>CM053585.1:248904171-248922763 GCA_028646515.1 Pseudochirops corinnae | reverse complement strand
ATATATAGACAGAAACATAGATATTCATCTTCTGTTACCTGGTCTCACTTTTATAGTGGGTATATATATGCATAAATTACATACATTCACACATATATAAGATGTATGTTTGTCTAGATTTAATATATAAAATTAAATGTAGATATATGTGTATATATATATATATATATATATATAATTTTTTTTTTACATATGTATGTATATATACTCAACTCCAATGGGCTGGCCATGTTTTTTGAATGCAAAATGTATGCTTGCCAGAAAGACTGTTTTATGAAGAACTTACACAAGGCAAGTGCTCACATGGTAGTCAGAATAAGCAATACGAGAGCACTTTCCAGGTCTCTCTCAAGAACTTTAGAATTGATTTTATGACATAGGAGACATTGGCACAGGACTGCCCAGCATGGCATGCCCACATCAGAGAAGGTGCTGTGCTCTCTGAGCAGAGCAGAATTGAGACAGCTCAAAGGAAACAGAGGATGCACAAAGTTGGAGTATCCACCCCAACCGTTCACATGAATGATTTGTGCCTGAACTGTGGTAGAGAATTCTGAGCTGTTATTGCTCAGATTGGCCACAGTCAGTCACATTGAAACTTGACTTTAGTGTAGTGATGTCATTTTTTTTTCTTCTTTGAGAAGAAAGGATGACAATCAACCGATACACATATGTGTATATGTATATGTACATACACATACACATAGCAATTTAAGCAGGCTGGTGATCTTCCCATGCATTCATACTAGTCTCTTAAGAAAATTCCATTTTTACTCTTTATTGGAATTCTTTTTCCTTTATGTTTTAAGATATATTTTCTTGACCATCTCACATCTCTTATGGGTTGATTTCCCCCGAAGCATTTTACTCTGTGGTTTCCTACCTGTCTTTTTTCTGATTTCCTTAAAATCTACTTTCCTGTAATGTGGCATAGATTTCAGACTATATTCACATTTCCTATACTTATCTATCACAATTTCTATAATGGAGATTGTGATTCCCCCTAAAGTTCCCATCATTTAAATCCTCAAAACCTTTTTCTCCTTCTTAGAACTTGATAAAAGGTAGAATTTAACTCTTGTTTGTTCACTTACCTTTTGAAGGATTAAATTATTGTTAAGGCAAATCAAGAAGTACTTAGCTGCTTAGCTTCTGGCCAAGGAAACCTCCATCAGATCTCTTTATAACTGAAGTCCCTTGTTACTATTATACTTTGTGGAAGACTTACTGTGTATTTTCCAAAACTCCTTATGTATTTCCACTTTCTGTCAAGATAGTATGTTATATATTCCAATGACAAAATCACTTCTATTTCTCCCTGTTTTGACTAACCCTCACCCAGATATGCTCCATTATGCTTTACATATCCTGGTTCTTGGATTATCTTCATAATATACAATGCTATACCCCCCAACCCAGCCATTCATCTCTTTTGCTCCTTTTAAATAAAATATACCCACTCAGAACTATAATTAGGTAATGGTTTTCATGGTATAATGTTTCAAACATACCTATAAGGTCAATTGCCTCCACTTCATTTCCTTTAACTCTCCTCTACACACTCTGATCTGTCTTCTGACATCATCGTTCAACTGAAACTACTTTCTGTTTCTATCTCCAACTCTATTTCTTTCCTTCTTTGTGTCTTTACACTTCTCTGTCTGTGTTCTCTGGCCCTCTATCGTTCACTGTCTCTATTTCTGTCTTTCTGTTTTTTCAATTTTTCTGTTTCTAATCTCTGTTCTTTAATCTCTCTGTCTCTCTCCTTCACTCTCTTTGTCTCTGTCTCTATTTCTTTTTTAATCTCTCTTTCTATCTCCATCTCTGTCTCTGTCTCTGCTTCTCTCTTTCTCTTTCTCTCTCTATTTCTACTTCACTATCTTTGTCTCTCTGTTTCTCTTTCTGTCTCCCTCCTTACCATCCTCCTCTCTCTCCATCCTCATTACAAATCATCTCTTAATGGACAAATTTAATACCTTTAAGTCCTTATCTTTCCTCACCCCTCTGAAGCATTTGCTACTTTTGACAACTTCCTTGTCCTAGATGCTCTGGTCTCCTGGATTTTTGAGATTCTATTCTCTTTTCATTCTTTTATTTGGCTTACTGCTCTTTTTCAGCCTCCTTTTCAGGACTAATGTCTATCACCCACCTAATGGTTGCACTTCAAGGTTCTGTCTGGGGCCTCCTTTTCCCTTCCCATGCCCTCTCTCATAGTGAGTTCATCAACTCCTATGGTTTAGATTATCATCTCCATCTAGATGACTCCCAGATCTAGACTAATTTCTGCAGTCCCGTATTGCTAATTGCCTATTGGCCATTTCCAAATGAATATGTGTGTGTGTATGTCACACACACACACACACACACACACATACAAACACACACACATTTCAAAATCTCAAGATCAAACTGTCTAAAACAGAGCTTATTAACATTTTCCCCTGAACATTCACCCCCCCTTCTTAACTTTAACACAATTCATTTAACCAAATATTTATCAGCATTTACGTGGTGCTATGTCAAGCACTAGTGATGAAAAGTTTCTCCCTACCCCTACAAAAAATCTGTCCTCAAGAGATTTATAGTCTTCTGGAAGAATATATCATGGGCATAGATAAAAGAGAACCCTTTGGTAGAGTGGAAAAGGTACGGTCTTCAGAACCACATGACCTGAGTTCAAATCTGGACCATCCCCTTTTCTGCCTGGGTGAACCTGAGGAAGTTACTTCACCTCACTGAAGCTCGGTTTCCTCTTCTACAAGAAAGGAGGAATTAGACTAGATGCCCTTCAAGGAAACTATTTCATATAAGGCTATGATACTCGTAAATTACATGTAAAATAAATGCAGTTCTATCAACAATGGCCACCATTCTAATCAATCAGGTTTATAACTTTAGAGTAATCTTCAAGTATTCCCTTTCTCTCATTGCCTCTCATGTTTAATCAGTTACCCAAACTTGTTGGTTTTCCTTCTAAAATCTTGCTTTCATTCACACCTCCCTCTTTACTCATTCAGCCACCCCCCCAATTCATGCCCTGGACAACATTCATATGGAATCTTGAAATAGTTTGCTGATGGATCTTCCCGCCTTACACTCTCTCTTCATTCCAATACATCATTTACACAGATGCCAAACTATTATTCCCAAAACACAGATATTCCCATGGCTCTCCCCTGCTCAGGAAACCTCGGTGGCTTCCTATTGGCTCTCAGTAAAAATATACATTTCCTCAATCTGATATTTAAAATCCTTACATATGGTCTCCAAGTTATCTTTCCAGGATGATTTCATATTCACACACACAATATTTAACTCAAATTGGTATATTTGTAATTGGTTCTCTAAACATGACTTTGCATCTCCCATCTTTGTGTCTTTGCACAGATTGTCCTTCATTCCTGGAATGTACTGCCTTTTTGTCTCAACTTTTTAAAGGCCACAAGACTAATCTTACAAGTCTCACCTCCCGTGCCACATCACAAACAAGGCTTTTCCTAATTCCCTTCTTTCCAGTTGTTAGCACCCCTTCTCTTCTGTAATTGCTTTATCTTTATTGTGCATATATTATTAATGTACTTATTATTGGGTATTTTCTTTCTCTCCAGTAAATATTAGCTATTGGAATTCAGATGCAAGTTCCTTTTTGTTTTGTTTTGTTTTGTTTTTGTTTTTTATCCCTAGAGAATAAATAGCATGATGCTTTGCAGTAGTAACCAATTAGTAAGTGCTTGTTGAATGACGAGATGAAGGAAAGAAACAGTATGACATAAGCCCAAGTTCCTTTTCTTCCTGCCTTTCTTCTTCTAGAAACTATCTAGCTAATCAATGCCTTTTCTAAAATATGGTGTGCAGATATGAAAACAACATTGCAGATGTAGTCTAACAAAGGTAGAGTTCACTTCACTAGGTCTAGATCTAGGCCTCTCTTAGTACAGCTTAAAAATGAAGTTATCTTTCTGAGTTGCCTTACTGTACTTTTTACTAATGTTGTCTAGTCTTTTTCAAATGACCTTCTGACTAGGAATACCTTCTTTACCTTGTTCTTAGAAAGGAGGTGGCACAGGATATAGAGCACTGGGAGTGGAGTCAAGAAGACCTGAGTTTAAATCCCATTTCAAAAACTTACTACCTATTTGACTGAGGATATGTCACAACCTCTGCATGCCTCAATTTCAACAAATGTAAAATGAAAATAATAATAACACCTCTTGGAGTTTCTGTAAGGATTAAATGTAATGCAATTTGTAAAGTACTTAGCCAGTGCTTGACATATCACATACCCTCAATAAATGCTTATTCCTTCTGCCCCTAGTATTTTTCATATTTTTTTCCTCAAATTCAATGGGAAGACTTGACATGCACCATTAATATCATTATATTAAATTCAATACTATATTCTACCCTGTCTACATTATTTTGAATGCTGACTGTCATCCAGAGTGTCAGCAATCCCTCCCAGACTTGTACCATCTTCCAATTTGATATACATTATTTCTAATTTATTATAAGCATCATTATTTTTTTTTAAAAAAGTAAAAAAGCACAAGGCAAATAAAGATCCCTAGTGTACTGCAAAAGAAACTTCTTTCCAAGTTGGTATCAAACCATTAATCACTAATTTTGGGGTCAGGCCTCTCAAGTAGTTCCAAAAATCCCAAATATACTTAACTGCACTATTGTTATTCTAGTAGTTCTAATACAACTAGAAATTTGAGTTTGTCAAGGTCAGCCAGGTACTCTCTTATTATCTCCCTACTAATCTTGTATCTGTTGTTGTTGCTTAGCCATTTCAGTTGTGTCTGACTCTTACTGACAACATCTGGGGTTTTCTTGGCAAAGTTACTAGAGTGTTTTATCATTTCCTTCTTCAGTTCATTTTACAGGTGAGGAAACAGGAAAACAGGGTTAAGTACATGTCCAGGGTCACAGAGTTATAGATCCCCCTTGGCCATTTAGTGGTCCTTCTATGTTCTGTATTAAAATATACTTGATTTCCAATTCACACAATGCTAATGGACATAACAATGGCAACACAGCATTCAAATGAATTATGTGAAATTCTAATGAATAATGAATTCTAAAAAAGAGATAAAAGAAAGAACTTCTCAGCTTTCTACTAAATAGGGGGTATTATCAGAATGAAACACTTCTTATAATGCCAGAGTTAGCTGATGAGTTGACTAATTTTGCTGAACAAGATTTTGTTGACTTGGTGTTTTTTTGTTCTGCTATGAGGGATGGCTTTCAGGGAAGATGAAAGTTATATTGTGATGTTTAAAATTGTAGCTGATATCAAAACAAAAGCTGTCAATTAAAATTTATATAAACATATATTATCATTTTTGTGCTGTTATTTAGGACTCATGAAGTTCAGGGCATTCTTTTTTTTTCCTCCTAAAAAAAAATATTCATGCTATATAAAAGCCAGGCCCCTGCCTAGTATATAAGTCTTTGGTCTGTCTTAGTTCTTTTTTCCTTATCCATGTTTTTCAATCTATATTTGCATTAAAGTCACCAGGTATTAAAATGTATGGTGATTTAATTTTCAATGTCTCATCTAGGACTTTATAGCATATCTCTGCTCCTTCATATTCTGTAACATATATTGGTGTGGAAGCTGTAATTATTTTCTTAGTGTTCTTTATATACTAATCATGAGCACTGCGATACAAGGTGACTAAATTGCCGCATGAAATATTTTTGTTATTTTTGTTGTTGTTGTTGTTGTTGTTGTTGTCGTCGTCTTTGGGAGCATGATAAAACCATCTCTCCTTTATTTCCTCTCCAAGGACGATTTGAAGTCATTTTTCCAAGTAATGACAACTTCTTTCTATGTTCAGATTTTTTTTACATTGAGAAAGTCAAAATTGATCAAATTAAGTCCCTCTAGTAATACATTAAGATATTGATCATTGGCTAAGGATATCAGAATTAACAATAACAAGAACCAAGTTAAAGTATATAGATTGTCTGAAGTTTTTGTGATGCGTAGTCCTGCTGACTCAGTTTCTGTTATTCTACCAATTATCACTGCAGAAATGGGTGGAGACTGCACAGGACAAAGGAAAAAAAATGCATTTTCCTTTGTTTCCTGGGTTGCCATGGTTAAAGAACCCATCACCAATTGGCCAGCCTACTGGGAATGATCTTCCAACTGTGTGAGATGAAAGAATTCAGAGTCTGAATCTAAGGTCAGAAAAGGTCTTTATTCTATCTCACGAGAAAGGACCCTGCCCCCTGTCGCCTGCATGGCAGCAGGGAGAGAGCAATAGGTAGAAGCCAGCCCATGGTTATATAACTTCTGATGCAGAAACCCAACCCCCCCAACTGGCCTTCATTCTTATTGGTAGGGGGGCTGACCCACAACTTAAGCTCAGGAATCTCTCTGAGACAAAGGACCCAGAAACATTTGGGTGTCCAATGAAAGCAATCTTAACCTTATTTGGCATATCTTCTGCTGAGTTGGATCTGGGTGAGTGTCTCCATTGCTCTAAGCCCCAGATTGCATGAAGGTCAGGTGACCTAACCCTAGGCCTAGTGAATACTGAAGCCATTCTAGATTTGATTTTTCAGAATGGGGAAACTTCACTATAAATTATCCCTCACATTTCTTTCCTTCCTTCCTTTGTTCCTTCCTTCCTTCTTTCTTTCCTTCCTTCCTGCCTGCCTTCCTTTCTTTCTCCCTCCCTTCTTCTTCTTTTCCACTCTTCCTCCTTCCCTTCCTTTCCTCTTTCCCTTTCTTTCCTGCTTCCCTTCCCTTCCTTTTCTTTCTCTTCCCTTCCCTCATTCCTCTCCCTCTTTCTACACGGGGTACAATACCCTTACTTGTAGCTACTCTGTCCAAATAATGTAAATTTTGATGGCTGAAACCAGGCAACAAATCTAGGGGTTTACTGGTTAGATTTCTTTCTTAAAGCCATGCCTTAAACAATTCACTTTGGGTCTCATTGATTGGCCAATAATAGGTCCCTGCCAAACACAACTTAGTGGTCATTGTTTGGGCTCAGAGTGAATATAAATAGTAATTGTTTCTGTTTTGGCCAGAAACCCCAGGGGCCTTCCCCTCCCAAATTGAATTTTAATTAGGTAAAAAGGGCCATTTCTTGACTCCTTTCTTAATTAGACTTAATCATGAATGGGTGTTGACTCAGCCAAAGTGAGAACTTGGAAATACCTTAGCTTAAAAAGGCCAAGATCTCCCACTGCACCCTAGCATCTCCAGTCATTCTCACCTATATCTTGTCACTGAACCTAAATGATTCCTGAGGAGAAAGTGAGACTGGTGACCTTGCACTGCCTTCCCACACTTAAATCCAATTCACTTATGAGTGATCTTCATGAAATCATGTTCTTTTAGAGAACAAAGGACAAACAACAATAACAACATACTGAATCAAATGAACATAGTAATATGTACTTCTCTAAACCCAAAGACTAATGACTACAGTAAGAATTTATTGTTCAACAAAACTGCTAATAAAGTAAAAAATGAGAGAATTTGAAATTAGACCAAGATCTTATACCATATTCTATATTAAACTCCAAATGGAAGCATGGCAGGCATCAAAGTCACTTATAAATAGAGGAGCAAGCATAATAAAATCTTTCAGAAACACCAAAAGAAGTGTCCATAGAGTGAATCACAGAAAATAAAATGTACAAGTTTGACTAGGAAAAAATAAATTCTTTGCATAAACAAAATCAATGTTATTATATGCAGAAGTATACCACTCAATTGAAGGGTAAAAATCTTTACAGTAAATTTCTCTCATAAAAGTCTTATATTCATGTTGTATAAGTAATTGAGTCACATATAAGGAATGGAAATAGTCATTCCCTAAATAAATGTTCAAAAGGTATGAAAAGAAGAAATCCAACCTATCAATAGCTACATGAAAAAGAAAGTGTTCCAAATATCAATAATGGAAGAAGCTGGGCTGTATGGGGTATCTAGGGAGAACTAGCAACTCTGGTATGGGGGCTTGCTGTGTCCTTTCCAAGATTTCTTATTCACCTTTGTTTTCCACCTGTCATCCAGCCCTCACCTGTGGCTCTAAGACACTGTAGCATGTGCAGTGGGTTTTAAACAAGACTGAGAGGTGATGACAAGCCTCAAACCCTTACTGAGTTAGGGAGATTTCTAAATATGTGAAGAGTTCTCCCAGAAGAATGGGTGGATGAAAGCTGTTGAGGTTTAGAGGTGCTGGGACCTTGTAACACTGACACATGGGTCCTGCCTGATTGAATCTGACCCAAGCCTTCTTTTAGCCATAGACAAGATTTGTTAGAACACCGGTAAATGTTGGGCAAGATTCTAAAAATCTGCCATATTGGCCATATTCTTAATGAATCAAATCATTGGCTAGACCCTTAAGTAATCTGAGCAACTCAATGAAGCAAAATGGATCTTTTATACAGAAAGACTGTGGGAAGAATGTAGGAGTGGACAAGTAGTCTGGGAGTGATTGGGAGGTAACAAAGAAGTGCCGAGAATGCCAGGGACTTGGACCATGTGGCCAAGGGAGACTGGGGTCTAGATAGGATCAAGGGTGGGAAGTAGCTGGGGGTGATCCAAAGGTGACAGACAATGAAGGGCTGGGCTAGGAGTAACAGAGAATTGGGAGATTGGACATAGGCTACAAAGAAAGGCCAGTTTACTGGCATGGCTCAATGCCTCAGGAGAATGCCAGAGACTTGACCAAGTTGGAAAATTCAAGGAAAGTTAATGGGAAAGTTCAAGGGAGGTTTTCCAGGGCCCATAAACAAATGGGTTTGTTTGGGGATAAGGGATGAAGATCTTGGCTTGAGCCCTTACCCTGTTAAAAGCAATTTGTTCCAGTGAGCCATGAAGGTAGCGGAAGGAAGTTCTATGGAGTGTTTAGAGCTTGGTCAGATAATTGTCAGTTATTTCAACTTTTGACTTGCCACTAGACTTTGGACTCTCCAGAAGAGAGAGTGAGGCTGAAAACTTTGTACAACCCTACCTCACTCTTAAATCAAATTCATATGAAAGTAAAGGCATCCCCCATGGTATTTTTACAATTTTATTATTTTACTATTTTACCAACCTTGAAGTCCTGCAGTGACAGGTGAGTGACAAACCTGCAGGTGCCGATACACTGAGAGCTGTAGTCACAACCCTGCATATGACTGGCCCTGGGGATAGGATCATCTTCTCACTGGACTGAAACAGCAGTGAGATTCAGAAGCCCCCTGGGTGTTTGAGCAGCTTCTTAAGGACTGCAAGGCTCACCTCCTGCAGTAAGGAAGGAGCTAGAAAAGTTGCCCTAAAAATTGTCTGCTTCACCCAACCCCAGCCTGCTAACTGCAGTAGGAAGAAATTTCTCTACTCAGTTAAAACATTAAAAAGAATATTGTACACACACATACACACATATGTTTATTGTGAACAGGATTCCACTCATCTCATGGACAACATGAAATCAAGTAGGCCTGAAAGACAAACAGGTCTTACTGTAAAAGAACTCAGAAGTTATGACAATCAAATAGCAGCCCTGAGTGAAACAAGGCTAGTGAACAAAGATGAGCTTACCAAAGTCGAAGCTGGATACACATTTTTCTGGAGTGAACATAGTGATGGGGAGTGTTGGGAAGCTGGTATAGGTTTCACGATCAGATCTAATCTAGTTAGCTTCCCCAAAGGAGTGAACTATAGCCTCATGGCAATGCAACTGCCATTTGCAGTAAAGTATCACACTATCATTATCAGTATGTATATTCCCACTATGACAAAACATGATAAAGTCAAAGATAAATTTTACGAATACTTGAAGACTTTCATCATTAATGTGCCGAAAGAGAGCAAGCTTCTAATTCTGGTTTATTTTAACACCAGAGTGGGCATAGATGTTTACTACTGAAGATTTGTGCATCTCCTGACCTTCCTATCACCCACACTGTCTTCTATTTATTTAAATGTAATAAAATATCATGGATGCATCCTCACAGTAAGCTCTAGCTTTTAACAGAGATCATTGTAAGGAAAAGAGATAGATAAGATATAAGAATGAAAAGGTAATGTGAAGCACAGTGCTGAACCAATCATAGACTTATCCTCTCCAAGCTTATTATTCACATTCAACAAAAGTGGCAGTTCCAAGGTGAGATGAGCATCAGAAGTACCCATGGGTGGACAGTTTGTTGCTGACCTGAAGGGAAAGCAGAGAGTACAAGTTTGATGGTCTGGCCACATAGTGTGAAAGCCAAATGTACATTTACCTAAAGGACTATTTTACAGAGAACTCACACTACCATTTGTGAGAAACAGGAAATGCTGGCAGAGGACCCTCCAGCCTGATGTGCACCAAAGAAGGTGCTGTGCTCTATGAGCAGAGCAGAATTACTTTAGCATAAAGGTAATATGAGCTGTTTAAATACAGAGATATCTTCGTCTCACATGTTCAAATGTACTACTTATGCCTGACCTGTGGCAGATACTATTGAATTTGTATTGGACTGATCAACCATAGCTGAGCTACTTTGACCTCAACATTATGAAGTCATTTGGTCCTCTTTGAGTACAAAGGACAAACAACAATACAAATTAAAATGACTGACATTTTACTTCATTATTATCAGACTGGCAAAGAAGACAAACAGAAAAAATGAAAATTTCTGGAGGAGTTGCAGAAATGATGTACTACTAATGAAGTTGTACATTGGTCTAGTCATCCTGGAAAACACTTTAGAACTATACCTCCAAAGTCACTAAACTGAGACCCAGTGATGCCACTATTAAGTTATTCATATATTAAAATACCCCATAGAGATACAAGACAGAAGAAAAAGACCAACATAAAACAAAACTATTTTATAGAAGTTGCTTTTGTTTCAACAAAGATCTGTAAACAAAGAGAGTGTTCATGAATTTCAAAATGTCTAAGCAGTTTATGATATGTAAATGGCAAGACTTTTATGAATCAATACAGAGAAAAATGTACAGAACTAGAAGAACAACTTATAGAACAATTTCCTCATTAAAAATCAAAATAAGGTGAAAATATTTATGCCATGACCAATCATGGCCCCAGAGGTTTATTTATGAAGCATGCCACCCATGTCCTGAAAGTTGAAGGAGACACACATTTTTGGATATGGTAAATCTGTTGATTTGGTTTTGCTTGACTATGTTCATTTATTACATGGATTGTGTTTTTCCCTGATTGTTAAGAGGCAGGTTGAACTCGTGATAGTATTGAATAAAAAAAGAGAAAGGAAATTTTTAAAAAGCATTATTGAATCATCTTAGAAAATGTTCAGAAGAGAATAGAAGGAAATTCAGGAGGAAACACTGACAGGAAGGATGGATTTGAATACAACATGAATACATTATATAGGTTGTCCCAAAAGTCTTGGTTCAGTTTTAAGTTCTTGCTCTGAGACTTTTGAACTACCTTTTATTAAGGAAAAAACACGCATAAAATCATGCACAAGAGATTCATGTGTTTCATATGGCATTTTTTTTCTTCTTTTTCTGGGTGGATTAATTTTTTTTTTCTGTTTCTCTATATCTCTGTTTTTCTTTGTCTTTGACATTCTCTCTCTCTCTCTCTCTCTCTCTCTCTCTCTCTATATATATATATATATATATATATGTATATGCATATATATATATGTATATGTACAAGCATCTATCTATCTATCTATTTATCTATCATCTATCTATGTGTCTGTCTGTCTATATCCCTGTCTCTTTCTCTGTTTCTGCCTCTGTTTCCCTCCCTATTCCTAGTATATTTCAGAATAAATTAAATATAAAATTATTTGTGTCATTGCCAGTTTAAGTACAGGTTAAGTGAACAAATTGGCCCAGAAAGAAAAAAAGAGAAAAGATGGTATTCCTGAGGTGTTTATGCCATATGCCATTTCTGTGATATATTTCCCAAGTTCTTTCCCTCTCATTTTCAGTCCATGTGTTTTGTAGTATAGTCTAATGACAAGATTCTTCACTTCATAGCATAGACTGTCTCTAATATGTGCCTTGTCTCTAATCACTGGAATTCTTTGCATTAGTTTATCTTTTCCCTATTCTGCTCAACTCTCACCTTTTAATGTGTTGTTTCCTTTGAATCAGATATACCCCTTCTGAGTCAAATTGTAGTTGTGCCTCATTTAATTGACTTGGAATCTCTGGCTCATCTTTCTTATTTCCCACATGATGTACAGCCCTATATACCAACCCATACAGAATTGGACACCATATAGTTACTTAATGTTTATTTGATATGTCATTTATTTACTTTGTCTAGTCTTGAAGCCCAGTTTTAAGTTCTGGTTTTACCATTTACTCTCTGTGACACTTTCAAGTATTACTTTAAATTCTTTGGTATACTGTTTTGTCCTAGAGAGAGAGAGAGAGAGAGAGAGAGAGAGAGAGAGAGAGAGAGAATGTTCTTTATCACATTCTAGCTCTGAAGTCTGTGATCTTACGATGTTCTCCATAAGAAAATACAAAGTGGTATGAAACTTTAAGGTACCATATACATAAAGATAGGATATAGAGAATGAAGTTATGATTTAATTGGTATAAAGACTTCCTAGAGGAGGCAGAACCAAGATGGCAAAGTAAAATCAGGAATTTGATTGAGCTCCCACTCCAACCACCTGCAATACCTGTAAAAAATGATTCTAAACAAATTTTAGTGCTACAGAACCAACAAAGTGACACAGAGAAACAAATCTCCCACTAAAGGCAGCCTGACAGGCCAATAGGAAGGGTTAATCACACTGAGAGAAGAGCACAGTCCTGAGTGAATTGTGTCAGCCCAGACTTGTGCCACAGACCAGGCCTGAGAAGACTTCAGGGAACTGATTCATGGGCAGCTGTGGCAGTTTCCAGACTTCTCAACCCATAAATACCAAAGAGAAAGTAAAAGGTCAGTGGGGAATTCTATTGAACTGGGTGAGAGAAGAGTTTGGATTGGCCACTGCCCCTGGGGTGGCAGAGGTGGTGGTGGTGACTGTGACTTCTGCCAAGTGACTGCCTCCTGATCTCCAGGCCTAAAGATTGTAGGGGGCCTGAAGGATGGTTCAGAGGGTAATTGTTCTTGCTTTTATCTGCTTGGACCTGGGTCACAGTCTTGGGTGGCAGTCCTGAGGTGAAGAACATGACTGTGGCAGATATTGTGGCAGCTATAGAGAGAGCATCCTACTCACATTTCTGAGGCAGATGCCTGGAAGAAACTCTCACAACAGCTGTGCAAAACCTCAGAAATTTGGGACACAGAATTGTACACTCTGGAAGCAGAGTTCTACCATGGTAAAGAGCTCAAATGTCAAGTAATTGGCTGGCAAGATGAGCAAGCAGAGGAAGCACAATCAAACAATAGAATCCTTTTCTGGGGACAAAAAGGACCAAAACATGGAACCAGAAGAAGAAAGAAAAGTCAAAACTCCTGCATCAAAAGCCTCCAAGAAAAAATATGAACTGGGTGCAGGCTGTAGAGGAGCTCAAGAAGGATTTTGAAAATCAAGTAAGAACAATGGAAAGAAAATTGGGAAGAGAAATGAGAATGATGCAAGAAAATCATGAAAAGTGATTCAATAGCTTGCTAAAGGAGACCTCAAAAATACTGAAGAAAATAACACCTTAAAAATAGACTAACTCAAAAAGCAAAAGAGGCCCAAAAAGACAATGAAGAGAAGAATGCCTTAAAAAGATGAATAGTCCAGATGGAAAAGGAATTTCAAAAACTCAATGAAGAGAACAATTCCTTCAAAATTAGATTGGAGCAAATGGAAGCTAATGACTTTATGAGAAATCAAAACACTATAAAGCAGATCCAAACAAATGAAAAAATAGAAGGCAATGTGAAATATCTCATTGGAAAAACCACTGACCTGGAAAATAGAACCAGGAGAGATAATTTAAAAGTTACTGGACTACATGAAAGGCATGATCACAAAAATAGCCTAGATATCATCTTTCAGGAGATTATCAAGGAATATTGTCCTGATATTCTAGAACCAGAAGGCAAAATAGAAATGGAAAGTAATCACCTATCACCTCTTGAAAAAGATCCCAAAAAGAAAAATCCTAGCAATATTACAGGCAAATTCCAGAGTGTCCAGGTCAAGAAGAAAATATTATAAGCAGTCAGGAAGAAACAATTTGAGTATTATGGAAACACAATCACGATAACACAGAACCTAGCAGATTCTACATTAAGGGATTGAAGGGATTGGAATATGATGTTCTAGAGGTCAAGAAACTAGGATTAAAACCAAGAATCACCTACCCAGCAAAAGTGAGTATAATACTTCAGGGGAAATATGGTATAATGCCATTGTGATATTCACAGAGACCATGGTGGCTATGAATATGCTGGTGTAGTTGTGATTCACAAAATGTAACAAACTCTCCACATAGAGGACAAAACCAAGGTATTTATTCAAATACCACAAAGCTGAATCCCCAAATCAGAAAGCCAAATTCATCATAGTAACCACGACGTCGGTACACATAACCAATGCAGCAAGCACCAACATTCCCAAGCCTTCCCTCCATCAGGTCTTCAGAACAAAACAGGCTCCCTTAAGCAAGAATGCCCCTCTCTCACTCATGCTAGCTGGTCATCCTCCAATCTGCTTGCTCCCAGCAGCTCCTCATCCAGCTCTTCATTCAACTCCCTTTCCATATTGAAGCTCACAGTGTTCAGTTCACTGTTTCTGGGAAGACAAAACTTAACAACATTCATGCACATTGCCAGCACCATCTTCGATTCACTAGCTGCCTGTGAAATCAACACAGACCCACAAACAAGGACCAAGAAGTCAACACAAATCATCAGAATAAAAATCATCACAGATTCACAAACAAGGTCTGAGAAATACAAACACAAATCAACACAGACAGAACAGACAAATAGAGTGTAGGCCACTGCAAGTGTTCTCCCCAGTTCTGCTGAGTCCCAGCTTGTGCTCCTTCTTATATATGGTGGTTCTCCTTCCTGTCTCACTTTTTTGTTGCATCAGCAAGTTTCTCCCACCTTCAAATCACAAGGGGATCATACAAGGTGTTAAATACTTAAGTAGCTGAAACAAAGTGCTAAGAGCTCGTTTGCTTGTCATTATATATGGATATTCAATGAAATAGAAGATGTTCAAACATTCTTATTGAAAAGACCAGAGCCAAACAGAAAATTTGACTTTCAAATACAAGAAGCAAAAGAAACATGAAAAGGTAAACAGGAAAGAGAAATCTTAAGGAACTTATTAAAGTTGAACTATTTACATTTCTACATGGAAAGATGATATTTGTAACTCATGATACTTTTTTTTCAAGTTTATGAGAAGTTTATTGATGGTCATATGCAGTAGCCAGCATGCATGCATGTAAGCTGGATATATTCATTCAGGTAGCCTGCAAGAGAGACTACCAAATTCCATTAATTACCCAAGTTTTTATACCTTTGAACAATTCTGACCTTGTCTTTACCAAACATCATCCCTCAGTTGATATAATATTAACAGCAGTCTCTTTTCTTATTCTGAAGATGTTTTATTTTTGAGAAAATCCAGGTCTCCTGTACAAACCATCTTGTAGTTTATCAGAAACTCTTATTTTCTCCTTTTTCTGCTTTGTGATTTTGTGGGTTTGTACAAATTGGTTTTATTATTATTATTATTATTATTATTACACCATTGTTATACACAAAAATTTAACCTTTCTGACTTTCCAGTGTCAGAAAGCCAGTTCAAATCTGAGGCAGGTTTCAAACTCAGACCCTTCTGTTTCCAAGCTTTGCAATGTACCAATGAATCAATCCAAATTTATTCAGCGTCTACTATGCATCAGGCACTGTGATAGAAGCTTTGCAAATATTATTTCATTTAATCCTCACAACAACAATTATTTCCTCCTTTTTACAGTTGAGAGAACTGATAAAAACAGAGGTTAATTGACTTGACCATAGTTACACAGATTGTAAGTGTCTGAGGCTAGATTTGATATCAGGTCTTCCTGATTCCAAGACCAGTACTCTACCCATTGTTGTCACCTAACTGATAATAACACTGAACAACTTGCCAAAGGATTAACAACTTGTGTCAGTCTTCAGCTCTGAATGGTTTCTGGTCAGCATAACCTAGATCCTGATTCAGACATTAAACAAATCTGGTCTCTTAGTAAAAGGTCTGGCTTCTCAGCCATTCAGGAACATATTCAAACAATGTTATAAAATTTTCTCAACATCATTTCTCTTTAAGGATAGTAATCATACAGATCTAGAAAAGGGTTCACAATGTTTTGGATAAAGGTCTCAACTTCAATGCTCCCAGTTAAGTAAATGGTGTATATTTTTCCTGAGGATCAAGTGATAAAGCTCTTTTTTATCTTCAGAAAAGTTGTAGCAATTGTATTCCTGCAGCAATCCTAAAGTTCCTCATCCTTCTCTTGCTTCTTGTATTTGAAAATGAAATTTTCTGTTCAGCTCTGATTTTTTCATCAAGAATGCTTGAAAGTCCTCTATTTCCTTGAATGACCATATTTTTCCCTGAAGCATAACACTCAATTTTGCTGATTATGTGATTCTTGGTTTTAATCCTAGCTCCTTTGACCTCCAGAATATCATATTCTGAGCCCTTTGATCTCTTAATGTAGAAGCTGCTAGTTCCTGTGTTATCCTGATTGTGTTTCCATAATACTCAAATTGTTTCTTCCTGACTGCTTGTAATGTTTTCTCCTTGACCTTGGAACTCTGGAATTTGGCTATAATATTTCTGGGATTTTTCCTTTTGAGATGTTTTTCAAGAGGCAATTGATTGGTAAATTCTTTCAATTTCTATTTTGCCCTCTGGTTCTAGAATATCAAGGCAATTTTGTTTGAGAATTTCTTGAAAGATAGTATCGAGGCTATTTTTTTTATAATAGCTTTCAGGTAGTCCAGTAATTTTTAAATTATCTCTCTTGGTTCTATTTACCAGGTCAGTGGTTTTCCAATGAGATATTTCACATTGCCTTCTTTGTTTTCCATTTGTTTGGATCTGTTTTATAGTGTCTTGATTTCTCATGAAGTCATTAGTTTCCATTTGCTCTCATCTAATTTTGAAGGAATTATTCTCTTCAGTGAGTTTTTTAAATTCCTTTTCCATCTGGGCAATTCAGCTTTTTAAGGCATTCTTTTTTTCATTAGTTTTTTTGGCCTCTTTTACCATTTGAGTTAGTCTATTTTTTAAGGTGTTATTTTCTTCAGTATTTTGGGGGAGTTCTCCTTTAGCAGGCTGTTGACTTGCTTTTCGTAATTTCCTTGCCTCATTCTCACTTCTCTTCCCAATTTTCTCTCCACTTCTCTTACTTGATTTTCAAAATCCTCCCTGAGTTCCTCCATGGCCTATAACCAGTTCATATTTTTCCTGTAAGCTTTTGATGCAAGAGTTTTGCCTTTGTTGACTTCTTCTCGTTCCATGTTTTGATCCTTTTTGTCCCCAAAAAAGGATTTTATGGTCTGATTGTGCTTCCTCTGCTTGATCATCTTGCCAGCCAATTATTTGACTTTTGAGCTCTTTGTCATGGTAGAATTCTGCTTCCAGAGTGGAGAACTTTGTCCCAAATTGCTGGAATTTTCACATATGTTGTCAGAGGTCTGAGGAGGATTCTCTACAAGCTCTGGCATACTGGCATTTCTCACCCCAGACCACCTCCCAAAACAACAACCAAGATCCAAGCAGGTCAAAGCAAGAGCAATTATCCTCTGAATGGTTGCTTGTTCCCTCTATGATTTGCAGGTGAGGAGCTGTTGAGGCAGCCACGAGTGGCAACAGCTGCAGCCTCCCACACCTTTGCCACCTCTTGCTCCAGAAGCAGGATTTGGACCATGCTTTTCTGTTGCCCAGTTGCAACAGAGTTCTCCACTGAACTTTTACTTTCTCTTTGGCATTTATGGGTTGAGAAATCTGGAAAGCACCACAGTTGCTGGTGATTCACTCTCCTGAAGTCTGCTCAGTCTGGTTTGGGCCACTGCGTGGGTCCACCCTGGGGCTGGAATTGTGTGGCTCACAGGGGACTCTGTTCAGCTCCCAGTTCAGTGAGATAGACCCTTCCTGTTGGGTTGCCTGGCTTACTTCAGTGGGAGATTTGATTCTCTCTGTCATTTTGTGGGTTATGTAGCTCTAAAATTTGTTTAGAGTCATATTTTACAGGTATTGGAGGTGGTTGTGGTGGGAACTCATGGAATTTCCTGCTTCTACACCACCATCTTGGCTCTGCCTCACCATAAGACTTTTTTTTAGTATAAGGATAGTTGAAGGGAATATATGTGCATATATGTATATGCATATGTGCATGTATATACATATAAGTACCTATATGTATACACATACATATGTGCATATGTATATGTATATGTACATGTACGTGTGTATGGGTGGGTGTATATGTGTATATGTGTGTACATGTATATATAGACAGAGAGCATAGGGTAAGTTGCATATGAAGGGATATCTAAAAATTAAAATTAAGAGGTGAGAGAAGAATATATTGGGATGAGAAAGGGAAAGATAAAATAGGGAACATTATCTCACACAAAAGAGTCAAGAGAAAGCTGATAAAATGGAGAGGAAGAGTAAGAAG
>CM053585.1:248878223-248885767 GCA_028646515.1 Pseudochirops corinnae | reverse complement strand
GCTGCCGAAACCTGTGGCTGTGCGAGTCTGCTGGGTGGGGCCTCTCAGTCTGCTCCACTCCACTCTCAGGTCCGTGCTGGTGCCACTCCTGTTTGCTCCTCGTTCTCCCTGCCCTGACCTGAGTAGGCACTTTTCTGGGCTTGGAATCTGTCACTCTCCATCTCCCAATGGGTTCTGTCACTCTTAAATCTGCTCAAATTTACTTTTTAGCTTTTAATGACAAAATTCTTGGGGAACTTGGAGCAGCTACTTCTTGATTCCCCCCATCTTAGCTCCTGCAATTGAAAACAGCTTCATTTTAGAAAAAGAAATTGAACAAGTCATCAATGAACTCCCTAAGAAAAAAAATTCCATGGCCAGATGGACTTACAATTGAATTCTATCAAACATTAAAAGTATAATTAATTTCTTTTTCTTTTTTTTGCTGTTGTTGTCTATTTATTATTTAGTTAGTTAACATGAACAATGGATAGTAGTTTCTGGTGTTCTTCTTGGGGCTTGGGGACAGAAAAATTGTAGCTTCTCTCAGTCTCAGTTTCTTTGCCTAGAAAATTATGATAACAGCTCTGCATCACAGGGTTATTTGTGAAAAACCAATAATGTCAGTTTCTCTTGAGGGGGTTTTAGAAACCATTAAATGCTATAGAAAGTAGCAATTATTATTATTTCTTTCCCCCCTATAACTGGAAGGATACTGTGTCTTTCATTTCAAACACTCTTCTATCATACGTATCAGACATTTCCCATGACCCCTTATCTTCTCCACTTTTTTTCTCATAATAAGAACTTGTTTTTAGATACTGTTTTAAAGTTTACAAAGCCCCTTACTTACATTATCTGATGTGATCTTTACAACAATCCTGTGAGGGATATTGTTAATATAACCTAGGACTGAAATTCATTTTCATAAAACTCTCATCCTCAGCAGAGAATGGTTTCTCAATGCTCTGCCACTTTCACTAATAAAATAGTGTAACAATATAAATTATAGAACAAAAATAGTATAATTCATAATGCCATTATCATTTCTATTTTTTAGATAGGGAAAATTAGGTTCATATAGGTTAGGTTACATGCTCATTGTTACACAACTAGTAAGTGACAAAGGTAGAATTTTTTTTTTGTTTAATCATTTATTTTAAATTTTTAGGGGTTTTCTTGCTTTGCTTTTTAATTTTTTTAAATAAATGTATTTATTTTTAGTTTTTAACATTCACTTCCATAAGATTTTGAATTTTAAATTTTCTCCCCCTCCCTCTTTTCCCCCATCCCCAAAATGGCATGCAATCTGATATAGGCTGTACATATCCATTCATATTAAACATTTTCTCATTGGTTTTGTTGTAAAAAAGAATTAGAAACAATGGGAAGAATTACACAAAATAAGGAACATAACAAAACAACAACAACAATAAAAAGAGAGTAAACAGTATGCTTTCATCTGCATTCAGACTCCAAAGTTCTCTCTCTGAATGTAGATAGTATTTTCCATCATGAGTCTTTTGAAGTTGTCTGAGATCCCTGCATTGCTGAGAAGAGCTAAGTCTATCAAAGTTAGTCATCACACAATGTGGCTGTTACTGTGTACAATGTTTTCCTGGTTCTGCTCAACATCAGTTTACATAATTATTTCCAGGTTTTTCTGAAGTCTGCCTGGTCATCATTTCTTATAGCACAATAGTATTCCACTGCATTCATAGGATATAGTTCCAAATTACTGTCCAGAATGGTTAGAGCAGTTAACAATTCCACCAACAATGCATTAGTGTTCTACTTTTCCCAGATCTTCTCCAACATTTAACATTTTACTGTTTTGTCTTGAAGAACAATTAATTTCAATACTATATAAATTGTTTGTAAAAATAGGTGAAGAATTAAGTTATACAAAATTCCTTTTTATGGTGCAAATATTTTGCTGATCGCTAAACCAGAAAGATCAAAAACAGAGACCAAATTATCTAATGAATATTGACGCAAAAAATTTAAATAAAATATTAGCAAAGATATTGCAGCAAATTACCATCAGAATAATACACTATTGTCTTGTGGGATTTATACCAGGAACACAGGCCAGGTTCAATATTAGGAAAATGATCAGCATCAATGACAATATCAATATCAAAATCTACATAAATCATGAGATTATTTCAATAGATGAAAAAAAAAGCTTTTGACAAAATACAGCACCCATTCCTATTAAAAACACTAGTTAGCAGGCATATAAAGGGACTGATCTTTAAAACAATAAGCAGTATCTGTCTAAAACCATTAGCAAGTATTATCTGTAATGGGGATAAGCAGAAAGTTTTCCCAGTTAGACCAGGGCTGAAAAAATGATGTCCATTATCATCACTATTATTCAATATTGTAATAGAAATGTTAGCTTTAACAATAAGAGAAGAAAAAGAAATTTAAGGAGTTGGAATAGGCAAGGAGAAAATCAAATTCTCAGTCTTTGCATGTTATTTGATGGTATACTTAGAGAATCCTAGAGAATCAAATAAAAGAAGTACTTGAAATAATTAACAATTTCAGCAAAGTGGCAGGATATAAAATAAACCCACATAACTCATCAGCATTTCTATATATTACCAACAAATCCCACCAGCAAGAGATAGAAAGAGAAATTCCATTTAAAATAACAGTTGACAATATAAACTATTTGAGACTCTACCTACCCAGACAAACCCATGAAATATATGAACACAATTACAAAACATTTTGCACACAAATAAAACAAGATCTTAACTATTTCAAGAATATTAATTGCTTATAAGTAAACTGAGCTAATATAATAAAAATGACAATTCTACCTAAATTAATTTTCTTATTCAGTATTATACCAATCAAGCTACCAAAAATTATTTTATGGAGCTAGAAAAAAAATAACAAAATTCATCTGGAAGAAGAAAAGGTAAGAAATATAAAGAGAATTAAAGAAAAAAAAATGTAAAGGATGGTGGCCTAGTTGTACCAGATCTAAAATTTAGATATAAAGTGACAATAATCAGAAGTATTTGGTACTGGCTAAGAAATAGAATGGTGGATCAGTGGAATAGATTAGGTACTCAAGACACAGTACTAAATGACTAGAGTAATTTACTGTTTGATAAACCCAAAGACTCCAGTTTCTAGGATAAGAACTCACTATTTGACAAAAACTTCTGGGAAAAACTGGAAAACAGTGTGCAAGATTCTAGGCACAGACCAACATCTCACACTATATACCAAGATAAGGTCAAAATGGGGGCATAATTTATTCATACCGGGTGAAACTATAAGCAAATTAGGAGAGCAAGGAATAGTTAAAGAAGGGAAGAATTTATAACCAAACAAGAGAGAATATTATAAAATGCAAAATGGATAATTTTGATTACTTTAAATTTTTGAAAAAAATTTTATACAAACAAAATAAATGCAACCTAAATTAGAAGAAATGCAGAAAACTAGGAAATATTTTTACAGCCAGTGTTGCTGATAATATCCTCATTTCTAAAATATATAGAGAGCTGAGTCAAATATATAAGAAAACAAGTCCTTCTCCAATTGATACATGATCAAAATAGGTGAACAGACAGTTTTCAGATTAAGAAATTAAAGCTATTTATAGTCATATGAAAAGATGCTCAAAATCACTATTGATTACAGAAATGCAAATGAAAACAACTCTGAGATAACACTTCACACCTATCAGATTGGCTGACAAGACAGAAAAGGAAAATGATAAATGTTGGAGAAGATGTGGGAAGATTAGGACACTAATACATTGTTGGTGAAGTTGTGAACTGATCCGAACATTGCAGACATCAATTGGGAATTATTCCCAAAGGGCTACAACAGTGTACATACCTTTTTATCCAGCAATACTACTACTAGATCTGTATCTCAAAGACATTGTTAGGAAAAAAAAAAAAAGGAAAATTATCTATATGAACAAAATTGTTTATAGCAGGTCATTTTTGGGGGGGGTGGCAAAATTGAGGGGATGCCCATCAATTGGGAGAATGGCTAAACAACTTGTGGTCTATGTCTGCAATAGAATACTATTTGCTATAAAAAAAAAATGATGAGTGAAGAGATTTTAGAGAAATCTGGAAAGACTTACATGAACTGGTGATAAGTGAAGTGAGCAGAACCAGCAGAGCATTGTACACAGTAACAGCAACATTGTGTGATGATCGGCTATGATAGACCAGCTCTGTGCAGCAATACAATGATCCAAGACAATTCCAAAAGACTCACGATGGAAAATCTGTATCCAGAGGAAGAATTATGGAGAATTGTGGAGTCTGAATGCACATTGAAGCACACTATTTTAATTTTCTTTTTTTTCTTTTTTATGTTTTTCCCTTTTTTTTCTGATACTTATTTCACAAAATGACTAATATGGGAATATGTTTAACATGATTACACATGTATGACCTATATCTGATTGTTTGCTGTCTTGAAGGGCAAGGGGAGAAAGGGAAGGAGAAAAATTTGGACCTCAAAATGTTATAAAAAGGAATGTTGATAACTATCTCTACATGTAATTGGGAGGGGGAAAAGTAAATATTATTACTATTTTTTAAGTTATTAGTTTGATCCATAATCTGGTTTTCTGCAAAGTGAATTTGTTGACAGAAGGGAATGCTTTGCTTTTTTGTAACTATACCAAGTTATAGGTCCTTCATGAAGTTTTATGATTTCAATTAAATTTTACTCATTGTAACTTTATAAAAAAGGCTCAGCTATCTTGTTACATCTGCCAAGACTGAAGGACACCAATTTGATTTGAGTGCACCTTTTATGCATTTAGGTAACCTTGTACATATGGCCAGAAGCTTCTAGGAAAGCACATCAAGGGAGGTATAGCTTGAATCTTAGCCTCATGGTCCATTCAAGTCTTGAGAAAAACTTTGTTGCCTTTCATGAGAAAATAAAATGTAGCCTATTCCATGTTGTAGGGGGAGAAGATGAACCACTATTTCAAAGAACTATTTCAAACCACCAGCAAGGTCCTAAGGATCATCTAGAATATATCCCCATGATTTAATGTCTTCAGTGCCTTTACTACTTAATCTCATCCTTATCACCAGTTGTTGGGGTTCCTATTTTGTATTTGGTAGAAGGGATACCTTAGAGCGAGGTGTTCAAAGAAACAATAGTCTTAGTAAAAATATTCTAATCCCCTCGGGTAGAAGCAATTCTCAAGCATGTTTAACAGCAGCCTGGAGAATAAAAGCAAACAAAATATCCAGCAAGAATATTTAAAATTGGCAAGTTTTCCTAAATTCTGAGAAGTATCCTGCCATAGTATCAAAAAGTAATTTAATAGAACACTGACCAAGAGACCACAGCTGTCCTAAATCAATGTACCTTGGGCAAAGTTAATCTTAATTGACCCAGGACTACAAAGCAATTTCTTTATTACAACTGTCATGGCTGGTCTTGTAGGAGTGTGAGAAAGTTAACTCATACTTCTCAAATTTGACCAATATATTGATCATATAACCAATATTTAGCATAGTGATTTGCCTTCAGTAAGCACAGAATATATTGCATTTTTTCATTGATTTATTTGTTTAACTCAGTCCTCCCAGATGAAACTCATGAAACGACATAATCTCAGAATTATAAGGGGACTTGAGGCCATAGAGGAAAAACAAAAACAACACCCTCATATCAACATTAGAATACCCTATTCAAAATACACAAGTGCTATCCATTCTTTGATTTATCCCCTACAGTGATTAGGAGCCCAGTGTCTCTCAGGGCAATGCATTTTACCAAGAAAGAGATGTGTTTGCTGTTGTTTTTCTCTTATATCAAGCCTAAATCTTCTCCAATTTCTAGCCTTTCTAGCTCTACCCTTTGTGTACAGGTAAGACTTGCAATCACTCTATACCATGACAATTCTTCAAGTAAGTGCAGAAAATTATCATGTCCTCCCTATATTCTTATCTCTCCAAGGTATATGACCACACATTACTTAATAACTATCCACATGGCATTATTGCTAGTTGCATAACAATTTATACCTGCGCCCTTGGTGCTCTCCCTTTTAAAGACAATTCTAAAATGATTTCTCAAGTTATTTTATAGAAGTGGTGATGGAAAGGAATGAGTCAGGGGTCACTCTGAGGGGTTATCCTGAGTGCTGAGAAGGTGGTAGTACCATCAACAGAAACAGAGAGTTTGGGAGAAGGGAAAGATAAGGATTCAGTTGAAGTCAAGGTGCTGGCAGGATTTACAGAAAGTTATGTCTAGCACAAAGTTGATTATAAACTATTAGAATTCAGTAGAGAAATTATGACTGGATATACAAATTTAAGACTCATTTATTTAGAGCTGATAACTGAACCAGTGAAAGCCGATAAGATCACTGCAGAGATGACTGGAGACAGGGAGGGAAGTGGGCCTAGGACAGTAGTTTAAGATACTCACTGGAGGGGAAGGATGAACTAGCACAGGAAATTTTTAAAAGACTTCATCATTATTATTTTTGCACTTATATATATATTTGCACTCTCTTTATATATATATTTGTACTCTCTATTAAATTATAAATATAATATTACATGCATTTCTTATAGATGTGTGTATGTATATATATACATACACATATACAGATATGTGTGTATGTGTGTGTGTGCATGTATATCTTGCCAGTTCCAAGCATTCTCTTTAAGTAATGAGAGGGAGGATGGGGCAGAAAGGCTGTATCTAGAAGACATTGTAGGATGTAAACTTGTAATGACAGCTAATAGCTTAGTCCTATTCTAATAGATTAAGAACCAACAAACTTGATATTCTTAATTATCTATCATGGATTTTATCACAAATAAATTTATCAAAATGTTTGGGGAATTATTTTTATTTTTGACCACATCACTTCTTGGCTGCCTTCCATGTCATTGACTTCAAAAGATTGCTCAGAGAGATTGAATCCAGCACAGGGAAAAATTTAAAAAATACTTAATGCAAAGGTCATTCTCAGTGTTAATTTCTATTCTCACAAGCTTCTTATTATTGGAAAGGAATACGAACATCTTTGAAGTCAGGGCTCAGATATGTTATTTTCATTAGCTCTCTGATTCTGGTATTGAAAATATGGTCTATAAAACTCCTCCTAGTCCCCCACCAGCCCAGGTTATCTCATCAGCTGACAATTGTATTTTATGGAAGTCAATTGACTTTTAACATCTTTAGAGAGCTTAGTATATTCTAACTGATTTGTAAAATAATTTCTAGGACTCCCAAAAGTGATTTATGTAATATCTCATCCCTGGTTTCCATTCTTGGGGAGTCTTTGAACTGGATTGAATTACCAAGAAATGTCAATATAAGCTATAAAATGTTCCAATGTCAGAAAACAACAGGACATAGATCATTGTGGATGGCAGCTATATTCCCATATTTCAATTTTTCTCCTTTACAATTTGCTTCTCATGCCTTGAAGATAAGGGTCAGAAGGATTAATCAGACCCATTAGTCTCTCTGAACCTCAAACAGAAAATCAACTTCTTAGCTTTTATCATATCATAAAAAAGAATGGATGGTGG
>CM053585.1:248848223-248875723 GCA_028646515.1 Pseudochirops corinnae | reverse complement strand
GTAGCATTCTTTTGGGAAGCTGCTCATGCATGGAATTACACTTTGTTATACAAATACACACACACATGTATGTATGTATGTATGTGTGTGTGTTATAGAGAGAGAGAGATAAAACTGAGGCAAATAAAAAAGCCATTCCCAAATTGATAAATGGTAAAATAATCAAAACTATCTATAGTCATATTTTAAAAAGATGTCTAAATCATGATTAATTAAAGAAATGCAAATGAAAGCTATTCTGAGGTACCACCTCTCACCTATCAAATTAGCTAATATAACAGAAAATGAAAATGGCAAATGTTGTAGGGCATGTGGGAAAAGTAAGACACTAATGCAATGTTGGTGGAATTGTAAACTGATTCAACCATTCTGGCAGGCAATTTGGAACTATGCCCACAGGGCAACCAAACTATGCTTGCCCTCTGACCCAGGAATATCACTATTAGGTCTATATCCCAAAAAGAAAAAAGAAAAAAGGACCTATATGTATAAAAAATAAAAAATATTTATAGCAACTCTTTTAGTGGTAGCAAAGATTGGGAATTGAGGTGATGTCCATCAATTGGGAATGGCTGAACAAGTTGTATATGAATGTGATGGAATGCTGTTATACTATAAGAAATTGTGAACAGAATGCTCTCAAAAAATCCTGGAAAGACTTACATGAACTGATGCAAAGTAAAATGAGCACGACCAGGAGAACACTGTATACAGTAACAGCAGTGTTGTATAATGATCAACTGTGAATGACTTAGCTATTCCCAGCAATACATTGATGCAATTCTGAAGGAGTTATGATGAAAAATAATATTCATCTCCAGAGAAAGAGCTGATGGAGTATGAATGTAGATCAAGGCATAATTTTTAACTTTTTAAAAATTATTCTCATGGTTTTTTGTCTGTATTCTTTTACAACATGATTAACATGGAAATGTTTTTCATGACTGTACATGTATAACCTATATCAAATTGCTTGCCTTCTCAAAGAGGAGTCAAGGGATGGATATAGGGAGGGAGAGAATTTGGAACTCAATATTTTAAAAAAGAATGTTAAAAATTTGTTTTTACATGGTATTGGAGAAAACAAAACATAAAATACATTTAAAGGTATCAAATACCAACACTTTTGATGTAAATGTGCTTTAATTTTAAAAAATTACTTAACGCAATTACCTTGCACTTTCTGCAAGATCCTAGAGTAAAAGATGCACGCAATACAAAGATGTGTGAGCTACATCTCATAATAAAAATATTTACAGTTTCTCATATCTGTTAATTAAACTTATGTAGATATAGTAGATATTTTGCCCTATTGTTAAAACTAGGATGGATATGAGGGTTCTGTTTCTGTTGCTGCTGCTGCTGTTTGTCTCTCTTTCGCTAAGAAGACAATGACATCAGGGAGGTGATGCCATGACATGCAAGTGAATTAGATTTAAGTGAAGTAGGACTGTGCAAAGTCTCCATCCTCACTTTCTCTTTAGGAGATATCTGGGTCCAGTGGCAAGATATGGAGCAGGACAACTGGAGATGGCCCAGGATGCATTGGAGGACCTTGAACTTTCAAACTAAGGTCTTTAACAGGTTTCAGTTTGATTGAAGCAGCACCCATACAGGGATTTAGGCTTTTTTTTTTTTTTAATGAGGCAAAGAATATGCTCTTTAAAAAAAATAGATCTGGGAAGGGAAGACTCTGAGGGTTTCTGGCCAAAATAGAAACAATTGTTATTTACATTAAATCAGAGCAAATCAGGGCCCAAATACTGATCAAGTAGTGCTTGGTCTGAGACCAGAGCAATTTGGGGTTAAGACTGGGCTTTAAGTGAAAAAGAAAAAAGAAAAAAAATTCAGAGATTAAAATTTACATTCCCTTTGGGCAGAGCACCTGCAGGTAAGGGTGTGGTAATCTATGTGGAGAGAGAAGAAATAAATGAGAAAAGATAGAAGAAAGAAAAGAAAAAGGAAGGAAGGAAGGAAGGAAGGAAGAAAGAAAGAAAGAAAGAAAGAAAGAAAGAAAGAAAGAAAGGAAGGAAGGAAGGAAGGAAGGAAGAAAGGGAGGGAGGGAGGGAGGGAGGAAGGAAGGAAGGAAGGAAGGAAAAAAGGAAGGAAGAAAGAGGTTGCTGTTTGTCCTTTGTTCTCAAAGAGGACCATGACATCAAAACGTATGTAGAGGTTGAGTAAGGATGTGCATTGTTATCATAGAACATCTATTTGCAGATTTTTGAATTCATTCTAGAAAAGATCATTATTGATTGATAATCACAACTCACCTCACAGAAATTAGGAAACTTTAAGTGAATATAGTAAAGACAAAAGGAAGAAGAAAGGAAAACAGTTATTAAATGCCTATTTACCAGGCACTGTGCAGAGCAATTTACAAATACTTCATTTGATCTTCAAAAACACTCTGGGAGGTAGATGCTATTATGATTCCTATTTTTGTAGTTGAGGAAATTGAGGCAAGCAAAGGTTAAGTGACTTGCCTAGTTAGTGTCTGAGACTAGATTGAACTCAGAACTTCTGACTCCGTTATGCCATCTAGCTGCCAATAAAGAATTCTGTAATCCTTTTAACAATAGTGCTGGATTTATTTACTACACACTGCTTAAATTCACAGAATGTATTTATGATTATCACTCTTCTTATACTTAAATCCCCACACCCCAACCACTGTGTATTCTTTGATCCAATGACACTGGTCCCCTTGCCTCTCCATGGACAGGACACTCCATCTCCTTCAAATTCCATTATCACATAATTGTGTGCTATATTTATCTCTGTTGTAAAGGACACTAGAAACTTTTCCATCTTTACTAAAAGAATGTTTATCTTCTTTTCTTTCATGGACTCTAATTTGAAGAGGAATTTTCTATGGAAGTTGACATCTTCCTTTATATATTTGTGATTGTGAACAATAGTGTGCTGTTCTTATCAAGCATTTCAATGTCCCAAAACCCTTTGGAAGAGATCTAGAATATGGAAAAACAGATTATCCTGACATTTTAAAAAGAGGGGGAAAACTGAATGAAGGTTGTCCATATTCTGTATTACATTGGGCAGTTGAATGGAAGATCTATAGAATACATCAAAGAGCACATTGGATAGACTAGAGCCAGGGATGGTTAACTTTCGGCCTCATGACCACATGTGGCCCTCTAGATCCTCAAGTGCAGTCCTTTGACTGAATCCAAACTTCATAGAACAAATCCCCTGGAGAGAATGAGTTGGGTCCACAATAAAAAAGGAGAAGATACTCTCTTTCCTTTAGGATATCACAAAGCTCTTTAATTATACCAATCTTTTCCTCAATTTTTAATATCATTATTATATTGGTACTGTTGTATGGCTTCAATTAATAGAAAATCATAACTGGAAAAATAGTTTCACATGGAGTATAATGGTGAAGTATATGGTGGTTATGAACAAGCTGTAACATACATAGTTTATGTATGGCTATAAATGTGTGTATGTTTATATGTGTGTGCTTACATGTTTTTGACTTACATACATACTTGTATGTAACTTTTGAATAAGAACCTACTGAGTAAAATTGTCATCAGGAAAACATAAGAACAAAAAGGAACATGGGTTTGTCCTGTAGCTAGAGTGAGGGATAACAGGACAACAGCCAGTATGATACTACTGATGTCCTCAGTATGTCAAAGGAAAGTGAGGAAGAATCCCACCCTTTGGATGGATGTCCTGTGGTCAGATTTTGGAAGGACATGTACATGAGTCTGCAGAATAGATAGGTTTGGGATATTATCTGCATATCTGAGAAACTTTTTATATAAATATATATCAATAATATATATCCTCAATCTATATAAAATATATCAACATTTATATCAATATTATTACAGATGCATTTGAGCATGTTTATGTATGTTCCATGTTCCACTATTAGAGCCTGTAAACTTCATAGGAAAGAGATTAAGTCTTAGCTTAATTTAGAATCTCCCCCAGTGCTTACCACAATGTTCTGCACACAGTAGAGGCTTAATAAATATCTAGTAAAATGAATGTGTTATTAGCCAAGTGAACTTTTGTAAAGTGACTCTCACTTTTCTACTAGTTTTCATTATAACATAAATTTCTATGACAGTACTCTGAATTTTACCAAACACATGATTAAGATGGTGATCTCTTTCATTACATATTAAATAATAAATCATCTATCCCTTGGATAAATTGAGCTGACCTCTGTATGGCTTTAAATTGTAGGAATGAGCTATATCAGCATATTGGTTTGACTTTCTCATCTGGTTAACCGCTCATTTGGTGTGGATTGTCTTAATTCTCAAAGGGCTCCAGCCTCACCCACTTCCTTTGATCCTAACCTTTGAGATTTTACTATGTACTGGGTCTCTTTCATGTTACCCACTAGGAATCTTCCTGTTCTGCTTTGATTCTGATTATTCCCTGGCCTTGCTTTATCTCCTATTCTTAAAGTTTACTCTCTGCATTGAAAATAATGCCCTTCCCAATGCTGCTCTCCCTCTGACTTTTGGGAGTATTCTTGGTGAGTAATAGTTACAATTTCTCACCTGAGCATGTGGTTCAAACAGTACCTCAAAAATTCTCCATGGTTATTTCCTATAGGCTCTACCCATATGTTTGCTTTTAAACTCTACAATGAACCTTGCTACCAAAGCTTCATTCATCCAGTTGGCCATTCTCAATCTTATCCAGGTGTAAAAAATATTCCCAATGTGACAGGTGAAATATAAAAGAAATGAGGAAACAAAAGTTCAAGCTTCAATGCATATCAATTTATTAAACAATGCATGGCAATTGCATAACAGATTGGGACCAGGCCTCCTGAGCTCCGTACTGGAACCTGAATACATGGGGAAACAGATTTTTATATATTCAAAGAATACAATTAACAGGATATAAACAAAGATACAAAAGTAGGTAATTTGATTTCTAATTGGATGAAAGAACTTTCTGAGTGGAGAGGGAGAGAATAAACAGATACAATTCCCTAAAATCAGGAGATAAAAAAATCTTACTCTCTCCCAAGTGTCTGTATTCAATCAAAGAATAAGAAAACAGCAACTGATTGACCAATATGGGGCTATTTTTCAGTTAAGACATGTGTATTGCTTGAGATGTATAATAGTGAAAAACTCCTTGCATCAATTTTCTGATCAGAGTGACTTTTTGGTCAACATAATCTAGGTCCTTAGTAAAGGGTCTCTAACAGGTTGAGGTATTCCAGCTTGCCAGCCACATAAAGTCCAATTCAAACAATGCAATAAAGTTTTCTCCTGATTCCCAGAATTGAATAAAACTTTTGCAAAAGAAAGAAATTGGACTAGATCCATGATTGAATAGAAAGGGAACTGAGATAGAACCAGAATTGAGTCACAAGATTGAGTAAATGGGGTTCACTCAATTTCCACAATTTCCTAACCACAAATTTTCAATTCTCCCAGAAGACTTGGGGATAGGAATACTTCGAGGAAAATGCCTGCTATGATCATGTTGGGAAGAGACTTCAATGGAAATGCAGTCTACCAAGCACTCCTACAAGTGTGATGAGTAGGATCGAAGATCCAGAAAAGAAAGTTCTTGCTGCCAAAGTAGGGATCATGGAAGTGGTATGTGTGTGTGTGTGTGTGTGTGTGTGTGTGTGTGTGTGTGTGTGTGTGTGTGAGAGAGAGAGACAGAGAGACAGAGAGACAGAGAGACAGAGACAGACAGAGAGAGAGACAGACAGACAGACAGAGAGAGAGAGACAAACAGAGACAGACAGAGACAGACAGACAGAGAACCACAGGATCCTTGGTTTCTAAGACTTTTCATTCATTTTCTTCAAATAGCAAGTACACATTTGGGGAGACACACACATACACATACATACACACACATACACACACATACACACACACACAGACACCTTTACACAGATATTTGTACAAAGCTTCCAATTTACCAAAGAATTTTCACATCTCAGAGATGAATAGATTTTTGGAACTGTATGGAAATTTAGTCATGCCCAGGACCCTCATTTTATGGATGAGAAAACTGAGATTGGGAAAGGTTGAGTAACTTTCCATGGTCACATAGCTATTCAGTGACAGAAACAGGATTTTAATCAAAGTCTTCTGAGTCCAAATCTATGGCTCTTTCCATTATACCATATTTATTTTCCTTGAGGGCACTGGGTTTGGAGTTGGGTTTGAGTTTTGATTTTGCTATTAACTAGTTATGTGATGCTGCAAATTCACTTAATTACTCTCAACATCAATCAACAAACATTTATTAAGCATTTAAGACTTGCCAGGTGCTATGACATGTGTTCGAATGTTACAAAGACAAGAATAAAATAGTCCTCAAGCTCAAAAGTTTAAATTGTCTTGAAAATTACTGCATCCTTAGGAGGACATGTATGTGGCTCAATGGATAGAGCATCAAATCTGGAGTTATAAAAACCTAAATTCTAATCCAGCCTCAGATAATTACAAGCCGTGTGATGCTGGGCAAGTCACTTAACCCTATTTGCCTATTTTTCATCTGCAAAATGAGGAGGAAATGACAGATGAGTATCTTTGTCAAGAAAATCCCAAATGGGATCACAAAAGAATCAGACATGCCTGAAATGATTCAACAGCAATATGTGCCAAATGATGAGACTAGCAATGATATTAGAAAGAAAGACAGTACCTGCTATCAAGGAGCTTGCATTTCAATGAGGAAAGACAACACATAAAAAGAAACTGAAAAGGAGAGGTTGTGCATTTGTGGCATAGGTGCTTTTCAGTTTTCCAGAAGTTTCTGTTAAGTAGTGCATCCTTAGCACATTAGGTACAATCTTTCAATTCATCAAACCCTAGTTGTTAGATTCCTTTACTTCCATGTACTGTGTACCTATTTTCTCCCACTGATTGATTTCTTCTTTTCTTGACCAGTACCAAACGATTTTGATGATTATTGATTTATAGTACAGTTTGAAATCTGGAACTTCCAAGTCTCACATTTCCTACATTTTTTTTCCTCTTATTTCTCTTGAGTCTTGATCTTTTATTCTTCCAGACATTTTTTTCCCCCTAGATCTATAAAATAATCTTTTGTTACTTAGATCCATATAGCATTTAACAGTTAATCAATTTAGTTAGTGTCATCATTTTACATATATTGACAGCCAAAATACAGGTATGGGCAGCTAGATGGTGTGGTGATTAGAGCAATGGCCCTCGAGTCAGGAAGACTCATCTTTTATGAGTTCAAAACTGATCTCAGAAACTTATCGGTTGTGTGACTCTGGGCAAGTCACTTCACCTTATTTACCTTAGTTTTCTCATCTGTAAAATGAACTAGAGGAGGAAATGGCCAACCACCCTAGTGTCTTTGTGAAGAAAACCCCAAATGGAATCATGAAGAGTTGGACACAACTGAAAATGACTGAAAAAAAAAAAAACCTGAGGTGAACCTATTGTTTGATCAAAGTATTGGATTTTTTATATATATATATATATTGCCATAGCCTTATTCCAATTATTTTATTTTTAAATTTTGCAACAATATTCATTAGGGATACTCTTAGAGATTTGGGTTTTTTTTTCTATTTTGACTGTCCCTGGTTTAGGTAAACATATCTTATTTGTATTGTAGAAGGAATTTGATAGATTCTTTCCCATTCATGTGTTTTTCAAACAGTTTGTATAGTAATGGAATTGGTTTCCTTTTAAATGTTTGATAAAATTTTCTCTTAAGGATACCTAGTCCTAGGCTTCCTCAGTTTCTTTATGGATTTGTTTTATGGCTTCTTTAATTTATTTTCCTAAATTTAGCTGTTTAAATCCTTTGTTTTTTATTCTGTTAAAATGAGCGATTTATATTTTTTGTAAATATTTTTCTATTTTCTTTGTTGCTGGTTTTATTGGCACATGATAGTATATATCAATTTTTAATAATTTTTTTACGCTTTCTTCATTTGTTGTGAATTTTCTTTGTTAATTTTGGACACCAATAATTTAATGTTTATCTTTCTCTTTCCATCAAATTAACTAATAGTTTATCTATTTTATTGTTGCTGATTTTTCCTTCAAAATACCAGATTTTACTTTTATATATTAATTTATTTTTAAAGTATATTTTGCTTTCAATTTTGTTAGTCCCTTCTTTGCTTTTCATATTTCAATGCTGATATTAAATTGGGCTATTTTAAATAGATTCCCAGTGTTTTTTAATTACAAGACAAATTTTAACTTTTCCCCCCTTTTATTTGCTTTTGTTGATAAAAGTATTTGAAGATATACATTTTTCCCAAAGAAATACTCTGGTTGGATCCCACAAATATTTGTATATCTCATTATCATAATTTTCTTTAATAAATTATTTATCACTTTTATGATTTGTTATTTGTTTCACCAGTTACTTCAAATTAAACCATTCAGTCACCAATTAATTTATAATTCCTTCTTCAATGGTCTTCTCTTCCATATAATGTGTATTACATTTTATTCAAAAGAGGTGTGTTTAATATTTTTGCTTTTCTGATTTTTTTAACCTTTATTCTCTAATATTTGGTCTTTTTCTGAAAATGTAACTTGTGATATTGAGTTACATGTATACTTTCTTATTTTCCCATTCATCATATCTCATACACCTATCATACCTAAATTTTCTAAAATTATGTTCAGTTCTTTATTTTTTTCATGTTTATTTTTTCCGCTTGGATTTGTCTACCATTGAAAGGGGTCCACTGAGATCACCAACTATTACAGTCTTAATGCCTATTTCTCCCTGTAATTCATTTTGCATTCCACTTAGTATTCAGATAGTATGCCACTGAACGCTTACACATTAATATTTATATTAATCCATTGTCTGTTACCTTTCAGCATCATGTAGTTTTACTGTTTATTTCTTTAAAGCAAGTCTATTTTTACTCTTGCTTTGTCTGAGATAATGATTACTACCTCAGCTTTAGCTCTTACACTATCTTCCTGTTTTCGTTAATTATGAATCCTTATATTTTGGTTATGTACATTGTAAACATCTTTTTAAAATCTACTTTCTAAACCATTGTGCAATCTTCTTCCATTTTATGGGTGACTTCATCTTTTTCATATTCATATTTATAACGATTAATTGTATCCTTATTGACATTTTTATATGCTCTTTTCTCTTTGCTATTCTCCCCACTTTTTTTTTTTTTATAAAGAATGGTGGGATGAGACAAAAAGTATGCTCTGCACCAGTACTCTGTTTGATGTGATAGACTCCCCAGGCTCCTCTTCCCCTTAGAAAAACTCCATTCTTTCTTTCTTTTTTTTTTTGATCTTTTAAAATCTCTCTTCATAATCTGCACACTTAGGTCATAGTTTGCTTTATGACTAATTCTTCCTTGAATCTATCATCCCTCTTCTCCCTGTTTTCAGTTCCTTCTTGATTCCCTGTTAAGTTGAATGTATTTCCACACCAAATACTGCATATGTTCTATCTTTGTTTGACTGATTTGGATGTCAGATTCAAGTGATACCAGCTTGCCCCACATCTATTGCCTTCTTTTTAGAGTTTGCTATTTGCACGTTCCAATAACGTAAGATGGTAAATTACCTTCTCTTTCCTCCCCATTACTTTCCTACTATATTCCTTTCCCTCTCCTTTCCTTTTTCCATTTGAGATAACATAACAAAACCACTCCCAGACCCACTATGTTATTTATATCCCTCTAAGATCCCTAATGAATACCCAATCCCTTATAAGTGTGGAAGAGATGCTGGTATCATTCCCCACATAAGAAGGTAAACACTTCCATATTTTATAGTCTTCTGCTTATTCACTTGAATTTAATTTTTATTTGGTTCTCTTGATTCCGCTATTTATATTATAAAGTCTATACTCCGCTCTGCAGGAATTCTCAGTAATTCTTGAAAATTCTCTGTTGAACTTAAGGATTCCCATTTCACCTAAGAATTATACTAAGTTTTGTGGGTTAAGATATTCTTAGTTATAAGTTGGTATATCTCACTTTTTGGAATATTGTTTTTGAAGCTCTCTATTCCTTTATGCTAACGATTTTCAGTCCTGTGCAATTATGATTGTGGTTTGTTGCTACATTAAACCTCTAAAATTTTTAGATTGTTAAAGTGCTTTTTTTCCCCTTAACTTGGAAGTCCTACATTTTTATTACAAAATTCCTAAGAGTTTAGATTCTGCAGTTACATTTAGGAAACAACTGAGAATTATTTCTCTTTTCACTTTGTCCTTTTGGTCTTATGGTTCTAGACACTTTCCTTCCATGATTTCATGATTTTTTAAAATTTTATCATGAATTTCAGGTATCTCAATGTTTCTTATTTCTCCTTGACTTGTTTCCTGGACCATTTATTTTGCTATGAGATATCTTACATTTTATTCTAATTTTTTCAGTTTATTTTAATAATTCTTGTTGTCTCATATTGTCTTAACTTTTATTAAATGCATTCTAATTTTCAGAAAGTCTGTTATTTTGATAAGATTTTGTGCCTCTTTTTCCAAGTCCTTAATTCTCTTTCTGTTTTTCATCTGTTACTCTTATTTCTTTACCATATCTTTCTGCATGTGCATGGATTTCATTCTGTGTGTGTGTGTGTGTGTGTGTGTGTGCATGCTGTGTGTCTGTATATATACACATAATTTCTTTCAAGAATTCTAGTCAACTCTGTTCAAGCCATGTCCTTCTTTCAGATTTCCATTGTAGATGTTTTGGAATTTTTCCTTTTGTTTTTTTTCTGGATTTGTCTTGAGTATATCTGTCTCTATAATAACTTCATCATCAGTGTATTTAAAAAAATAATAATTTTCTAATTTTTCTAGCCTTACGTGTTGAATTCAAGACTCATTGTTATGACCAGGCTCTACACACTTCTGGAGGGAATTTTGACAATTTGTATTGTCCTGGTTTGTATTATCTGGGATCCTAACACTCCATTCTCTATGTACTTAATTCTATTTATTTCAGGGACTGCAAGAATGGGTCAGGTTGTGGAATTGCAGACATTCATAATGTCCTCTAAGTGATCTGGTGAATGACACACACCAATTGTTACTCTCCTGTTCTAAGCTTTATAGGTTCTCGGCCTCAGTTTGAATCTAGGCAATACTACTGCTTGCTTGCTCCTGGGTAGAGTTTCAGCAGACATCTGCTAACCTCAACTCCTATCAACTATCTAGAAAACTTTCCAAGTTCAGAATGACCAAGCTATAGATCCACTTTTGTCCACAGTCCTTACCATAATCACTTGCCTATGAGCTATATTACCAATTTTGGACTAGAGAAGTTAAAGACTTTCAGTAGTTTTTCTTTGGCTTTACTGCTCATCATTTCATCTTGGGTTCTTCCTAATTCTTTGTTAGAGCAGACAGCAGAGAAAGCTACACTACTCTATTCCTCCTTTTCTGCCTTTTTTTTTTTTTTACCACTGCTGTATTTCAGAACTTTTTTCATAATATATTGGTACCTCTCTATCTAACCAACTACTGTGTAATGTGATCTTTAAACCTAAAAACTGTCTTCACCCTTCAGTGCTCTGAATCTGTGACTTTGACCAACTAGAGTTTAATCTCATGATGTCCTCTATTTGACAGGAATCTGAGCATGGCTAAGAGTTTAAAGATTTTTTTCTCTTCTTTTTTTTCACAGTATATTCAGACATGTAAATTTTAGTGCTTGTATCAACTGCCCCAGATTTCTGCAACTAGATTGCTAAGATATTCTTATGGGAGCTCCTTCCATTTCTTCCCACCTAAAGCAACACTGCATTCTGTGCTGTCTTTGGCCCAACCCGTAAAAGCCTTTCTGAAAGTGCACACTGGTCCCAACACATTCAGAAATATTTCCCAAACACATTTCCCAAAAGGCCCACATTTAATTTAGGGCAAAAATAACTCTTCTTAATAAACCCATCCTAGATTTTTATAAGCAGCTTTCCACTCCTCTCTCTTCTTCTTTGCTTTTTTTAAACTTATCAGAAAAAGGTGTTCAGAAATACTTCACTTTGTCGACACTTAGAGCAGCAATTTTCTATCTCTCCCATTTCTGGAGCTGTGTGAGTCAGTACCTTTAGAGAATTGACATGACACTTTTATTGCATGCTCCAAGCTGGAAAATGACAGCCTTTCTGGTTCCTAAGGTCTCTCACCATACCCTGTTTCCATATGAGCCCCCAGGTACGTATCTATCTTTCTATCTCTCTTTTTGTCTATATATACTTACATGTCTCCATCTCTGTCACTATCTCTTCCTTTGTTTCTCTGTCTCCCTCTGTCTGTCTCTCTGTCTCTGGCTGTCCCCCTCTCTCTCTCTCTCAAAGACACACACATGCACACAAACACACACACACACACACACACACACACACACACACACACACACACAAAGTCCCATCCTCCTTGATTTATGTTAAATTTTCCAATGCCATGCAATCTCTAATATCAATTGAGAACAATACTCTTTCAGAATACTACTTTAGTACTTTCCAAAAGATTTAAAAACAGGATTGGCAGTGGGGTAAGCCCCGGGGATGCTTCTGCCCTAGTTCTACCGAATTAAATTATACAAATATTTATCAAATACCTACCTTGTTCAAAGAATGTAAGAGGTCCTGGGCATACAAAGATAAAAGAAAACCCAGTCCTTGTATTCATGGAGTTTAGAGTCTATAAGAGTCATCATATAACTAATAAATCAACACAATGATTAAGCACCTACTATATGACAGGCAAAAGTACTTTGAGTACAAATGAAAAGTAAAATACCTTTTTCTGTTGAGAAGCTTTTAGTCTCGTGCTGTGTGTTTTGGGGTGGGAAGGAGACAATAACATTTATCTTTTTAAATTCATTCCTAATATATACAAAATGAATACAAAGTCATTTGAATGAAAGCTTACTAAATGAAAGTTGTTGTTCCTGTTGTGTTTGTTCTTCTTTCTAGAAGAGGACCATGACATCAGGGAAATGATGACGTGACTTGCAATGACTTTGATTTGAGGGAGGGTGGGCTGTGCCTCACTTTCTCCTCCAGAGTCAATTGGTTCCAGTGGCCAGATATCAATCAGGATAACTGGAGATGACCCAGGATGCAATGGGAGACCCTGGGCCTTTTAAGCAAAGGCATTTTCAGGTTCTCACTTTAAATGAGCCCATTCAGTGAATAAGCCTCTTTAAGAAGAGAGTCCAGGAATGGACACTTTAATTTAAAAAAACAACAACAACAACAACAGAAATAAAAAACTGGGAGGAGAATAACCTCAGGAGGTCATAGACCTATTATTGTCCAATCTAAGAGCTCCAGAGTGAATAAGGTTTAAGAACTGGTCTTTGAGAAAACATTTAGCCAATAAATCCCAAGTTTATGAGGCAGCTTTCAGTCATTGAAATATACCTTCCTTTGGGCAGAGGACCCTCAGGTAAGGAGAAAGGAGAGCACAGGACTGGACAAACTTCCTCATAGCTTGTGTTTGTCCTTTCTTCTGAAGACCACAACATCAGGGAGATGATAACATGACTTGCAGTTGACTTTGATTTGAATGAGGGAGGGTTGTGCAAGATCACCAGCCTCACTTTCTCCTCCAGAGCCATCTGGTTCCAGTGATCTGATATTCATCAGGATGACTGGAGATGGCTCAGGATGCAGTGGGAGATCCTGGAATGAAAGTAGAGATCAGGGAAGGTTTCACACAGAAAGTGGAGTTTGAACTGAGTCTACAAGAAAAATGGGGATTCTAAGAGAAAGTGGTAAGTAGGGATTATATTGTATTAAACATTAGAAAAGGCTTCTAGAGATCATTGAACCAAACACTCTGTAGCTGAAGTAAGAAGTCATGTGCTTGTTTCTTTAAAATCTCTGGGGAAAAGGACTTCACACTCTCTTATGGATGTTTATGCATTACCTGTGTGACCTGAAGATCACTGAAGCCTTTGTCTCAAAGTCTTTATCTGCAGAGGAAAAGGATTGTATATAGTCTGAGGTACAGGTCTGGGAGCCCTCTTGAGCTCTCCTTGAATCTTTGAGGTACAGACTCTGGGAGCCCCCTTGAGCTCTCCTGGAATCTTCCCACTTACTGCACTTGCCTGAGGCCATGGGCCTTTAACTGTGGCTCTGCCCAAGTCTTTAGCCCTCCTTTGTTCCAACAGTTACCTACCCTTGAACTTTCTGTTCCACCCTTGAATCTGCCTAGCCCACTATTGTCTGTCAGCCCCAGGTAACCTTCAACAATTTCTCACCCTTGATCACTCATTACTGGAGTCTGACCTCATCTGACTTCTGAAGACCCTCCCCAAACTCCTCCTCTAGACTACCCCTAGATTCCTCCCACAACCTTTCTGTATATAAGACCACATCTTCCCTCCATGTGATGTGAGAGCACCATAGAATGACCTGGCACAGACTAATTCTGACACAAACTTACTCTGTGTCAGATGATTCTGGCCTGCTTGCCCAATGCAAATCTTACAGATACTTAGGCTCCTTACGAGTCTACCCAATATGGCAAACTTTCAATAAACTTTGCTTTTCTTTGGCTGAGAGAAGACCCGAGTCAAATTCTTTTAGCAGGACCCAGGGTATTGGGATTGTGGGGTCTCTAGCAACCCTAACCACATCATTAGGATCCTTTCTAACTCTAATACTGATTTCATGATCCTAGCCTATTCACATATTTATTTCCTCACTATTAAGCAGAAAGTTTTCCCACATGTCTAGTTTAAATCTTTCTGCTATAAGTTCATTTTTCTCCTGTTTGGCTTTCTGCAGTCATAGAGAATGGAGTAATCTCTGATAAAACATAGAAACAAACAAATAAGAAAAAAAAACTCTTTTGATACATGTGTCCAAAATTAATTTATTACGTAATCTCTAATAAGAGATTACTAATACTAATAGTTCTCTAATTGCAAATCTTAGCTCTTCCAACCAGATTATAAACTCCTTGTGATCAGGAAATATCTCATTTTTTTCTTAATATTTTCCATGATCCACCAAAGAATCTAGCATAGTTTTGGGTACCTAACATGATTTTTAAACGTATCTATCGGTTGATGAAAACACTTGAAGGCAATTGTCATTATCCTTTTTTTCTATGTAAAGTACATATCATCTCTGTCACAGTTCGGGTCAGGCTGTCCAGTTGCACAAATTTCCACATGCTGTGAGTCATAGCTGCAGAGTTTTTGAAAGACCACTCACAACTGCAAATACCACTAGACATACAAGGCATCCACCTCTGCTAGCTATTCAAGAAGTGTCTCACAAGGGTGATGAGAACATCAGAGACCATAGTAGGAGATAGCCAATTAAACAAATCTGGAATGTTTCGATTGTCTTATAAAAATAATAAGTGTTATTATGACTATTACTGTTACAATGACAGTAATAATAATTGCTATTATTATGCAGAGCTGAGGTCAGACATGAGAATTGGCTTTAAAATACGAAGGGCTACCATATGGAAGAGAGATTTATTTGCTTATTTTTTGATGCTTGGAACCTAAGTACAGGTAGCCAGAGGGTGAAAACCAAATTTCTGTTTGGTTCAGGAATAACTTGAAGCTATCTCCAAATAAAATGTAATGTTTTGGGAGGTGTCGATTTCACTATTATTGGACTACTTTTGGGAAAATGTTATAGAACAGAGATTCTTAACATTTTTTTCTTTCATGGATTTCTTTGGCAGCATGGTGAAACCTATAGGCACCTTCTAATAATAATATTTTTGAATGCATAAAATAAAATTCATGGTATTACAAAAGAAACCAATTAAATCAAAATGCCATTATCAGTAAAAATAATAATGAACTCCAGGTTAAGAACTTCTGCCAGAGCGGGAACCTGTTTTCACCAGATGATAGAATAAATGGCATCTGTCCTTCTTCTCAAGTGAAAGAGTTTACTATTCAGTGATCGCAAGGTTGCCATGCTGTCATAGCTATAAAACTCCATACAGACTACTCCTCCTTGTCAGGTTTTTTGGGGTGTTTTTTCATGTTATTTTTTCCCCCAAAACCTGGCCACATTATTCATGAGGAGTTATTTAGAGAGCAACACCTCAGAGTTCTGTTGTGTTAGTAAAATTGTTATGTAAACTTTCTGCCAAGTTAGGAAGATCTTTTCTTCTTGGATATTGCATTGGGCTGTGGCCTATGCTGGGTATATATCTCATACTTTTTGATCTAAGAAAAACATGAATCATAGACATGAGATTTTTTTCTACATGTGTTGTAGAGATTCAGTAGTCGATCTGGAGATGTTTAAGTAACCAAGAATAGCAAGTGTTGATAAGAATTCATTCCAGGGAATTCTGGGAGGACTCTGACCTTGCCCATCATTTCTTTATTGTTGAAAAGATCCCAGGGAAGTGATAACCTTCTCATGGTATAGTGAATGAATAGTGAAACATTCTCTGTGGATATATTGACTCAGAAAACCAAAAGTTAACATTATCTATGTTGTATTATATTTTATGTGATTTTTATTAAATATTTCCCAATCACATTTTAATCTGGTTCTAGCTATATTTGGGAAATTTGTGAGACTCAATGTGCCATTGAGCCACAAATTAATCACCTCTTCTCTACAACATATCTGAACCAGACTTATCTCATTTTTCCTTGAAGACCTACGAATGAATTTTAACAACCTACTTGCCTGACTCCTTGAAAAGTCATACTTTCATCAAAATAGGCTTTCTGTCCACTGATGCAAAACCTAAGTCACAGATACCTTTTCATCTTATGTTATTCTTGTCCATGTATTTCTTTATATCTCTCATAATCTGTTTGTACAAATTGCTAGAAGCCTTCTCATGATAGTAATATAATGATGTGGTATAGAGAAATAGTAATGAGAATAAGTGCTCCACGCAGACTGTTCAGCTGATATGTACAGCACTGATAGGTGCTTTACATAAGTGCTTTCTCTCTACATGGACTGATTTATGACCTTTTTTTCTGGACATACATGTGTTTGTTGCTCTCTTTCAAATTACCGAATCTCTTTTTGTGTACAAGTTATGCTTAATGATATGCTATGCCCATTCACCTTCCCACTTTCTTTTGGTCATCAGAAAATTTTGCTTTTTCATAAATAATGATATTCCCTTATTTAGAGCTGCATCATATCATATCAAGAGAGCAATACTAGATGTTAAAAATAAAGCAAAAACAAACAAAAAAGGGGGTCTTTTGTGGAAGGGAGAATGCTGTCATAAATTAAAATGATATATAATTTGTAAAATGTCTAGCCTGATATCTATAAATAATACAATAATAATGATGATGATGATGATGATGAATAAAACAATAACAAAGCCACCTACATATTTAGTACTTTGATGCTTTCAAAATGCTTTATTAACTTAAAAACTAAGATGTTTCTATGATCACATCAATTCACAAGTACCCTCCAATGATGCTGAGCTACACCTAGACACGCTGGCATATCTTGTATGACTCTTGTCCCTGTTGTCACAAAAGTTTATGAAAGAGAGTACACCCAACATGCTGGAAACCTTTCTTACTTTTTTCTCATATGAAATGAGTACCAGTAGAGCACTCTAACTACGAACACTTTCCTTTCGTTTGTCTCAAAACCAATCCATAGCCTCCTGGTGACATACAATTTCTTAGTGACATTTTTTATTCCTTTTCTTTGATCTTCCTCATTTATTATATGTTTTAGCTGGCTTGCACTCTCTATGTGCTTTTTCATTGCTTTCTGGGCTATATTCTTTAGTTTGTTTTTTGTTTTTGTTTTGTTTTCTTTTTGAGGAGGTGGTAGTGTTTTATGGTTCACTGTCACATCTTAACACTGATAAAATGTTATTATAAAGATGAACTTTGATTTTCATTGGCATTTGGGAGGGGGGGATGAGTGAATAAATTAACTTTGAAGTTTCTTGGTCTCTCCTTCACAATTCTAGGTCTACCTCATTGTCCATCTCTATTCTCTGTCTCAGATGTACATGCTGGTGTACAAGATCTATAGGGTGTCCATTTGGATGCATTTTGTACTTGGGGTAAGAGACATTCTTCATTTTTTCTTAGTCTTTCTTATCTAGATGGACAGAACAAACTACTTTGAACAATTTTGCATCTTTTCCCAGAATATCTATAATATCTTGTGCCTTGATGAAATCAATACAATAGCATCTGCAAACAAGCTGCACCTGGAGAACTTCACTGTCCACATAGAATTTCTGCTCAGCCTGCATTCTGTACTGGATTTCCACTGCTGAGCAGATTTCTCTATTATTTTATAACTTGCCTGATATTTATTATGAAGAATCTCTGAACTGTTAAATCTGCTTTTACATCTTCAAAGGAATACTGATAAGTGCTTTACATGCATTATCTAATTCGGTCCTGTTCATTACCAGGTCTAAGTTGTTATCCATTAAATATATTGTATTCTGTTGTTTTGTGCCCCATACTTCATGATCCCATTCGAGGTTTCTTGGCAAAGACTTAATTGTTATTTCCTTCTTCAGCTCATTTTATAGATGGGGGAACTGAGGCAAACAAGGTCCAATGACTTGCTGAGGGTCAGACAGCTAATAAGTGTCTGAGGCCAGATGTGAACTCAGGAGTCTTCCTGACTCCAGGGCAGGCACTCTATCCACTGGGCTACCTAGACACCCATCCATTAAATACAGTCATATTTTTCTGACTTTTTGGTCTTCCATTTATCTCTTGCTTTCTTAATTTCATCAATAACACAAATGTTCCCCATTACCCATTGGTCAAGTCATTACCAAATCAGATAGGTGGCATAGTGAATAGAGTGCTGAACCTGGAGTCAGGAAGAACCAAGTTCAAACTCATTCTCAGACAGTTACTGGATGCTTGACCCTGAGCAGGTCAGATAATCTATATTTCCCTTCAGTTATTCAGTATTATTCCCATCTGTAAAATGGGAAAAATAATAGCACTTACTTCCAATCTCATTGTGATGATAAAGTACAATAATATTTATAAAGTGCTTCGCAAACTTTCACATGGCATATGAATGCAAGCTTTTCAATGTTTCTGAAACCCCACTTGGGCCCTGGACACTTCTCTGATATTCCCAGGATAGCTCAGCACCCTTCTTTAGTGGCCCCATGGACACTCCATCTCTTAAAACAGAGTCAATTGTCTGGCACCATGCTGGACTATGACCCATTGCTAGAGGCATAAAAGTTTTGGATTTGGGCCTTTTTTTCCTGCCCGGTGAGCATCTAATTCGTTGCTTTATAATACACTTAGGGAGAGCCAGAGTGTAAAACACACTATATAAAACAAAACTCTATTCTGTTCTAAAACAGCATTTTAAAAACCTTTACATCTCAGAGGGAGGTTGGAGTTCAATTGAGACCCGAAATAGCACTGGCAAAGTTTCGTGAAAAAGGCAATATGCATTTATTCCAGTTAATATATTTTTAACATAATTCAGGTACATATACTGCTTGTTCGAGGAGAAATTTCTCTGTTTATTTTTTCTTTAGGATTTATTTTTTCATCTTATCTGACAGATGAGGCAGGGAGGGAAAGAATAAAGGAGAAGGAAAGGGAAGAGGGAGAAGGCTAAAAGAGTTCTGTTTGTTCAGTATTTTCAAGTCTTCATGGCTGAACTTATTATCTGATACTACCAAGGGAGGGTTAAAGATGAAGAGGAAATAAAGGCAGTGAGTCTGTAATATAAAAGCCCAGAGTAAAATCACTGGATGTTAGGACTGGAATGGATCTTGAACATTATTTCTTCCAGCCTCCAAATTTTACCTAAGGATTAAAATAAGGGCTAGAAAGAGAAAACCGGTCAGTGTCACACAGAGTTAGTGGCAAAGACAAGTATACTGACAGCTAGTTCAATGCTCTTACCACAGAGAGATAAGCTGCCCATGACCTTGATTCTAAATGACCAGGATGATATATTTTATAAGATAGACTCTGTGTTCATACATGTGCATATATTATTTACTAGGTGCAATTATCCTATAGCTTTCCTATTCTCCTTGAAATTTCTAGTAAAAATGACACAAGAAGCAAAAGGATAAAAAGAAAACTTATATGTTTATGCAAACGCACACACACAAATATACATGTATATGTATATCTACATTTTATATGTATATATATATATACATATACACAATATGTAATATATAGTTCCAATTTCTTCCATGCTTCTTTAACTCCATTAATATACCAGACTTTCCCCAAAACTCGAGTCATCTCCAAAATGTGAACTTTGCATCTAGTGTGTATGCATATATAAATATAAACATACATAATGATGTAATATATGTTTGTAGGTATACATCCTAATACATAGAGATGTTTATGTGTATAAATATTATCTGTTGCCTCCCCCTGTAGAATACACACTAATTGGGGCGGAGTCAAGATGGCAGTGTACAAGCAGGAAAATTCCATAGTTCCCTCAAAAACCACCTCAAATACCTATAAAATATGACTCTAAACAAGTTTTAGAGTTCAAGAATCCACAAAGTGACAGAGAAACAAATCCCTTGCTGAAGGCAGCCCAGCAGGCAGACAGGGAGGGATCATCACAGCCCACTGGGAGCCAAGCCCAGCCCCACATGAAACCATGGTTTTATATCCAGGACAGCCTGACCAGCCTGGCTGGAGCATTCAGGCAAGCGCATCAATGGCAGCTGTGGCAGTTTCCAGAATTACCAACCCATAAGTAACAAAGACAAAGTAAAAGGTCAGTGGAACTCAGCTGAATTTGGAGGGGATGAAGGAACAGGTCTGGCCTTCTGCCCTCAGAGCCAGAAGCGGCAGAAACAGTGGCCCTGAAGCTGCCTTCACATGGCTATTTCAGAGCTCCCAGCCTGAAGATTGCAGGGTGGCCCAGCAACCATTCAGAGGCTGAGTGCTCTTGCTTTAACCTGCCTGGATTGAGATCATAGTCTTGGGTGGTGATCGTGAGGTGTGTGACAAATAAGCCAAAGTTGATGGAGGCTGCTGAGACAGTGGCCTCCTAATAGGTCTGGCAGCTGTGAAAACTCCAGCAATCTAGGACAAAGTTCTCCACTCTGGAAGCGGAGTTCTGCTGTGGCAAAGAGCTCAAAAGCCGAGTAATTGACTGGCAACATGAGCAAGCAAAGGAAGCAAAGCAAGCACAGCCATCCAACTTTACATTTATTTTTTGTGGACAAAAAGGACCAAAGCATTGAAAAGGAGAAAGACCACACAATTAGAACTCCTGCACCAAAAGCTTCCAAGAAAAGTTGGGAAGAGAAATGAGAATGATGAAAGAAAATCATGAAAAGAGAGTCAACAACCTGACTGAAGAAAATAACATCTTAAAAAATAGATTAACTCAAATAGCAAAAGAGGCTCAAAAAGCTAATGAGGAGAAGAATGCCTTAAAAAGCTGAATTTGCCAGATGGAAAAAGAATCTCAAAAGCTCAATGAAGAGAATAATGCCTTCAGAATTACATTGGAGCAAATGGAAGTAAATGACTTTATGAGAAATCAAGATACTATTAAACAGATTCAAACAAATGAAAAAATAGAAGGCAATGTGAAATATCTCATTGGAAAAACCACTGACCTGGAAAATGGATCCAGGAGAGACAATTAAAAAATTATTGGACTACCTGAAAGCCATGATCAAAAAAGGATTTTACAAATGTAAAGAGACAAGGAAAAAGTAGAGAATAGAACAAGTTGGGGGAGGGATAGGATAGAGGGAAATATAATCAGTCTTTCACAGTATGTCCATTATGGAGATAATTTGCATAACTACACATACATGGCCTGTATTGAATTGCTTGTCTTCCAAGTGGAGGTGGGTGATGAGGGAGGAAGGGAAAGAATCTAATATTTAAAGTTTTAAAATCAAATGTTTTATATGTGTGTGTGTGTATAATTATTATTATTTTTTACATACAACTGGGAAATAATATATATAGGCACTGGGGTAGGGAGGTCCATCTTGCCCTACCAGAAAGTCAGAGGGGTCATGGGGGAGGATATAGGAGAGAGCAGATTGGGGAAGAGGCTTTACAGTGGGATCGCTGTTTTGAGGTGGTAGGTAGGGAAAAGACAGAAAATTTGTAACTCAAAATCTTGTGGAAAAGAATGATGTAAACTAAAAATAAACAAAAGTTAATTTTTAAAAAAAGAATATACACTTATAAAGGTAAGTGACAATTTCATTTTTTCTCTTTATACCCAGAAACCAACATGTTGCCTCTCATATTCTAGGCACTTAACAAATGTCTGCTGACTTTTATATATGTCTCTCTCTCTCTCTCTCTCTCTCTCTCTCTCTCTCTGTCTCTCTGTCTCTCTCTCTTGCGCACACACACACACACACACACACACTCCTCACTTTCACCCTGTATTTGTATATATATGTGTATATGTGTGTGTGTGTGTATAAAGATAATTCAGACTATCAGTCATTTTTCAGTTATGCCTGACTCTTTCTTACCCTACTTGGGATTTTCTTGGCAAAGATATTGGAGTGGTTTTACATTTCCCTTCTCCAGCTCATTTTACTGATGAGGAAACGGAGGCAAACAAGGTTAAGTGATTCGCCAAGTTTCATGCAGCTAGTAAATATCCAAGGCCAGATTTCAAACTAAGGAAGATGAGTCTTCCTGGTTCCAGGCCTGGCACCCTATCCACTGTGTCACCAACAGCCTACTCTACCTCCCTCCTTCCCTCCTTTTCTGCCTCAAGATAGATAGATAGACAGAGAGACAGAGAAACAGATAGGTAGATAGATAGATTGATAGATAGATAGATAGATAGATAGATAGATAGATAGATAGATAGTTAGATTGATTTATCTAAGATCTCAGCAATGCATCCCCTGGAATCTTTTGCAGTCTGCTCTCATCCATCATGTGTTTTCATTGTCATTTTGATGACCTATACTTTAAAAAATATTGTTTGGAGGTCATGTGTTTCATGATTCATATCAATAAAGCACTATTGGAGGAATATTAGTGTTGAAAAATGGGGATTTAACAGCAGGGAGTTGATTGGGGACATTGGAAACTCCACGTAGTTTCATAAATGTAACCTCAGTTTGATCTCCTCCCCTTCAGTCAAGGGCCCAGCTAATTGTCCATCTGTATAATGCCTATCTAAGATAATTAATTAACTCATTTGACAAACTAATATTATCATCCCTTATGGAATTCAATGTGTTTGTGCTCAATTATTTTAAGATATTTGTATCTTACTTTATTCTTGTTTCTTTCTCTTACAAAGAAATATCTACTTTCTTACAAACACCACACTTCCAAATCAGCTAGCCTTGTGTTCTAAACTAATAGGGTATTGACAAACCAGGGATCATAGGAATTACCATAGATAAGGTAGATAGTGACCCAATTGTGGGAAATCCCAATTTCCCTGATCCATATATCTAATCTGGAAATATAACAAGCACATAGGTTGTTGCAATTCTATGCTGAGCCTGAGCAACAGTCAATGACTTGAATGTGATTTCCACCAATCCCCCTGGAAGGCTCCATCAAAGTCTAATCAACCTCATTGTTAGAACTTTTCCCTGATATTTAAAACAAATTTTTCATTTCCCTTTTCTATCCTCTAATTCTTGTTTATATTTCCTTGGGGTCACCTTAAGAGAATTTCTCCTTCTTCAGTGCTTATACCTTTCAAATATTTATGCTACTATCTTGTCCCTCCTCAGTTATTTTCCATCTATGCATCCAGTACTTAGTTCTTTTAATCTTTTCTCATAAATCAATCCCTCCAGCCCTTTAATCATGCTCCCTGATGTTCTTTGAATCTCTTCCAATTTCTTGACAGCTTTCTCATGTAGAGATGCCCAGAACTGTTTACGGTATTCTGGGTGCTGCCTGATCAGCATCACACTGTGAATTGCTCACCCCTCGATTGTTCATGACAGCCAGCCTCTGGGCTCATAGCTTCAGACACTCACTGGTGCCTTGGTCTGCCATGTTAGCTTGTGATTGCACTTCGGGTTGCTTTCTTGTCATTCATCCTAGTGTGCTTTTTAGATTTAGAGGTCTCCAAAGTGTCATTTTCCTACTGAAGCTGTCATTACAGATTCTGAATCTCCACTGTGACAGTGACAAAGCACTGAATTTAGAATCAGAAGTCCAGGCTTTGCATCATGAATTGATCACCAAATAGCTGAGTCACTTTGGAAGTTACTTTCTTCTCTAGATCTCAGTTTTCTCCACTGTATGATGAGACTATTGGATTATATGACCTGGAAGTTTCTTTATTCCAATAAACAATTTTAAACTCTAGGAAACTAGTGACTGGTAATCTTTTTAAACCCTACCCCACACCCCAATCAAGGGTCCATTAATGCTAAAGAATGAGTATCCAGTTCCACTCCACAGTGATATTCAAGGTGATACTCTAGACACAGGCTAGTGCAGGTTTACACAGTTGTTATTTTTAAAGCAGTGCTAACAGTCTCTGGCAAGCTATTATGACTGGAGGGAGATAATTCAAACCAGTTGAGAAAGCAAGGGTTCCAGGTATCTGAGATCTATCATTCATCATCAAGATGAGAGAGGCATTCTACAAGGGGAAAGAGGGAAGAAAGGATAGCAAGATGAAGGAATGGAAAGGTCAGTAGATTTGAAGTCAAAAGACCTTACTTTACGGCCCAGTTTGGAATACCTACTAGCTGTGTGCCTCATGGCTAGCCAATTCACCTCTCTAAGCCACAGTTTCCTTTTCTGTAAAATGAAACTGAGAATCTTTGCACTGCCTACCACAACAGGAGGTGGAGAAGAAAGGATTTTGGACATCATCAAATGCTACACACTTGTAAGGTTTTTTGTTTGCTTGTTTGATTTTTACTCAGAATTAGGGATCCATTATTCAGATTTTAGGCAAGCAGATCAGGCTAAAGTAATTAAGGAAGAAGAAAATAAATACCTTCCAGAATTTAGGGAGTAGCTGTGTGGTACAGTGGATAGAGCACTGGGTTTGAAACCAGAAAGACTCATCTTCAAGAGTTCAAACCTAGTCTCAGACACTAACTAGGTATGTGACCTTAGGCAAATCATTTAAGTCTGTTTTTCTCAGTTTCTTATCTGTAAAATGAGCTGTGGAAGAAAATGACAAGCCCACTCTAATATCTTTGCCAAGGAAACCACAAACTGGGCTCAGGAAGAGACTGAAACAACTCAACAAAACAATAATCAGAGTTTGGACAGGGGAGGGAGGGAGGGAGAAGGAGAGGAGAGAGAGAAGGGAGGGAAAGGAGAGGAGAGAGAGAGAGAGGGGGAGAAACTGTTATTCCTCTTTCACTTTAGCATCCAAAGTGTAAACATCCTTTTTTCTAAGATTCTTTCCTGTGTTAAGACTATGATAAGGTATCTTCTAACTCAAAACATTGGTGGATCTGGATGTGACTACTGTCCTGTAGACCATTGATATCATATCATTGGCATACTTGTAGCTTACTAAACTCTATTCAAGAGAGTTATATTTTATAGAGTATAATTTCTTCTGGAAAAGTGTATCAGTCTCATGTGCAATAGTAGGCTAGTTATAAATCAGGTTTCAGCTGATGACTTCTGTTCACAACTACTTTACAATTTTTTCATGTAATCATGTTCACTGTGGAATCATCTCCTTGAAAATCCTACAACTCCCACAGTGGCAGAGCAATCTCATTGGCCACTTATTATATAAGGGTTCTGATCTATTCTATAACAAATTTGTTTTTCTTTTAAGGATGCTGATGAGAGCCCACAAGAAAATAACTTTTTGATTCCGAATAGAATGGGGAATGCAAGACAAGATAAAGACTAGGAGCCAGGAGCAGGACAAGATAAATAAATAGTCAAAAGGGAAAACAGTGTTTAAAAACTTTGGAATTAATCTCCTATGTCAGATTAGGGAATTGGTTTAGTTTGTTTATTTGTTTGTGTTTTGTTTTGTCTTCTTTCACTTTGTTTTGATTCTCTGGAGAGGAAATGTAAAAGGCTGTAGGATTTGATGGCAAATACACTGGCCTGGGGAATTAGGAAACTGGGCATTTCCTCCCTTTTCTTCCATTAACCAGCATAATAACAATCATCAAGTTAATCATCATCACTGGGCTTATAGTTTCTTATTTTAAAAGTTAAGAAAGGTTAAGATTCCTTTTCAATCTTACATTCTATTTTTTTATTTTTATTTGATTTTTTGGTTTGGGGGGTTTGTTTGTTTGTTTGCTTTTTGGAGGGAAGGCGGGGCAATTGCAGTTAAGTGACTTGCCCAAAGTAACATGGCTAGTAAGTTTTAAGTGTCTGAGGCTGGATTTGAACTAATATCCACCTGAATCCAGGAATGATGCTCTATTCACTGTGCCACCTAGCTGCCCCTTTACATTCTATTTTTTAAAGTCCTTATTAGTGTCTTCAATATGAACTATATATAGGAGCAATAGAATCATGGACCATTAAAGCAGGAAGGAACTTCTGAGAGCATATAACCTGAAATCCTCACTTCAGAAGGAGACTTACAACAGCAAAGTGACGTGCAAAGTCACACAAGTGAGAAATGATCAAGTTAGGATGATTTTCACTGCATTTTAGTGTCTCCAGAAGTTATTTTCTTTCTGTTATAGAGTCCTCCCCCACCACACACATATACACATGCACACACACACACACACACACACACACACACACACATACACACACACGGAATTAGCCTTAATTTAAATAAAGGTTTAGATTTGATTTATGGAAGAATTTATATCAACTATCAGCCAAAGGAAATATTAATACAATGGACCACTGCAGAAACATGAGGAGTAACTATTGATGATGATTTTAAATTAGTTAGCCATTCATGTGCTTGAATCACAGAAATTCCTCTGATGAACTTTTGTATTTATTTTAGCGTGGAATGGAGTGATATTGACATAATCCCCATTTTTTTTTTTTAGTACATCCCTGTGGGAAGACAGAAACAAGGATTAAACTCTAAATGGATATACATGACTTAGATCATTATAGAGTAAGGAAGAAATTACCTTTCAGATCTACAAATGTGGAAGAGTTCATAACCAAAAATGGAATAGAAAAGATGACAGAAATAAAATGGGCAACTTTGATTACACAAAATTAAAAACATTTTTGCATAAGCACACCAATGTAGATAAGAGTAGAAGAAGAAAAATTAATGAAGGAACATTTTTCTCTGATAAAGATAAATACATATGTAGTACAAAACATAAATATGAGGTGTATATATGTTATATCATATATAGGTATAACATTTAATTATATATATACACATATGCATATTACATTGTATGCATATACATAATATATACACATATAATTTTGACTCACTTCATATATATTTGTGTTTACATATGTATATATGTATATGTATATATATATACACACACATACACATATGTTAGGTATGGCTGTATATGAGTTGTGTATATATACACACTTCATATATGTGTGTTTATATATACAGAGACATATATACATACATACATGTATATGAGGTGAGACAAAATTATATATG
>CM053585.1:248830987-248847723 GCA_028646515.1 Pseudochirops corinnae | reverse complement strand
ATATATATATATATATATATATTCCCTTCACCTATCCTCACACTGAGAAAAGTTTCATAAGTTGCAATTATCATTTTTCCATGTTGGCATGTAAATAGTTCAACTTTGATAAATTCCTTATGATTTCTTTTCCATGTTTACCTTATCATGCTTCTTGTATTTGAATGTCAAATTATCTATTCAGTTCTGGTTTTTTCAACAAGAATGGCTGAAAGTCCTCCACCTCATTGAATGACCATATTTTCCCCTGCAACATTATACTCAGTTTTGCTGGGTAGGTGATTCTTAGTTTTAATCCTAGCTCCCTTGATCTCCAGAATATCATATTCCAGGCCCTTAGATCCCTTAATGTAGAAGCTACTAGATCCTGGGTTGTCCTGATTGTGTTTCCACAGTATTCAAATTGTTTCTTCTTGGCAGCTTATAATATTTTCTCCCTCATCTGGGGACCTTGGAACCTGGCTATAACATTCCTAGGGATTTTCTTTTGGGGATTTTTTTCAAGAGTTGATTGGTGAATTCTTTGAAGTTCTGTTTTGCCCTCTGGTTCTAAAATATCAGGGCAATTTTCCTTGAGAATTTCTTGAAGGATGCTTTCTAGATTCTTTTTCTGATCATGACTTTCAGGTAGTCCAATAATTTTTAATTGTCTCTCCAGGATTGATTTTCTAGGTCAGTGGTTTTTTCAAGGAGATATTTCACATTGCCTTCTATTTTTTTTTTTGTTTATTTGGATCTGTTTAACAGTATCTTGATTTCTCATAAAGTCTTTTCCTTCCATTTGCTCCACTCTAATTCTGAAGGAATTATTCCCTTTACTGAGCTTTTGAGATTCTTTTTCTAACTGGCAAATTCGACTTTTTAAGGCATTCTTCTCCTCATTGTTTTTTTGGGCCTCTTTTGCCATTTGTATTAGTCTATTTTTAAGGTGCTATTTTTTTCAGTCATGTTATTGACTCTCTTTTCGTGATTTTCTTGCATCATTCTCATTTCTCTCCCCAATTTTTCCTCCACTTCTCTTATTTCATTTTCAAAATCCTTCTTAAGCTCCTCGATGGCCTGTAACTAGTTTACATTTTTCTTGAAAGTTTTTGGTGCAGGAGTTCTTACTGTGTTGTCTCCCTCCCACTCCATGCTTTGATCCTTTTTGTCTCCAAAAAAGGAATCTAAAGTTGGATTGCTGAGCTTGGTTTGCTTCCTTTGCGAGCTCATGTTGCGAGTCAATTACTTGACTTCTGCGCTCTGTAGAACTCTGCTTTCAGAAGGGAGAGCTTTATCCCAAATCAGTAGGGTTTTTGCAGCTGCCAGAGCTATTGGGAGGCTACTGTCTCTGCAGCCCCCACCAGCCTTGGTTCACTGGTCACACACCTCAGGATCACTGTCCAAGACCATGATCCCAATCCTGGCAAGTTAAGGCAAGAGCACTTAGCCTCTGAATGATTGATTGGCCCCCCTGCAATCTGCAGGCCAGGAGCTTTGAAGTAGTCATGTGGAGGCAGCTACAGGGCCACTGCTTCAGACCACTTCTAGCTCTGGAGGCAAGGGCCAAATCCTCTCCCCCAAATTTGTCCAAATTCCACTGACCTTTCCTTTTGTTCTTGACTCTTATAGGTTGATAATTCTAGAAACCACCACAGCTTCTGGCCGTCTGCTCTCCTAAAAGCTCCAGTTGTGGTTTGTCCTGGACACACTGGGGCTAAAACTGCATGTGGTTGGGGTCTGCTCCCAGTCCACTGCAATGAACCCTCTCATTTGCCTTCCAGGCTGCTTTTAATGGGAGCTTTGTTTCTCTGTCATTTTGTGGGTTCTTGAGCTCTAAAATTTGTTTAGAGTCATATTTTATAGGTTTTTGAGGTGGTTATGAGGGGAGCTCACAGAGTTCTCCTGCTTTTATGCTGCCATCTTGACCTCTCTTGGTATTATTTCTCCAGTGTGTTTTTGTACCTCTTTTTTCCCCCCTGTTTGGTGAATTGTGCTTTTGAACAGTTGTTTTGATAGTGATGTTTCATACATCTTTTGCTATTTGACCATTCTTTTTTAAGGTTTTATTTTCATCTGTATTTTGGGGAGGCTCGTTTGCCAAGCTATTAACTGTTTTTTGACAAATTTCCTGTGTCACTCTCATTTCTTTTCCCAATTTTTCTTCTATCACTCTTATTGGATTATTTAAATCATTTTATCTCTTCTAGGAATTATTGTTCTTCTTGTCTTGAACTCACATTTGTCTTTCAGGCTTTGCTTGTAGCTGTTTAGACATTGCTCTTTTTCTGAGTTTGTGTCTTGATCTTTCCTTTCATCATAGTAGCTTTTTATACTTGGGTTCTCTTTTTTTGTGCTCTTTTATCCATCCTGTTTCTTGACTTTGAATGCTATGTAAAATTTGAGCTCCGTTCCAAAGCCATAGGGATAAAGGGCAACTATCCCTAACTTCAGGCATTCTTGTCCTGCTTTTTCAGAGCTAGTTCTGGGGTTTGGTATTGTTTTCATTGTTTTCATGGTGTATGATTATTTCCATGGTGTGTGATTGTGGGAGATGTTTGATCCCTCTTCCATTGCAATCAGAAATGATACTGTTCCTCAGGGCTCCTGCCCTTTTGGGACAGGAAGTAATATTGCTCTTTAGACTCCCTGTTCCTTTGGGACTGAAAGCAATACTGTTCTTCATATCCCCTACCCACTTAGATAGCACATGCTCCTTTCTGCCCTAGAACTGTAACCTGGAAATTGGTATAGTGAATATAACACCCTCTCCTATACCAAGTGCTAGCACAGGGGTTTCCTGTAGTCTCTTTCTAACCAGTTTCTCTATCATTTTTTTGTCTTTGTTTTGAGAGCTTCTGAAGATGCTTCTGCAGCTGCACAACCTCAAAATCCCACCACTGATGTGGCTACCAAATGGGCTGGGCAGCCTCCAAACCAGTGTCACAAATCTCTCCTTTTAACCTCCTAATTTGTCCTGGGTGGAAAATTGTCTCACTTGGCACTATCACTGCTGGATTCTGTTTGAGGCATTATTCTAAAGTTGCTTTGAGGATAAATTTGAGAGAGCTGGACTCCTTCCTCTTCTCAGCCATTATTGCTCTAACCCTCCCTCCCCCTGATGGCTTTTATATAACTTTCAATTTTAAATATATACTTCTCTCCTGTACTACTCAATATTTATGTGTTGTAGCAAATATTTGAAAAAAAAGAGGGGAAAAAAAGTCCACCAAAACCAACCAACCAATATATTAATTGCAAGATAGAGTTTAATCCTTGCCTATAATTTTGCAAATCTACAAAAAAAAAAAGAGGGAGGTTCTTTCTCTCAATTTTCTCCTTCTTTCCCCATATTTTATTCTTTTTTTATCCATTATTTATTAAGGTGTAGTGATGTGCTATTCTTTATGGTTTTGCCTTAATGTGGGAAATCTGCCTAGTAGTGAGATCTCTCTGGGAAAAGATATCTTAAGATGAGAATATCTTGTGACTTATTTTTTTCCATAGCTTTCAGCTGTTTTCCAGAACAGTTGTTTCAATTCATAGCTCCACCAAGAGTAGAGCAATGCACCTGTCTTTTCAAATCCTTTCAACCATGATATTTATATTTTATGTCATCTTTACCAATTTTTTAAGTGAAGAATAAAACCATAGATTAGCATTAATTTCCTTGTGTATAATTAGTTGTTCATTGGAACAATCTATGATGAGGTTACAATTTGTCTGTTGAGAACTTTTTCTTAGCCTTTTATCACTTCCATTGAGAATGGTTCTTAGACTTATATTTGTGCTAATTCCCTTGATATTTGGGATATAAGATCCTTTTTCGAGATATTTGATGCAAAGATTTTTTTTCTCCAAATCAATATGTTACCTTCTTAACCTTTGTTGCATTAATTTTGTTTGTTCAATAGCTTTGGGATTTCCTTTCCCTACTTCATACTGATGCCTACTAATCTTTTATAACAATCCATTTTCCTTCCTCCATTCCTTTTTTTTTCTTTTCACCTCCATGATGATTTTCGCCAGGCATACTTCAGCCTGAATTTTTTTTTTGTCTTTTTGGAGGGAGGAAGGCAGGGCAGTTGGGGTTAAGTGACTTGCCTGATGTCACACAGCTAGTAAGTGTTAAGTGTCTGAGGCCATATTTGAATTCTGGTCCTCCTGACTCCAGGGCCAGTGCTCTATTCACTGTGCCACTGCCCCTCATCCTTAATTTTTAATAACTTGGTTCCAGAGGTTCTAGATTCTAGTCTCTCTCTTTAGTACTGAACAACTCCATGATGTTTCACAAAGTCATTTTTCTCTCAAAAAATATAGCATTTTAGAATGGGGAGGGATTTCAGTGATCATCTAGTCCAAATTTTTCATTTATAGAGAAGAAAATTGATGCCTAGAGTACTGAAGTGACTTGCTTAATGTCAGATAGTGAGCTAATGCCTATAGCTACTTGTTTCATCAGATACAAATTGAAGAACAGAGGATCATAGATTTGGAGCCATAGAAGATAATAGTGACTATATTATCTCTGTGGGGGAGGTAGGGAGGAAATCAATGTTAGGAACACAGAATTCTGGATTTGGAAGAGACTGTTCATCTATTTCCTACTCCAACTTATATCCAAAAAGGGAGCTCCTTTATAACAAATCCTCAAAATGATCAGCCAACTTTTGTTTAGGAGCTCCAAACTAAGCAATTCACACTAGCCTTTCAACTTTTAGATAACTCTAATTGTTCAGAAGTTCTCCCTAACATCAAGTCAAAAGGAGCTTCTTTGAACCTTCTGCTCTTTATTCCTACTTCTTCACATTGGAGTCAACAGAATGAATCTAGTACCTAGCATGTATGACAAACCTTCAAATACTTGAAGAGAATGACCATGCGATGCTCCTACCACAACCTCCAAAAGCTCTCCTGTTTTCTAGGTTAAGCTTTCTCACTTCTTTCAACTGATCCTTATATGGCATGGAATAAAAGCCCTTCACCATCCTGGTTGTCCTCCTCTAAATATCACATATGAGCATGTAAAAGCATGATACAGATATAGCCTTCAACATTTCAGTGGATCCATGTTTTTCCATGTTCTATCTCATTGTAAATGTTCTAACTTTTCTCAAAATTGCCTTATCTTTCTAAGTAATTTATAGATCCAACTCTCATCTATAACTCCAAGAAACTGTAGCTGGCCCAGTGGTCACACCCCAGTAAAACTTTCTTGGCATTCAGGCTAAACCAGATTGAGGATAACCAATAAGTCTCAAACCTGTCAGTGACTTAGTGGAATGTCTACCCAGAGCATTTCATCCCCGGTGAAATGGGTGAATGAAAATTTGTTCCAATGGCCACAAAAGTGACTAAAGCAGGCACTGTGAAGCACTTAGAGCTTGTTCACACATCAAAGATACTAAAGTCATCCCCTGCATCTTAGGCCATTGCCAGTCATCTTGATTTGTGTCTTATCACTGAACTTTGATGACTCTGGAAGATAGAGATTGATGACTTTGTGCAAGTCTGCCTTGCTTAAACCCAATTCACCCCGTGATGTCACTGGTCCTCTTTGAAAATGAATGAACAACAACAACATGTTCCACCATAACCCAGACTCCCTCTGCCCCCCAGTGAATAGAGTATGATCCTCATTATGCAATGTAACTATATTGTGTCTGTATTAAAATTCTGCCTTTGTATTTATTAACAGTACGCAATCAGGGAAGTAAACATCTCTAAACCTCAATTTCCTAATGCGTAAATAATAGTAGCTAACATTTATATAGCCCCTTAAATTTTGTAAAGCTTTTTTACAAATATTCGTTTTTCTTTTTTATTTCCTTTTTTTTACTCACAATAACTCTAGGAGATAGGTGCTATTATTCTGACAATTTTATAGAAGAGGAAGCTAAAGCAGATAGAATTTAAGTGACTTTTCCAGAGTCATATAGCTAATAAGTGTCTGATACTAGATGTAAAATCAGATGTAAATGAAGCACTTAGACTAAAGGACCTCTAAGATCACTTCCAACTTCAAAAATGTAATCCTTTATGACAATTTTCTTTTCATTTTTTTTCTTTTATAAACAAAGCACCTATCACAATATCTTGCATATTGTAGGTGTTGGATAATTATCTACTGTGGTGAATAGTTGTCAGATGTCCTCAGTGTGAAGCTTCCTTCTATATACAGATCATAAGCCCTCAGTAACTTCTCATACTACAGAGCAAATTTTAATGTCTTTTTCTGTAAATTCTTTCTAGATAGTGCCTATCCAAAGTCTTTTAGGCTTTTATTTTAATATCCGATAAGTACTAAAATAGCACTTAACATGTCTATCTATTATCCTAAGATCTTGCTAAATGACCTTTGTATCTGAACTAGCCCCTTTTCTGTCTATGTTTATGCTTGGTGAAACTTTTTCATTCACTTCTCATAGGCAAGTGATTGTTAGTACGCTAATTTTTGATTCTATTCATTTTCTTGGGAGTCACATAAATTTGAAATTTTTCTGAGGTGAATGCAAAATATTTATTAACCATTTCTTATATAAGGTAGCTAGATAATACTAGATAATGCACTGAACCTAGAATCCAGAAAAATGGAGATTTCATCTGATCCTAGACAATTACTAGTTTTCTGATTTTCTGCAAGTCACTATATTTCTGTCTGCCTCAGGTTCTTCAACTACACAGATGGGGATAATAAGGATATAAAACTCATAAAGCAGTTGTGAGGATCAAGTAAGATAATATTTATGAATGTTTTTTATATTTATTTATTTTTAGTTTTCAACATTCATTTCCATAAGATTTGAGTTCCAAATTTTCTCCCCATCTCTCCCATCCCCCTCTCCCAAAACAGCTTGCAATTTGATATGAGCTCCACATATACATTCATATTAAACTTATTTTCAAAATAGTCATGTTGTAAAAAGAATTAGAACCAACGGGAGAAATTACAAGAAAGAAGAAACAAACCAAAAAGAGAAAGAGAGTAAATAATATGCTTTCATTTACATTTAGACTCCAAAATTCTTTCTCTGGATGTGGATAGCATTTTCTGTCATGTATCCTTTGCAGTTGTCTTAGATCCTTGCATTGTTGAGAAGACCAAAGCTTATTGAAGTTAGTCATCGCACAATGTGTCTGTTATTGTGTACAATGTTCTCCTGTTCTGTTCACTTCACTGAGCATGAGTTCAAGTAAATCCTTCCAGGTTTTCTGAAGTCTACCTGCTAATCATTTCTTATGTCATAGTAGAATTCTGTTACGTTCATATACCACAACTTGTTCAGCCATTCCCCAACTGATGGACATCCCCTCAATTTACAATTCTTTGCCACCACAAAAAGAGCTGCTATAAATATTTTTGTACATGTGGGTCCTTTTTCCATTTGTATTATCCCTTTGGGATACAGATCTAGAAGTGGTATTTCCAGGTCAACATATATGCACAGTTTTATAGCCCTTTGGGCATAGTTCCAAATTGCTCTCCAGAATGGCTGAATCAGTTCACAGCTCCATTGACAATGCACAAGTGTGCTGATTTTCCCACGTCTTCACCAGTATTTATCATTTTCTTGTTTTGTCATGTTAGCCAGTCTGATAGGTGTGATGTTTTGATGTGCATTTCACTAATCAGTAGTGACCTAGAATATTTTTTCATATGGCTATAGATAGCTTTAATTTCTTCCTCTGAAAACTGCCTGTTCATATCCTTTGAACATTTATCAATTGGGAAATGACTTGTATTCTTATAATTTTGATGCAGTTCTTTTTATATTTTACAAATGTAGCCTTTATCAGAGATACCAGTTTTTAAAATTCTTTCTTGGTTTTCTGTTTCCCTCCTAATCTTTTTTTTCTTTTATTTTTAGTTTTCAACATTCATTTACACAAGATTTTGAGTTACAACTTTTCTCCCCATCTTTCCCCTACCCTACACCCCAAGACAGAGAGCCTACTGAATACCACTTCCCTCAATCTGCTCTCTCCTATATCCCCTCCCCACACACCCCCAACTTTCTAGTAGGGCAAAAAGGATTTCTATACCCCAGTGCCTGTACATCTTATTTCCCAGTTGCACGTAAAAACAAATTTTTTTTAATGTTTGTTATTAAAACTTTAATTTCCAGATTATTTCCCTTATTCCCTCCTCACCTGCCCCCACTGGAAAGACAAGCAATTCATTATAGGTTCTATTAATGTAGTTATGCAAAACCTTTCCATACCAGTTAATTTGTGAAAGACTAACTATATTTCCCTCCATCCTATCCTCCCCCACACTTACTCTATTTTCTCCTTTGACCCTCTCCCTTTTCCAAAATGTTTGCTTCTAACTACCCTCTCCTCCAATCTGCCCTCCTTCAATCATCCCATCCCTTTCCTTCTTACTTTCCTGTAGGGTAAAATACTCAATTGAATGTGTATCTTATTCCCTCCTTAAGCCAAATTCAATGAGAGTAAGATGAACTCATTCCCTTTCACCCTCCTGCTCCTCCCCTCCATTATAACAGTTTCCTCTTGCCTCTTTTATATGGGATTATTTACCCTATTCTACCTCTTCCTTTCTCCTTCTCCCATTATATTCCTCTCTCATCTCTTAATTTAATTTTTTTAGAAAACATCCCTTCCTGTTCAACTGATCCTGTGCCCTATGTCTATGTATTCATGTACACACATATACACACACTCACATATGTATGTATACACACATACATCCTCCTAAACATACATATATATTCTTTTCAACTATCCTCATGCTGAAAAGTCTCATGAGTTATAATTATCATTGTAGGAATGTAAATAGTTTCAACTTCAATAAGTTCCTTATGATTTATTTTTCCTGTTTACCTTCTCATGCTTCTCTTATGTCCTGTGTTTGAAAGTCAAATTTTCTGCTCAGCTTTGATTTTTTTTCATCAAGAATAATTGAAAGTCCTCTATTTCATTGAATGACCCTGAAGCATTATACTCAGTTTTTCTGGGTAGGTGATTCTTGGTTTTAATCCTAGCTTTGACCTCCAAATATCCTATTCCAAGACCTTCAGTCCCTTAATGTAGAAGATGCTAGATCTTTTGTTATCCTGATTGTGTTTCCACAGTACTCAAATTGTTTCTTCCTGACAGCTTGTGCTATTTGCTCCTTGACCTGGAAACTCTCGAATTTGGCTATCATATTCCTAGGAGTTTTCTTTTTGGGAACTTTTTCAAGAGGCAATCATTGAATTCGTTCTAATTCTATTTTGCCCTCTGGTTCGAGAAGGACCATTTTCCTTGAGAATTTCTTGAAGGATGATTTCTAGGCTCTTTCTCTGATCACATCTTTCAGGGAGTCCAATAATTTTTTAAATTATTTCTCCCAGATCTGTTTACCAAGTCAGTGGTTTTTCCAGTGATATTTCACATTGCCTTCTATTTTTTCATTTGTTTGGATCTGTTTTATACTATTTTGATTTCTCACAAAGTCATTAGTTTCCATTTGCTCCAATCTAATTTTGAGGGAATTATTCTCTTTGGTGAGTTTTTGAAATTCCTTTTCCCTCTGGGCAATTTGTCTTTTTAAGGCATTCTTCTCCTCATTGGCTTTTTAGGGTTCTTTTGCCATTTGAGCTAGTCTATTTTTTAGGTGTTATTTTCTTCACTATTTTTGGGAGGTCTCCTTTAGCAGGCTGTTGATGTGCTTTGCATGATTTTCTTGCATTTTTCTCATTTCTCTTACCAATTTTTCCTCTACTTCTCTTATTTAATTTTCAAAATTCTTCTTGAACTCCTCCATGGCTTATAACCTGTTCATATTTTTTATAAGCTTTTGATGGAGGAGTTTTGGTTTTGTTGTCTTCTTCTGGTTCCATGTTTTATCCTTTTTGTCCCCCAAAAAAAGGATTCTGTGGTCTGATTGTGCTTACTCTGCTTGCTCATCTTTCCAGCCAATTACTTGACTTTTGAACTCTTTGCCATGGTAGAACTCTGCTTCTAGAGTGGAGAAAGTGTGTCCCAAATTGCTGGGGTTTTCACAAATGTTGTCACAGTCTGAGGAGGATGCTCTGTTTACAGCTACCACAAGCTCTGGCACACTGGTCATGTGCCCCAGGACTCCCACCCAAGACTGTGACCCAGATCCAAGCAGGTCAAAGCAAGAGAGATTACCCTCTGAATGGTCACTTGTTCCCCCTATGATCTGCAGGACAGGAACTCCAGAAGTAGCCACATGACAGTAGCAACATCAGCTGCACCTCCACCACCTCTTGCCCCAGGTATAGGAGGTGGACCAAGCTCTTCTGTCACCCAGTTCTAACAGAAAACACCACTGACCTTTTACTTTCTCTTTGTAGTTTATGGGTTGAGAAGTCTGGATAACATCACAGCTGCTGGTGATTCACTCTCCTGAAGTCCGCTCTGACTTGTCTCAGCCACTGGTCAGGGCTTCCCTGAGTCTGGGCCCAGGCAGCTCACACAGGACTCTTAGCCCCCAGCCAGGTCAGCCTTTCAGGCTGCTGTCAGTGGGAGATTTGTTGCTCTCTGTCACTTTTTGGGTTCTGTAACTCTAAATTTTGTTTAGAGTCATATTTTACAGGTATTGGAGGTGTTTTGAGTGAGAGCTGAAGCAATCTCCTGGTTTTACTCCACCATCTTGTCTCTGTCCCCCTTTCCTTCCTATTCTTGGCTACATTGACTTTTTTGTGCAAAACCCTTTCAATTTAATGTAATCAAAATTATCTATGTTGCATTTCATAATGTTCTCTATTTCTTGTTTGGTTCTAAATTCTTCAATTCTCCATAAATGTGACAGGTAAACTCTTCCTTACTCCCCCAGTTTGTTTAAAATATCAACCTTTATATATATAAATCAATACAGATTTTGATTTTATTTTGGTATATGGGATAAGATGCTGGTCTATGCCTCATTTCTGTCGTATGATTTTCCAGCTTTCCCAGTAGTTTTGTAAAATAGACTTTTGTAAAATAGTCTAGAGCAAAAGACTCCAGAAGTTGGAGTCTTTGAGTTTATTAAACAGTAGATTACTATACTCATTGACTACTGTATCTTGTGTACCTAACCTGTTTCACTTATCCACCACTCTAATTCATATCCCATACCATGTAGTTTTGATGATTGCTGCTTTGTAACACAGTTTAACATCTGATGTGGCCAGACCACCTTCCCTTCTTTTTATTAATTCCCTTGATATTCTAGACCTTTTGTTCTTCCAGATGAATTTTATTTTATTTTTTTCTAGCTCTATAAATTATTTATGGTAGTTTGGTATAACAATGAATAAGTAAATTAATTTAGGTAGAATTGGCATTTTTATTATATTAGCTTATCCTACCCATGAGCAACTAACGTTTTCCCAATTATTTAGATATGACTTTATTTGTGTCAGAAAAATTTTGTAGTTGTGTTCATATTGTTCCTGGGTGTGTTCTGACAGGTAGACTCCCAAATATTTTATAAGGTCTACAGTAATTTTAAATGGAATTTCTCTTTTTATCTTTTGCTGTTGGACTTCATCAGAAATATGTGTATGTATATATATTTGTGTGTGTGTATATAAATGCCAATGATTTATGTGGGTTTATTTTATATGCTACAACTTTGCAAAAGTTGTTTGTTATTTTAAGTAGTTTTTTACTTGATTCTCTAAGTACATCATTATATCATCTTCAAAGAGAGATAGCTTTGTTTCTTCTTTGTCTATTTTAATTCCTTGAATTTCATTTTTTTCTTGCTAAAGCTAACATTTCTAGTACCATATCAAATAGCAGTGGTGATAATGGACATCCTTATTTCACCCCTGATCTTATTGGAAATGCTTCTAATTCATCTCTATTACATATAGTGCTTGCTCATGGTTTTAGGTAGAAGCTACTTATCATTTGAAGAACGATTCCACTGATTCTTATACTCTCTAATGTTTTTTTTAATAGGAATGAGTGCTGTACTTTGTCAAAAGCTTTTTCTGCATTTGTTGAGATAATCATATGGTTTCTGTTAGCTTTGTTGTTTTTGATATAGTCAATTATGCTGATAGTTTTCCTGATATTGAACCATACCTGCATTTCTGGTATAGTGTTGTTTTCTCAGGATAAGTTCCTGTAACCTTTTTGCTAATATTTTAGTTAAAATTTTTGCATCTATATTCATTAGGGAAATTGGTAGTAATTTTCTTTCTCTGTTTTGACTCTTCCCGATTTAGGTGTCAGTACCGTATTTGTATCATGAAAAGAATTTGATGAGATTCTGTCTTCTGCTATTTTCTCAAATAATCTATATCATATTGAAATTAATTGTCCTTTAAATGCTTGCTGGAATTCACTTGTAAATCCATCTGACACTGGAGATTTTTTCATAGGGAACTCATTGGTGGCTTGTTCAATTTCTTTTTTCCTGAGATGGGGTTATTTAAGTATTTACTTCCACTCTGGGCAATTTACATTACTGCAAATATTGATTTATTTCACTAAGATTGTCAAACTTATTGGCACACAGCTCTGGAACATAGTTTCTAATTATTTTAATTTTTGGTACTTGTAATTTAGTTTTCTTCTTTTTTTTTCTTTTAATCAAATTAACCAAAGGTCTGTCTATTTTATTGGTTTTTTCCCCATAAAAACCAGCTCTTATATTTATTTGTTAGATCAATAGTTTTCTTAATTTCAATTTTATTAATCTCTCCTTTTGTTTTTAATATTTCTAATTTGATATTTAATTGGGGTTTTAAAATTTGTTCTTTTTCTTTTTTTTAATTGCATACCCAATTCACTGATCTCTTCTTTCTCTATTTTATTCATGTAAGAATTTTGAAATATAAAATTTCCCCTAAGAATTGCTTTCACTGCATCGCCTAAGTTTTGGTATGTTGTCTCATTTTTGTCGTTCTCTTATATGAAGTTTTGATTGTTTCTATGATTTGTTGTTCAAACCACTCATTCTTTAGGGTTAGATCATTTAGTTTCCAATTAATTTTTTGTCTGTCTTTCCATGGCCCTTTATTACATGTAATTTGTATTGCATCATGATCTGAAAAGGATGCATTTGATATTTTGCCTTTCTGCATCAGTTTGTGAGGTTTTTAGGCCCTAGTACATGGTCAATTTTTGTGCAGGTTCTGTGTGCCACTGAGAAAAAGTTCTATTCCTTCTATCCCCATTCAATTTTCTGCAGAGGTCTACTATATCTAACTTTTTCAAAAATGCTATTCACCTTCTTAACTACTTTCTTGTTTATTCTGTGGTTAGAGTTATATAGTTCAGAGAGGGTGAGGTTGAGATCCCCCTGTAGTATAGTTTTATTGTCTATTTCTTCCTGTATCTCCCTTAATACGTCCTCTAAGAATCTGAATGCTATACTGTTTGGCGTGTATATGTTCAGTAATGATATTACTTCATTGTCTCTGTTGCCTTTTAGCAGGATGTAATTTCCTTCCTTATCTGTTTTAATTAGATCTATTTCTGCTTTTTCTTTGTCTGAGATCAGGATTGCTACCCCCGCTTTGTTGTTTTTTTTTTCACTTCAGCTGAAGTATAATATATTCTGCTCCAGCTTTTTACCTTTACTGTGTGTATCCCTCTGTTTCAAATGTATTTCTTGTGCACAACTGTAATGCTAATGAGATTTAAGATCTTCCCAGTCCATTAATAGACCTCACGTGGAACCCATTAAGGTAAGCTTGCTTAGGGAAGGCTTGCTTGTAGGAAGGCTTTCACACATTTTGCTAATTTCTAATTAGGCACTGAAGCAGGAGGGTTGTGATGACTTCTGGCTCTGAGAAGTGCATATATATTCTGAGTTGGTATTTTGCTTTGAGGGCTCATTTATGAGAAGGATCTTGTGATTCACTGGTCAAGTTCTGAGTTATTATACATTTAGAGCTCCCCAACTGCCCAGATGTAAAAGCTCTCTTGATCCAAGGATGTATATAAAGTATATAGCAATATTTCTTTGATTCAGGCAGGCAGAGCCCTGTCTGCTGGTCTTTATTTCTCTGCTTGTATTTTCTTTGAAGTTCAGGGTCCTGACTTTTTCCCTGAACTAGTAAATGTAATTTTAAAGGAACGTAGACCCCTTAAACAGCTATCTTTCCTAGTAAAGCAGATCTAAGAACCTGTGCTAGCAGCCATGCTGGGTATACCAATGTGGTTGCTGTTACAACAACATATTGTAGGATTAATACTCTTAATCCATTCTGTTATCTGCTTCCATTTTATGGAAGAGTTCATCCCATTCACATTCACAGTTATGTTTACTATCTGTATATTTTTTGTACCCTATTTCTCCCCCCGCCTCCAGTCATGTTTTTCTTTCTTTTTTCAGTTTCCCTCCTTAGTAGAGTTTTGCTTTTGACCACCACTTCCCTCAATCTGCCTTTCCTTCTATCAGTCCAATCCCTTTTATTTCCCTTTTTCTTTACCACTTTTTCCCTCCCTTCTATCTTCACCTCCTTTTTTTCTCTTTCCCCTAGCACTGACTATAGGGCAAGTTAGATATATATACCTAACTGAGTAACCTATTACTTCCTTGAGTCAATTCCAATAAGATTAAGGTTCAAGCAATGTTCATCTCCCTTCCTTCTTCCCCCTACTGTAAAATATCTTTGTACCTCTTCCTGTCATGTAATTTACCCTTTGATGCCTCCTCCTTTCCTCTTCTCCCATGACAATCCCTTTTCACCATTTAAATTTTTTTTTAATAATCACATCAAAGTCAATTTATTACCAACACCCTCTGTCTAGGTTTATCCCTTATAAATGTTGTGATAAAAATACAGTTCTCAAAAGTCACAAGCATCATTTTCCCATGTAGGGATGTAAACAGCTTGTCCTTATTGAATAGCATGTTTGTTTGCTTGTTTTTCTTTGTTGTTTACCTTTTTGTGCCTCTCTTGAATCTTCTATTTGAAGATCAAATTTTCCATTGAGCTCTGAAGTTTTCATCAGGAAAGTCTGGTATTCTCCTTTTTCATTGAATACCCATCTCCTCCCTTTCTTGAAAGATCATGTGCAGTTTTGCTTAGTAGTTGAGCCTTGGTTGTAATCCAAGTTCCTTTGCCTTCTGGAATACAAAATTCCAAGCTCTCCAAATTTTTTAGTGTAGAAACTGCAAAGTCCTGTGTTATTATGATTGTGGTTCAATGATATTTGAATTGTTTCTTTCCGGATACTTGCAGTATTTTCTCCTTGACTTGATAATTCTGGAATTTGGCTGTAATGTTGCTTGGTGTTTTCAATTTGTTATCTCTTTCAGGAGTAGATCAAGGAATTCTTTAAATGACTATTTTACCCTCTGTTTCTAGGACCTCAGGGAAGTTTTCCTTCAAAATTTCTTGAAAGATACTATCCAGGTAACTTTTTTTTCTTTTTATCAAAACTTTCAGGTAGATTAATAATTCCTAAGTTATCTCTCTTTGACCTGTTTACCCAGTCAGTTATTTTTCCAATGAGATATTTTACATCTTCTTCTATTTTTTTCATTCCCTTAATTTTGTTTGACTGATTCTTGATGTCTCATAAAGTCATTAGCTTCCACTTCCCAAATTCTAATTTTTTTAATAAATTTAATTTTTACAATTTTTTAACATTTGTTTTTAAAACTTTGTTTACCAGATTCTTTTCTTTCTTCCCTCCTCACCCACCCCCACTGGGAAGATAAGCAACTCAACATAGGTTGTACATATGTAGTTACGCAAAACATTGCCATAGTAGATATATTGTGAAAGACTAACTATATTTCCCTCCATCCTATCCCACCCTCCACTTATTCTACTTTGTACCTTGATCCTGTCCCTTTTCAAAAGTTTGTGCTTCTAAATACCATCTCCCCCAATCTTCCTTCCCTTTTATCATCCCCCCTCTTATCCCCTTCCCTACTACTTTCCTGTAGGGTAAGATACCCAATTGAGTGTGTATGTTATTCCCTCCTTAAGCCATATTCAATGAGAGTAAGGTTAACCTATTCCATTTTACCTTCCCATTCTTCCCCTGCATTGTAACAGTTTTTCTTGTCTCTTTTATATGAGATAATTTACCCTATTATATCTCTCCCTTTCTCCTTCTCTCTTTATATTTCTCTCTCACCTCTTAATTTTGTTTTAGATATCATCCTTTCTTATTCAACTGATCCTGTGCCCTCTGTCTATGTATTCATGTACATACATATACACACACTCACATATGTATTTATACAGACATACATCCTCCTATTTATACACATGTATGTATGAATGTATGAATGTATGTATGTATATATATATATATATTCCCTTCAACTTTCCTCGTACTGAGAAAAGTCTCATGAGTTATAATTATTGTTTTTTTCATGTAGGAATATAAAGAGTTAAACTTTATTAAGTTCCTTGTGATTTCTATTCCCTCTTTACCTACTCATGCTTCTCTTTTTCTTGTATTTCAAAGTCAAATATTCTGTTCAGTTCTGGTTTTTTTCATCAAGAATACTTAAAAGTAATCACAGACACATCGTACATATGATGATCAACCTTGATAAACTGGACTATCCTCAACAACACACAGCTAAAGACAACTCTACAAGCCTCAGGATGGAAGGAGATATCTAAACTCAGAGAAAGATATAGAAAGACTATAGTTTAAATGGAGACTGAAGCAAAACATGTTATCGTTCTCTTTCATGTCTGGTTTTGCTTTTTTAATTTTTTGTCTTTTCCCAGTGATCACTCATTGGTTACAACCATTCTATATGACCAAACTATTGTACAATGTGAAAGTATTTGCAGATCCTATACATGATT
>CM053585.1:248811063-248830487 GCA_028646515.1 Pseudochirops corinnae | reverse complement strand
GAAGGAAGGAAGGAAGGAAGGAAGGAAGGAAGGAAGGAACGAAGGAAAGGGAGGAAGTAAAGGGAGTGAAGGAAGGAAGGAAGGAAGAAAGAAAGGAAGGAAGGAAGGATGGGAGGAAGGCAGGGAGGGAGGGAGGAAGGGAGGGAAGGAGGAAGGAAGGAAGGAAGGAAGGTGGAAGGAAGGAAGGAAGGAAGGAAGGAAGGAAGGAAGGAAGGAAGGAAGGAAGGAAGGAAGGAAGGAAGGAAGGAAGGAATCATGACAAGTGTCTGGTGGTCAGGGGCATGAGTTTATGGTGCATAACCTGATGTAAAACATTTCATAAAGCCTTCCTTCACTAGCAACCCCACAAAAAAAATTCCCTGCTGTCTCCTCTTCCACTACACCCAGTTTGGGCATTCTTAGGCACCCTATGAGATGTTTAGAACGAAGTTCTATGTAAAAAAAAAAAAGCATTAGTGGACTTCAAAGCAAATACAACCCCATAATGTTACATGTAAACCAAAGAAGCTAAAACAATTTTATCAAAATTAATCTATACTAATATAGATATTGAATTCAGAAGAAGGCAATAGATACAAAATCTAGAGTATTGTGTTAGGTTGTGAGTAACACTATTTAGAAAGAATGTAGAAAAATTTCAGTAGATTCAGAGCAGGGCACATAGATAGGAATGGGAATTAGAAACCCTATCATATGGCAATTAATTGAAGGAAGTAGTGACATCTAGCCAAAAAAGAAGGCTTAAGAGGAGCATGACAGTGGAGTTACTTTCAATTTTTGAAGTGATGGCAAGTGGAAGAGGGATTATACCATTGTTGCTTGGTCCCAGAAGGCAAAATTGAAGCAATAGTTGGAAGTTGCAAAGTATCAAATTTTAGCTCTGTAAAAAGGAGAAAAAGAAAAAAAAATTCTAAAAAAAATCAGTGTTTTCCAAACATCAAACATAGGACCATAGAATTTCTGACTTAAAGAAACTTTAGAGATATCTAGTTCAGTCCCTTAGTTTTTATTGAAAAAGAAAAGCAAGACCCCAAAAGGGAAATTGCTTGTCCAGTGTCCCAAAGATAATCATGGTATACTGGTGTAGCATTCCCTCCAGCCTTTATTGCCCCAAGTTCCACTTATATCATCACACTGGATCCCCTCAAAGAGACTAATTCTAACCTTGAAGACTTGAGGTTTCTAGCATTGTCACATGTGGACAATCACTGATGACCTTTCCACTGACAGGCAGACTGTCTTGTAAAAAGGGTATTTGTTAATATGATAATATAAAAACAGTTGGGGAAGAACAGAGCTGTACTCTCTCCCCCTGCATACACCAGGTCCCCGAGGAGAGTAGATTCAGAGTAAAATGAGACTAAGGCATATGTATTGAAATACATGTGGGAAAAGGGCATTTCACAGCTCCTGGTCACTGAAAGTCATTTTCTCTGTTAGAAGAGCCTTTACAATAATCCCCTTGCATGTAGGTAGCTTCTGGGATCCAAGAAACAGTGTCCTTATAGGCCAACACTTATCCTTATCTCAAGAGTTAATGTATTTCCATATCTGTCTACTATAGGTTCTTCCCTTGTCATTGCCAGGACCACTCTGTCAGTTCCCATTTATCTCCCAGTCACTGGTGAGTGCAAAAACAGAAACATTTTCTCTCTCCTCCTCTTGCTTCCTCTCTCTTCATCGTGATTCCTCACCAACTGATTTCTAAGCTAGACCTTCCATATCACTGGACTTTTCTACTTCTAGACAGTGAGATTCCAAACTGGCTAACTGTTTTATGTATGGACCCTGAGTCATATCTGATATTTTTAGCCAAACACAAGATATTTTCTGGGTAGCTTCTTTATCAAAGCACTTCACTTTTCCCAAATTGATTAAGGGCTTGCTGGCACCTAGTTATAATACTGATAGATTGGTTGCTACTATCAAGCTATTTGGGTTTTCCCTGGTTATATAAATTGATTGACAGTGGAAACTCCCACTCTTACACTAACTACATCTCTGGACCATAGAATTTAGTGTTGAATCTGCCCTCTGCCACATCCTCTGCAACCTTGAGCAAATAGCCATCTCTTACATCCTGAGTTTCCCTTCCTATCTCAATTATATGATATAATTGTCAAGGATACTGTATTCAATGACTAGCTGGGCTGGGATTCAAGCCCAGGTCTTCTGATTCCAAAACCGGTATTCTTTCCAAAAAACAATTTGGCTCCCCTAGCTGTTTATTTTCACCTGCTCTCAGCTGGATAAAAAATGCCCAGTGGACAGACACAGAAAGGGAGGAGTAAAGGGGACAGTGTGACTTGTCCTATATCCTTTCTTTCTCCAGGAAGCCTTTAAAAGCAGGCATAGTTAATAAGGATCCTCTTAATAATCACTTGCCCTAACTTGCCTAATGACATTGAACCAGTGGCAATCAGTAGAGCTAATTAGAAAAAAAAAATAAGAACTTCCTTCATAAACTCCTGAGCAACCAATCAACCGAGCCACAGGAGACTTTTCTACCTGATTTGTCAACTGGAAGAGATGAAGGCAATCTATAATCAGGCTTCTGTGTGTGTTGTTATTGTTGTTGATGATGTTGTTGTTTTTCTCATCACTTCATCCTCAAAATCAAAGACTTCAAGAGCTAGATAGGAGCTCAGAGATGATCTATTCCAGATTCATAGATCAAGGACCATTGAATCAAAGATCTAGGGATGTAAGGAATGTAACAGAAAATTTAATCCAACCTCCTCATTTTGTAGATGAGGAAAGCAAATCCAAGAGAAATGAAATGATTTACCCAAGGTCACTGAGTAGAAGGGCTAGGATTCTAACTCAGGTTCAGTGACTCCAAATTCAGAGCATTTCCAAGGACAACATAATGCCTCCTGATTGAAACCTTTACTAATTACTATCTTTGACAAATGGCCATCCATATTCTCCTTGAAGTCCTCTAATGACAGAGTATAGGAGTGGAAGCTTCCATTGCTATTCCAATTTATACAAGCAGACAAGCTCAAATAGTTTTATAGGATCAACCAATTCATAGTTTGTAGTTCAACAAGCCTTCCTCAACTTCTTCATTATTGCTTTTATTTCATCACTTCTAGACAAAGCAAAATAAAGTTAAAACCTCTTTCTGCCTCCAACATGGTTATTCAGTTCCTTGCTGGTTTCTTGTATTTTGATATCTTAGACTTCTCCATAACTAACATGTCCCATCATATTGATAGACTCTGGCCATCTTTATGTCACTCTTCTGCTTCGCTCCATCACTTCATGACCTTTCCAACTTTGGCCTTGGGAATAGTAGCTATATCAACAACTATCATTTCCTGAATGCTGGGAGGAATAGGATTCATTAAAATTATCACAAATTCATAGGTGGTACAAAGATGGCTGAGTAAAGACAGGGACTCTCCTGAGATTTCCCTCAAACTCCTCCAATACCTTCAAATAGTGACTCTAAACAAATTCTAAAGTGGTAGAATTCACAAATATAATTTTCCAGCCCAAGACAACTTAGAAGGTTGTGAAGAAAGGTCTGTTATATTAGAGTAAGGAAGGAGCACATTCCAGCACAGACCAGGCCCTAGTAAATAAGGAGCAGGCCTTAGGGTGACTGAATGTTTCCATATCTTTCAGCCCAGATATAGTAAAAGGACCAGATGACATGTCAGAAGGAGATTTACCAGGGGTCCTTTTGCTGATACCAGGAGCAGGACTCTATTGCATTGCCTATACTTGGATTTGGTTTGCAGTCCAGGGTGGCAGTCCAGGGCAAGGAGGAACACAACAGAGTTTGTAGCCACTGTGGAGTTGGGACCCTCCTCACAGTTCTAGGGAAGAGAAGGATTCTTGTGTCCACTCACAGTTGAGAGCACAGGCCAGGAGAATGGCATACTCCTCACCCAAGATCATACCACCCTGGAGGGACAGAAACTCACAGCTCTGAAAACAGCTGCACAAAATTTTTGAAGCTTGAAACAGTGCCTCCTCCACTTGGGAAACAGAGCTCCACTTTAGCATAGAGTTAAAAGTCAAGAAAAAGGCTAGAAAATGAGCAAAAAACAGAAAAAATACTGACCATAGACAGCTACTATGGTGACAAGGAAGATCAAAACACACACTCAGAAAAAGACAGCAAAGTCAAAATTCCTGAATCCAAAGTCTGAAAGAAAATTATAACTTGGTCTCAGGTTATGGAAAAGCTCAAAAATTATTTTTAAAAATTAGGTAATGGGAAGAGAAACTGGAGTGATGCAAAAAAATAATGAAAAAAAAAAGACTCAATAACTTGATGAAAGAGGCACAAAACAATACTGAAAAAATTAACACCTTCAAAACAGAGTAGGCCAAATGGTAAAATAGAGACAAAAATCCAATGAAGAGAAGAATGCCATGAAAAGCAGAATTGGTCAAATTGGAAAAAATTATAAAAATCACTGAAGGGAAGTACTCATTAAAAGAAGATTTGGCTAAATGAAAGAGAAGATACAAAAACTCACTGAAGAACATAATTCCTTAAAAGTTAGAATTGGGGAAGTGGAAGCTAATGACTGTATAAGACATCAAGAAACATTCAAACAAAATCAAAAGAATGGAAAAAATGGAAGAAAATGTGAAATACATAATTGGAAAAATCAACTGACCTGGAAAATAGATCCAGGAGAAAACATTTAAAAATTATTGGACTAACTGAAAGACATGATAAAAAAAAAAAAAAGCCTGGACATCATCTTTCAAGAAATTACCAAGGAAAACTGCCTTCATATTCTAGATGCAGAAGGTAAAATAGAAATTAAAAGAATCCACCAATCACCTCTGGAAAGAGCCTAAAATGAGAATTGCCAGGAATACTATAGCTAAATTCCAGATCTCCCAGATCAAGGGGAAAATACTGCAAGCAGCCAAAAAGAACAATTAAAATATCATGGAGCCACAGTCATGATAACATAAAATTTAACAGTTTCTACATTAAAGAATTAGAGGGCTATGAATGAGACATTATGGAAGACAAAAAAGCTAGAATTACAATCAAGGATCACCTACCCAGAAAAACTGAGTATAATCTTTCAGGGGGAAAATGGACATTCATTAACATAGAGGATTTTCAAGAATTCCAGATGAAAGACCAGAACTGAATAGAAAATTTGACTTTCAAATACAGGATGCAAAAGAAGCATAAAAATGTAAACAGGACAGAGAAATCATAAGGGATTCCATAAGGTTAAATTATTTATATTCCTACATGTGCTAATGATAATTATAACTCCTAAAAACTTTCTCATTATTGTGTCTGTTAGAAGAAGTATACATAGACAGAAAGCAAAGGTGTGAGTTGAATATGATGGTATGATTGTCTAAAAAAATAATAAAATTAGGGATGAGAAAGAAGAACAAACTATGAGAAGGGGAAAGGGAGAAATAGAAGGAGATAAGTTATCTGATATAAAGGAGGCCTGAAAGAGATTTTACAGTGGAAAGGAAAATGTGGAAAGTGGGGAAGGGAGAACTAGAACCTTACTTGCATTATAATTGGCTAAAAGAGGGAATAACATACACACTCAACTGGGTATAGAAATCAGTCTTACTATATAAGAAAGTAGGAAGGAAGGGAGCCAAGATGGTGGACCAAGTAGTAAGTTGCTCTCACCTTCTCTTATAGACTTTGAAAAACACATAGAACATTGCCCCAGGAAAAATCTTGGAATAGTGGAACTAGCAGAAAGACAGGGTATAGCAATCTTTTAGTTTAAGAGGCTAGACAGATTAATGTGAAACATCTCTCTTACTATGTCTGAAGGAGATTAATACAAGATGGGAGGCATCCTGACAAGCCAGCAACAAGCACTGCCTCAGCAAACCAGCAGAAGATCCTGAACCCCAAATTGGTGGAGCAAGCAAGTACCAACACCAGACACACACCAGCCACCCCCACCAGCTCTAGTTCAGTCCCAGGTAAACTGCCACACCACTACAACATCTAGCTGCTAATACCTGAGGCCCCAACACAGAAAACCAGTAACCAGGCCCTTAAGCCACCAGCACAAAAAGTCTGGGACAGTGCCCATTGGACCTCAGATGCAGAGATCAAATTTAAAAATGAGAAAAAAGATAAACGTGAGCAAAAAGAATCAAAGAAAAACAATGACCATAAAGAAATGTCTTGGTTACAGGGAGCATCAAAACACAAATTCAGGAGAGGATGATGTGGTCAATATACCCACATCTGAAACCTCAAAGGGGAATATGAATTGGTCTTAAGTCCAAAAAGTCTCCTTGGAAGAGCTCAAAAAGTATTTTAAAAGTCAAATAAGAGAGGTAGAAGAAAAATTGAACAATTCCTTTAAAAATATCATCAACAAAATAGGAAAAAAATACACTGAAGAAAACAACTCCTTAGAAGGAAGAATTGGCAAAATGGAAAAGGAGGTACAAAACCTAACCTGAGAAAACAATTCATTATAAATTAGAAGTAGGAAAGTGGAAGTCAATGACTCTATGAGACATCAAGAATCAGTCAAACAAAATTTTAAAAAATGAAAAAATAGAATAACTCAGACAGCATCTTTCAAGAAATAATTAAGGAAAACTGCCCTGAGGTCCTATAACCAGAAGGTAAAATAGTCATTGAAAGAATCCCACAATCACCTCCTGAAAGAGATTCCAAATTGAAAATGACAAGAAGTATTGTAGACAAATTCCAGAATTATCAAATCAATGAGAAAATACTGAAAGCAGTCAGAAAGAAATAATTAAAATATCATGCAACCACAATCAGGATCACACAGGAATTTTCAGCTTCTACATGAAAAGATTGAAGGGCTTGGAATATGATGTTCTGTAAGGCAAAGGAGCTGAGATTACAACCAAGGATCAACTACTGAGTGAAATTGAGTATGATCTTTCAGGGGAGGACATGCACATTAACAAAATAGGGAACTTCTGAACCTTCCTGATGAAAAGACCAGAACTCAATGGAAAATTTGATTTTTCAAATGCAAGACTCAAGAGAGACATAAAAAGGTAAGCTAGGAAGAGGGGGGAAAAGACATGTTATTCAATAAGAAAAAAACTGTTAACATCCCTACATGGGAAGATGATACTTACAACTCTTGAGAACTGTATCTTTATCACATCATATAGAAGGAAAATACATAGACAGAGAGTGTGGATGTAAGTTGATTTGATGTGATGATAAAAAACATAATTAAGCACGGAAAATAGATTGTAATGGGAAAAGAGGAAAGCAAGAATGGAAGAGAATAAGAGAAATGGGGGGAGAGCTGATAAAAGCGAAGACAGTTTGGAGGAGGTAAATATCAGAAGCAAAGCACGTTTGAGAATGGACAGGGTAAAATGAGAGAGGGTATGATAAAGAAGAAGGAAATGGGATGGATGGAATTGCATAGTTACTAATCAGTACTGTGAAAGAAAAAATTACAGTGAGTTTCCCTGATATAGACTTCATTTCTCAAACATATTAAATGGATTCAAATTTATAGAAATATGAGGCATTCCTCAATTGATAAATGGTCAGAGGATATGAACAGGCAGTTTTCAGACAAAGTAATCAAAGCTATTTATACTCATATAAAAGAAGCTCTAAATCACTATTGATGATAGAAATTCAAATTAAAACAGCTCTGAGCTACTACCTCACACCTGTTAGATTGGCTAATATGACAGAAAAGGAACATGACAAATGTTGGAGGGGATGTGGGAAAATTAGAACACTAATGTGCTATTGGTGAAGTTGTATTCAACCATTCTAGAGAGCAATTTAGAACTATGCCCAAAAGACTATAAAACCACGTATACTATTTTACCAAGCAAACCACTACTAGGTCTGTATCCCAAAGAGAGGAAAAGCAAAAAGGAAAAGTATCTACGTGTACAAAATATTTATAGCAGCTCTTTCAGTGGTGGCAGAAAATTAGAAATTGAGGGAACGTCCATCAATTGGGCAGTGACTGAATGAGTTGTATATGATTTTGATTGAATACTATTGTACTCTAAGAAATGCTGAGCAGAATGGTCTCAGTAAAAAAAAAAAAACAAAACATTTAAAGACTTACATGACCTGATGCAAAGTGAAATAACCATAACCAGAAGAACGTCATATAGAGTAATAGCAATAATGTATGATGATATGCTATGAAAACTTAGCTATTCTCAGCAATGCAATGATCTAAGACAATTCTGTAAGATTTATGATAAAAGGTGCTTCTATCTCTAGAGAAAGAACTGGTAGAGCCAAGATGCAGATCAAAGTTACTTTTTTCTTTACTTTCTCTATTTTTCTTTTTTTGTTTGTTTGTTTTCTTTCACAGAATTATTTACATGGAAATGTGTTTTACGTGACTATATAGATATAACCTCTGTCAAATTGCTTGCTTTCTCAATAGGGGGAGGGAGGGAAGAGAAAATGGAACTCAAATTTTGAAGAATAGAAAAGGTTAAAAGTGTTTTTACATATAATTGGGAAAAATCAAATATTAAATAGCCCCTTTACAAATGAAGAATCACATTCAAGTGCCTAACTGACTTGCCCAAAGCCACACAGAGCATGAGAACAGAACTAGGATTTGAACTCAGGCCTCCTGTCTTCAAATCCAGTGATTTTTACCAGTTAATAGGTGAGGTGCTCTTCAATTATAAAGGTAAATCAGAGCTGAAAAGGAAGAGACTCATCCTGGAAGATAGAATATTAGTACATACAGTATAGAGCTTTAGGGATTTTAGAATACAGAGGTCCAACTCCATCACTTTCCAGGTAGGAAAACCTATCTGGAGAAAGATTTGGAGAAGTAAAGTATTTATTCAATGTTATACAGAAAATTGGGCCAGAGCTAAGATTAGAACTCACATTCATGGTATACCAATTCAGTACTCTATTAATTATTACACTGCCTCTACAACAACAGAATGGGGAAAATGACTTTTTTTTTCAATTTTAGCTTTCCATTTTGCATGTACAATTTTTCCAAATTTCACCTTTAAATCGATAGGTAGCAAGATGAAAATCCTTGATTTTTTTTCTCTATCCATCCAGTTTGCTTTACTTGGGAACAAAAATATTGAAATAAGGTAGTGATAATGATGTAAATTAGAGATAGACAAATGAGAGGAACTGACTTCAAAGAGGATATCCTCACACAGACTAGGTAGGGGGTGGAAGGTTAAGCAATGTATCCCTATACCTGAAGTTAAATACCACTTGTGAAAACATACTATGGGATGCTCATAAGCAGTTTCCATGAAATCCTCATATGCTTCTATGGAACTTTCACAAGCTTCAGAGGAAATCTCAGGAGCCTGTGTGGTACCTTTATGTGTTCCCATGGAACCCCCATATACTCTGAATGAACATTTACAAATTTTCATTGAACCCTTACAAATCTATTAAACCCTTAGAAGCTTCCATAGAGGCCTAGGGTTCCACAAAATACAACCTAACAATGGCTGCTCTGGAATACCTTTCAGCAGGTCTTTCTGACCCAGCTAGGTGAAATTTTACAATGAAGTGATTTTGCGATTGATTGGTCAAAATCAATTTATGGGGCCATTAGTCATGTGGAAGGCTAATTGCTATTATTGTAATATAATTCTTAATAATTATAAGAACACCAGAATAATGAAAAATTGAAAAGATAAATCCAATACATCATGCAGACTTAAAAGATTGTGAGGATATAAAAGTACAACATTCAGGCAAAGGAAGGCTGTTTCCAAGGACCTTTCTATTTGCCTCATTAAATCATCAGAAAACACATTCAGGTAATGTTTTGTCATCACAAAGACTTTACATAGGAGGCAGCAGGGTATGGTACAGTGAACATCAGAACAGACATAAGAAGACATGGGTGTAAGGCAGTCTTGTGATGGTAAATATTTAACAACTGGCTCTCAAAAAAAAAAGAACAAAAAAGAACATATGCATGAAAAACTTTCATGTTTATTTTGTATTCTTAACATCTTCTCCATCAGTTTCTTAAGTATAAGAAATCAATTAAAAATAAATCCTTAAATAAATAAATCTAGCCATGATTTGAAGCACTTGATAATTTTTGATGTATAAAAGTTCATGTTGAAAATTTAACAATCAACTCTCAAGCCAGCTAAAGGTGGCTCCAGCACACCTTTAAATAATGAGCTCTATCTCTGCCATCTACTAGCTGTGTCATACTGAGCAAAGCATTTTATCTCACTAAACCTTACCAATAAAATGGCTGTTATCAAATAATAACTGCATTAAAAGGTTTTTTTGTAAGGAAAAACCTTCATAAACCTTGAGGTACACCATAAATTCCAGGTATTCTCATCTAATTTGATAAAAAATAAAACAACAGACAAGCACAAACACATAATATAGGTAGGAGTACATGAATCATTATTCCATATACCCATTGTATAGATTAAGGATGGCTGATGGTAAGGGATTTGTAGATTTGACAGCTTGTAAAATGGTAAATTTAAAAAAAAACAACAAGAAACCAAAAAAAAAGGAAAAAAAAGAAAAAAACAAACTAAGGTTCAGAGAGGTAAAATAGCTTGCCTAACATCATGCAGTTCTATATTTTTAATAGGTGTGTTTTATTTTTATTTTTCCATGGTTACATGTAAAAAATATTTTTAACATTATTTTTTAAAATTTTGAGTTCTGTATCCTCTCCCTTTCTCCCTCCCCATCCCCTCATTAAAAAAATCAATCTATTCAATGTAGTTTATGTATTTGTATTCATGCAAAACATATACATAATAGTCATGTTGTGAAAGAAAACATGGACAAAAAAAAACTTAAGGAAAAAAATAAATAAAGTAAAAAAAATGTAAGCTTCAGTCTGCATTCAGACATCATAAGTTCTTTCTCTGGGCTGGATAGCATTTTTCATCATAAATTCTTCAGAGTTGTATTGGTCATTGTATTGCTAAGAATAGTCAAGTCATTTATAGCTGATCATCCTACAATATTGCTGTTACTTTGTACACAGTACATTTCATTTTGCATCAGCTCATGCAAGTCTTTCCAGGCTTTTCTGAGAACATGCTGCTCATCATTTCTCATAGTACAATAGTATTCTATCATAATCACACATCACAACTTGCACAGTCATTCCCAATTGAAGGGAATCCCATCAATTCTTTTCCCCCAGAAATGAGCTGCTTTAAATATGTTTTTACATATGGGTACTTTTCCTTTTTTGTTTTTATTTTTATTTTTTTCTCTTTAGGGACACAGACCTAGCAGTGGTATTGCTAGGTCAAAGGGTATGCATGGTTTTACAGCTTTTTGGGCAAAGTTTCAAATTGCTCACCAGAATGGTTGAAACATTTCACAACTGTCTAACAGTATATTTATATACATATATATACATACATATATATATATATATATATATATATATATATATATATATATATATATATTTCCCCCCACATCTCCTCCAATATTTGTCATTTTCTTTTTCTTATTATCCAGTCTAATAGATACAAGGTAGTAACTCAGAATTGCTTTAGTCTGCATTTCTTTAATCGATAGTGAATATAATGGCAAGCAAAGTAGTACTTTGCCACTTGTTTCAGCTAATCAATTTCCTTTAAGCCTCACCTTTGATTGTGTCAAGTCTTTGTTGGAAACAGTATACATTGGTTGACCTTAATAGACCTTAGGGAGTTTGGAGACCTTCCCTGCCCTTAATAGGCCTAAGCTCATTCACGTGGAGCCCTTGGTGGGAGGAGCTTGCCAAAAGAGTGGAACAGGAAAGACAGAACATGAGGGGAGGAACAGGAACGAGCATAGCAGATAAAATCTGGGACCAAGCAGAGTTAAGAGAGAGAATTATTGTGATGTTGGCTCTTGGACTGTTGTTTGGTCTGTTGTTCTGTGTTCAGGGTTTTTTATCAGACAGAAGAACTCTGTTGATTTGTGTTGATTTCTCATACAGAAAGTGAATTGAGATGTTAGTCTGGGAATGTATGTAAATATTGTTGTAACCCTGCTGAGATTTGTTTTCTTAGAAAAAGAAACTGTGAAGAGCTTGGGGTAGAGCAGTCCCCATGAGTTGTGATGTAGAACAGAAGCAAAGAGCTGCCTACCTGTGAATCCAGGCATCAGTCGGGTGAATCCAGGCAATAGCTGGGAAAATGGAAAAGGAACCATAGGATTCCTCCAAATTAAGATCAAAGAAAACTTTACTTGGGTACTCAGTGCTGACTGATGATATTGTAACTTACTCTGACCTAGGGGTGGATGGTTTTTGTACTTTCTGATTACCTCTTAAAGATGATTGGCTTAAGGATGATTGGGAGCTAGTCTCAAGTCAAGATGAAAGAAGACTTTACATGGGCACTTTATATTGATTAAGGAGTTTGTGACTTTACTGAATGATATGTTTTGTTCAAGACTATGTGGCCACTTTTGTAATAAGGTATTATGTTATATTATTTAAATGTTGTGCTTTAATTTCTTGAATGTTTTGCTTTAGTTTATTGCTGAATAAATAGAGAGCTCACCATACTATGCAATTAGATTCTTAAAGTTATTTATAGCAGCAGTCCTCAGGAGAGCTGCTTATGAATTGGCTTTACAGTGAATTAGAGTATTTTTTTCATATGCCTACAGATACCTTTGATTATTTCATCTGAAAACTTGTCATATTTTTTTTATCATTTATCAATTGAGAAATAGCCCTTATTTTTTACAAATTTGACTCAGTTCTCTATACATTTGAGAAATGAGGTCTTTGTCAGAGAAACTTGCTACAATTTTGTTTTTCACAGTTGCTATTGCTAACTGTATTTCCCTCCATCTTACCCCCTCATATATTCTATTTTCTCCCTCCTTTCACCCTATACCTCTTCAAAAGCATTTTGCTTCTAACACCTCCTCCAATCTGCCCTACCTTCTATCAGCACCCCCTGTTCTCTTACCCCTTTCCACTCCTACTTTACTGAAGGGTAAGGTAGATTTCTGTACTCAATTGAGTATATATGGTATTCCCTCTTTGAGCTAGTTTAGATAAGAGTAAGGTTCACTTATGTTCCCCATCTTCCCCTCCATTTTAAAGGCTTTTATGTAAGATAATTTACCCCATTATATCTCTCCATTTCCTTTACTCCCAGTATATTCCTCTATTACAACTTAATTTTATTTTTTAGATATCATCCCTTCTGATTCAATTCATATCTGTGCCTCTGTCTATATATACTCTATTTAACTACCCTAACTATGAGAAAAGTTTTACAAATTACAAATATCATCTTCCCATGTAGGAATATAAACAATTTAACCTCATTAAATATCTTATGATTTCCCTTTCCTGTTTATCTTTTTATGCTTCTCTTGAGTCTTTTATCTGAAAATCAAATTCTGGTCTTCTCATCAAGAATGCTTGAAAGTCCTCTATTTTATTGAATATCTATTTTTCCACTGAAGTATTATACCTAGTTTTTCTGGGTTGGTGATTCTTGGTTGTAATCCTAGCTCCTTCATTCTCTGGAATGTCATAATCCAAACCCTCTGATCCTTTAATTTAGAAGTTGCTAAATCTTGTGTTAGCCTAACTGTGGCTCCACCATAGTGACTTTTTTTTTCTTTCTGGCTGCTCAAAATAGTTTCTCCTTGACCTAGGGGGTCTGGAATTTGGCTATAATATTCCTGGCATTTTTCATTTTGGGTCCTCTTTCAGGAAGGAATCAGTGAATTCTTTCAATTTCTATTTTACCTTCTGGTTCTAGAATATCAGGGCAGTTTACCTTGATAATTTTTGAAAGATGATAACTAGGATCTTTTTTTTTCTATTCCAAATATTTTAATAAGACTTCTCTTCAAGGCATTTAAAACACCAATTTGTAAGGATAAACTACCTTGGAAAGAGATAATACAGAACACAGGTAGCCATGAGAGCTGAGGAATGTTCTTGACTTGTGGCAGGATTTGAGAGTTCATTGTTTTCTGATCAGCCTTGTGCTGCTCTATAATCTTGTATTTTTCTTTTTCTGTGTCAAAAATCTCTGCTTCTTGATATCTAGGAGCCTTTTTTTCTTGAAGTAAGCATCAGTAAGGTGATTTGGAATTTTTACACAGGAAAGCTAACCCTAGTAGTGGTGGCAATGACAAATTTCTGATGAGTTCTTTTCAGAGGCACATGGTTGATGGTCAGAGGTCCAGTCACCAGTGGTAAGCCACTAGCCAGCTGTTTCTGGAAAACCACTCTCCTGCTCCTGTGACACCTAGTGAATATGATCAGAATGGTACCTGGGGTGATGCTAGCTTGAAGTCTCCTCATGTGCAAGCTAAGGGGATTTTTGCCATGACTTAGCAACTTTCTAGGCACATCCTCATAGGGTAATACCTAGGCATTTGGGGAATCTTTACCACAGGGATCCTCCATCCTTATTACCACCAACTGGCTTTGAGGTAGTAGCAGGCACCTTCTCTCTTTTTCCTTTCAATCCAGGTTTTTGTTGAAGTGCATTTCCACTTGTACATGGCTGTCTGGGAATACATTGCAGATGTGGAGTATTTACTGATCCCTTGGGCCAGAGCTGGGTTCCCACTACAATGCTTTCAAGGCTTTTTCACTATCTTTTCAGTCACATCTTCCTTTTTGTCCCTTTTGACTTTCTTTTCCTTTGTTCCTTTGGGGAACTTTTGTCCACCATCTTGAGAGAAGAGAGAGATGATCTTTTTAAATTTTTTTAACATAGCTTTCAATTAGTACAATAATTTCAAAATCATCTCTCCTGAATCTGTTTTTTAGGTAGTTTTTCTTTTTTTGCCCCAAAGAGATATTTCGCATTTTCTTCTATTATTTTTTTTCATTCTTTTGGGTTTTTTTGTTTGTTTCTTGATTTCCCATAAAATCATTAGCTTCCATTTGTTCAATTCTAATTATTAAGGAATTATTTTCTTCAGTGAACTTTTAGATCTCCTTTTCCATTTTTCCAGTTCTGCTTTTTAAGGTATTCTCCTCATTGGCTTTTTCAACCTCTTTTACCATTTGACTTAGTCTTTTTTTAAGGTATTATTTTCATCAGTATTTTTGTGTCTCCTTTACCAAGCTATTGGTTTGTTTTGTTTTTCATGATTTTCTTGCATCACTCTCATTTCTCTTCCCAATTTTTCCTCAACCTCTCTTACTTGATTTTCAAAATTTTTTTTGAGCTCTTCTATGACCTAAAGCCAAATTCTTATTTTTCTTGAAAGTTTTGTATGTAGAAGTTCTGACTTTGTTGTCTTCTGAGCATATGCCTTGATCTTCCTTGTCACCATAGTAACTTTCTGTAATCAGAGTTTTTTTTTCCTGTTGTTTGCTCGTTTTCACAACCTATTACTTGATTTTTAACTCTTTGTTAAAGTAGGGCTCTTCTTCTAGGGTGCAAGGCATACTTTCCCAAGCTTTAGGGCCCCTTAGCAAGCCTAGGGAATTTGAAGATATTCTTTGCCCCTTAATGGGCCTCAAGTGCAACCCAACAGGAGGGGCTTGATTAGGGGGAGGCTTGTTTTTCAGGAAGGCCCACATCTTTTCTTACTTTGTAATTAGACAATGAGTCACAAAGGTTGTGATGTCCTCTGACCCTGAAGAAGTTTATACATACTCTGAAGTGAGGTTTTGATTTGGGGTTCACTTATGGGAAGAGTTGTGTGATTTGTCCACATGAGACTCTGGGTAGCTGTTGAGCCCCCAAGTTTTGGAAACCCAGATGTTGGTGCTTCTCTCTCTGGTAAGTAAGTATGTATGTATGTAATGGTCAGACAGATAGAAACCCTGTCTGTTGGTCTGTTGAATGGTGTTATTTTCTTTCTCTGTATATTTGGTCTGCTTGTAATTTCTGTGTGTATTTTCTGAAGTTAAGAGTGCTTATTTTTCCCCCTGATCTAAGTGAATTTTATATATATACATATATATGTATGTATGTATATATGTGTATGTGTATAAATACATGTAAATATATATATATACACACACACATATACACACACATATATGTTTAATTAAAGATTGTTGACCCTTTTAAAGTTGCTTTCCTTTAGTAAAGCAGATAAAAGAACCTGTGCTAGCAGGGTATGCTAGGGTGCTTGCTGTTACACTGCCCTGGAACTGTGAGGAAGGTCCTCCCTCCACTGTGGTCACAAATTCTTTGTTAGTCCTCCTCCTTACCCTGAGATTGCCTCCTAGGACTGTGGCCTGGATCAGAATGCAGGCAAAGTAACAGAGTCCTGACATAGTGCTTAGCAAAAAAGACTCTTGTAATCTCCTTCTGACCAGTCGTTTAACCCTCCTACCATCTGAGGACTGAGAGCTCCAGAAGTAGCCTTTGTCACTGAAGCTGCTGATTCAGTCACACCCAAGGCCTACTCCTGGCTTGCTATGACTGGGGCTATGCTGACCCACACTGGACTGCACTGCGCTTCACTGTGCTCCATTCTCAAACAGGTGTGACAAACCCTTCCTGCTGACCTTCCAAGTTGTCTTTAGTGTCTATGGGTTGAGAGATTTGGAAACTGCCACTGCTGCTGGTGATTCAGTTGACCCAATGCCTGTTCTAGACTTGCTGGAGACTGGTCTGTGCTGGCACAGCCTGGGCTAAACTGAGCTCCTCTCTCACCCTCTTGCAATATATATTTTCTGCCAGCCTTACATGTTTTGGCTTTAAATTCGTTTCACTCTATCTTTTTGTGTTTTCTGCTGTCCTAGAATTTCTTTAGAGTCATTTTTAAAGGAATTTGGAGGGGTTTGGGGAGAGTTCAGGAAAGTCCCTACCTTTACTCTGCCATCTTGGCTCTGCCTCCATATCTTTCTTTATATCATTAAAACTTGACTACTCAACAGACTACTTAAAACTTTGTCATTTTTTGGTGATCCCCTTTTCTCCCACACATTCAGTTGTACAAACATTAACTAACCACCTTTCATGTGCCCAGACTCATACTGTTTAATGATGGAGAAATAAAATGATTGTAAATATTGATGGATAAAAGGTAAGGTCCAGTAATAAATAACTATAATATAAAAAGCCTGAAAATTCATGAGATGGGCTAACAGAGTGTTTTAAAATTCAAAAGAAGGGGAGGGCAGACTACAGCTGCTTTAGGCAATCAAGATTTTTTAAAGTTCATTTTCAAGTTTGGCTGAGAAATAAGCATTGAATCCAAATGTTGGTGGAAATGGAAAGAGTTCTTAACATCGAATAGAATATAGAGTATAGCACAAGACTTCTGTTATCACTATAAGGAAACTTAGAATGTAAAATTATGAAACATAGAACATTGAATAGGAGAGCTACAGGAGATGTTAGAAAATAAGATGCTAGAAAAAAATAAATCTAGAAATTACCCTGGAAACATTGACTCTATTTTTTTTTCTTATAGATGAAGAAATTGAGGCTTAGAGTGGGAATCTAATTAGAGACCAAGAGCTGAGACTAGAACCCAATTCTCCCAAGTTTTCGTTATAAATTCAGTTTACTCTTGCTTCCATAAAATCTATTAAATAGACAATTATACCCTCTACATGCAAGGTGGAAGACTAATACCAATGATCAGATACTGTTTTCCTCTCACACAACAGATATGTTCATTGCTTCAGTAAAGTACTCTGAAAAGGAATCCCTAGTGAAATATGACCCTGCTGTCAATAGGATTCTTCTCTCAAGGTTTCCATTGAGGAACTGCTGAAAGGGGAACTCAGTTGAATTGATTGATGTGTTCAAGTGACGGCCTTGGGATTGGATGAGCAAACATGAGCAGGCAAGTAATAAACAAACCCAACTCAGCATTTAGGAAGTACACCATGTGCTAAATTCTCCTGAACAATGTGGGCCTGTATCAGCTCAAAACATTACGGGATGGTTCACTGATGCAAGGAAAATGACAGAAGTGCTGTGTTTGAATTTAAGAGAAACAGACCAAAGACTGTACTCATTTCACTATAACTGCACCCATTTAACAATGTGAAGGGTATATCTAACCATGCAGAGGAAAGTGGAGAATTGAAGTAATTATCCAAATAATGCTAGACTAGAAAAGTGACATAACATAGAGGAAAGAGAGAGAGAGAGAGAGAGAGAGAGAGAGAGAGAGAGAGAGAGAGGACTTTATATTTCCCCTTCACCCTGGAATTATCTGCATAATTTTACCAATTTTGTCTTCCTCTTCACACACGTGGATACAGCTTTGCCAATCCAAGTCATAGAATCACAGAGTCCAAAGGCACCTTAGAATATAGAGTGTTAGTGTGAAGAATACTAAATTTTAGAGCTAGAAGGGTGTTTCAAACCTAGAAAGTCATAGTAGGTAAGTTTCTTAGAATTCAGCATGTTATAGCATTGCAAGGGACATTTCCAGATATTCTCATTCAATTAATTATTATTATTTTAAATAAAGAAAAACTTCTCTCTCTCTCTCTCTCTCTCTCTCTCTCTCTCTCTCTCTCTCTCTCTCTCTGTCTCTCTCTCTCTCACACTTTCTCTCTCTATCTCTCAGAAAAGAGAAAGTTGCTAGTTCACAGACATATAGGACTAGAACCCATGACTACTAGCTCTGAGTTAGGTGCTTTTTTCATTGAATCACATTAAACAATACAACAAATACCCATTGTATGTCTATTTTACATTCAAAATGTTATATTAGATTTAAGGTTTAATATATTGATCTGCCTTTCATGTGTACAAAATAAGATCCATATACTTATTACACTCCACAAATTCTGATAGACTGTGATATTCAGAATCACACTGTACTTTATTTTAATAAATTTGAATACCTTATTAAAACCCCCAATACCCATGAGAGATGGGTAAAAGGGAACATTGACCCTAAATTGTAGTCAAGGAAATCAAGAAAAAGAGAGGTTAAATGATTTTTCACAGGTTGCATAGAAAATAAAATGGCAAGGGAATAGCTAGTAATGGTACCTCCTGACTCTGCATTCATATTCTATGCAACATATTCTTTTACATTAGCATTACCTGCTTTTATTACTTTTTAACCAAATCTATGATTTTATCAGTTTATAGAGATTCCAATCAAGAACTTTCTCTACTAAGGTAGATCAAAATTTTCTTTGCAAAATTTTCTTTTAGACCAATAGTTCTCAACCTTCTTTTTTAAATTATGTATGCCTATCAGTAAAAACTTTTGGAGCAAACATGCCAAATTTGTGTATATACACATGTATATATGTATATATTTACTCATATATGCATACACACACATATATATGTATATATGTAAGAATACATGGATAAATACATGTGAATATATGCATAGATATAAATATATAGATGCATATGTAAGTATATATGTACTTGTGTGTATATATGTACATATATACTTAAATGTATGTCTATGTTTATATATATACACATATATCTTATGCTGATGTTATATGCATCACAAATATAAAGAAAGTATATATTTTTAAATG
>CM053585.1:248779559-248810563 GCA_028646515.1 Pseudochirops corinnae | reverse complement strand
AAAAAAAAAAAAAAAAAAAAAACTCAAAGGCTTCCCACCCCCGAATCTCAAAAGGGGAAGGAGAGCACAAAAGGTCATCCTCCCTTAAATTAACAAGGTTAAGCTCAACATTGAATACCCAAGGAAAGGGCCTTTTTTCATCTTCACTCAAGGTAAGCCCTCAGCAATCTCAGTTCCTGGGGAGACAAGGCTCAAAAAAGCCATAGCCAGTGTCCTCATCAAGTCACTCTCTGCCTGTAGAACAGTCCTAGAACCCCTGAAAACATCAGCAAGGCCCTCTTCCAGGATTTCTGTGCAGGTACCACAAGAAAATCCTCCAGGGCTTCTGAACCAACAGCCAGGTTCCAGGACCTCTACAACAGCAGCACTGTCCTTCACCATCAGGGGAATCTAGCAAAATAACATCAAAACAGACAGACAAAATACCAACATCAAAGCCATGCCTGCTCAGTTCTTGGCAGCTCTGGGTGGCAGTTCTCAAAAGTCCTGGGCAGTTTCAATGGGCTCTTAGCAGTCTTTCTCTCAGCAACTCAGGCTCCACAATACTGGATACTTCTTTCCCAAAGTCCTTCTGGCCTTCTCTAGGCTTGGGCCTCTCTCCCAATTCACAGCTCCTCCCAGTTCAGCCCTCTCTCTTCATGTTAACAAGTCCATCCCATAAGTGGGATTCACAAGCTCTGGGTTTAAGCACTCAACCCAAAAACCAAGCCAATACAGGGGCATCTCCAAATTCCATTACCAATACACAAACTGAGTATTTTGTATTTGCTCTTTTGGGCAATAGGAAACCACTGAAATTTTAAATTTGTTTTTGATGGAGTGATATGATCAGAATTGCATATTAGAAAAATCATTTTGGTGGTGGAATGGAGCATGGATTGGAGTGGGGAGAGACTTGAGGCAAGCAGACTCACCAGCACGCTATTATAATATACCAGGTATGAGGTGATGAGGCAGTGGCAATGTCAGAGGAGAGATGGGGGAGTATTCAAGAGATGTTGGAAAGGTGAAATTCAATATGCCTTAGCAATGGGAGAGTGAGGAATCCAGGATAACTTCTAGGTTGGAAGCCTAAGAAATTGGGAGGATGGTATTGCCCTATATAGTAATAAGGCATTTAAGACTTGGGCAAGGTTTAGGAGGAGAGAAGACAAATTCCATTTTTGATATATTGAGTTTAAGATATCTAAGGGTAATTAAACTCATGAGAACTGATGAGATCACCTAATGAATTAGTTTAGAAGGAGAAGAGGACACTGAGGGACACCTATAATTTAGAGGGCATGATGTCAAAGACAATCTAGCGAAGAAGAATGATTTAAGAGGTTAGAAAGACAGGAGGAAAACCAGGAGAAAGTAGTATTCTAAACCATCAGAAGAACTTTCAAAGAGGAAAGAGTGATCAACACTCAAAAAGGCTGTAAAGAGATCAAGGAGAATGAGGATTGAGAAAAAGCCACTGAATTTGGAAATATAAGATATAGTTAGCAATTTTAGAAGAGCTATTTTGGATGAAATTATAATTGATATTTATTGTTTGGATGACATAAAAGACACTAATCACTGGTAATTGATATTAGAGAGATCATACCAGAATTGGGGCTTGAGCCCATACCATTAGAGAAGATATCACCCTGAATCTTCAGGGATTTCCTTAGAGCCCTGAAGGAGTGACTTAGCCTTGTTCCAATGAAACTTATATCATCAGTGATCTTGGATGAGAATCCCCAGAGTTTTAATGGGATAAATTTATATGTGAAGAATTTAATAAGTTTTTACAATATATTATCATTATTATTATGGGGTAGGGGAGACTAGGTATACCATAGTCTCTTCTAGTTATAATATGCTGGGTTTCTATGACCCATATGGAAACTTAAAATAATTTCCTCACTAGTAGAAGTAGACTCTTGTCTATGTGGTGATTCAAGTATGGGCATTTGTGTTCCCTAGAGTGGGATAAATAATCAGGAAGAGAGAGAGTTGGTCAGATGCCACCTACACAAATCCCAACCTCAGGGTTTGTGCCATTGGTTACCAACCATTAGTCAAACCCAGAGAAGATGAACATGAACCATATCAGTGACTATATCAACTTCCTCATGAATGGTAATGGAATTTGAAGGTCCCCTTGTATTGACAAGCTAACCCAGAGCTTGTGAATCCCACAGTGGGATGGATTTCTTAACCTGATGGGAGAGGACTGAACAGTGAAGAGCTGGTGCTATGTGTAGGGAAAAGCCCAAGCTGAGAGAGGTCACAAGAACTTCTGGGAGCAGCATCAAGGAGGCAGCGAAAGAGAGAGAGAGAGAGAGAGAGAGAGAGAGAGAGAGAGAGAGAGAGAGAATTGCCAGCCAGAGCTGCCCAGGACTTCTGAGGGCCACCTGGAGCTTCCAAGAACTGAGGAAGCATGACTATGGTGATGGCATTTTGTGTGTCTGTTTTGATGTTACTTTGTCAGATTCATTTGTTGATAGAGCCCTTAGATGTTGTTATTGGGTCAAGGTTGATTTCACAGACAGAAAGTGAATTGATGAGGACACCAGTAATGTGTACATATGTTATTGTGGCTTTGTTAAGCTTTGTCTTCCCAGGAACAGAAACTGTGGGAAGGGGAACCATGGAAGGTGAGAATCTGCCTTGGGTCAAGATGAAAAGACCTCTCCTTGGGTACTTAATGCTGACTGATGATATTGCAACCTAGTTATGACCTAGGGATGAATGGCCTTTGTGCTTTGTGATTGACTAAATGAATGTACTTTAAGAAGGAAGATTTTTTGATCCAAGAGATTAAGATGGTGTGACCTAGGGGTGGACTTCATGATTGACTAAATGAATGCACCTTGTTTAAAAGAGAACTTTAACCTTTGTACTTTGTTATTGAGTTGAGGACTTGCTAAATGGATTGAGTTACTAAATGAATATAGTTTGTTTAAAACTATGTGACCACTTTGATGAAAACCACACAGCCATCTTACTGTTGAGTTGTGACATGGTAAATGCTGTATTTTGATTTTCTGTTAATGTTTTGCCTTAATTTTTTTACTGAATAAATGGAGAGTTCATATACTTGTAATCAGAACCTTGAAGGTTGTTCACAGCAGCAGTCCTCTGGAAAGCTATTCATTCTTGGTGTTAAAACCCCTACTCCTGATACACCAATGTATCTTAGACTGACAAACTGATAAATTCTATTAAATAGCTATTGTTAATCCAAAATTCCTCTACCATCATCTACATGAGTTTACATCAAAACACATTATAGTTCAGGAAATGGAGAGAAGAGCAATGGATTTGGAGTCAGGATATATGAGATTAATACTGTCTCTGCCAGCTACTACTTGTATGATCTTAGGAAAGTTACTTCTCTGGCCTTACTTTTCCCCTCTATAAAATGAGAGGACTGGATAAGATGTTATATGTGGCATTTCCAAATGACACGTGTGTGTGTGTGTGCTTGTGTGTATAATGTATATGTGTGTGTGTGTATAGATAGATATAGATAGATATAGATGATATAGATATAGATATATTTTTATACACAATATAATCCTAAGTAACTTCATTCAGAAAACCAGAGCCAATAAACCAATTTCTTAGTTTCAAAAATAATGCCCTTGCTTTTTCTCCCTTGAATATATATTATCTTGTAAATCATCAATATTAGAAGAATCACTCCTACCACAATAACAAGGGCACAGTAAAACTTTGTTGTGATTTTATAGAATGAGCCCTGAAAATGACTTAATGGCTTTCTAACTTGTTGTGTAACTTTAGATACGTCACTTCCCCTCTTGGGGACTCAGATTCCTCAACTATAAAATGAAGACGTTAGATAAGATGTTCTCTGAGGTCCTTTCCAGCTTTAACATTCAATGATTTTGATGATTCTATAAGGTTTCTATTCAGCCCTTTTCCTCTCTTTCCCTGATCTCTCTTTCTCTCTGTCTCTCTCTGTCTCTCTCTCTCTGTCTCTCTCTCTGTCTCTCCGTCTCTCTCTCTGTCTTTCTCTCTCTGTCTCTATCTCTCTCTGACTCTCTGTCTCTCTGTGTCTCTCTGTCTCTGTCTCTCTGTCTCTCTGTCTCTGTCTCTGTCTCTCTCTCTCTCTCTCTCTCTCTCTCTCTCTCTCTCTCTCTCTCTCTCTCTCTCTTTCTCCTGATTGGATTTAAATCTTTCCTTTGACTTCCATCCTCAATGAGCACAGAATGAAGCTCTTACCTTTTAGTGAAGGCCTTTGCTTAATGAATGACCTGCAGCTGCAGGATGCCTCTTGAATGCTGAATGAACACAGCTGCACACCTCTGGAATGCAGAATGGCCTGAACAGTGCCCAGACAGCCCACAGCTGCATACTGCTAGACATTGAAGCAGCCTTGCACCTCCAGAATACCAAGTACACCTTTAATAATGAGAAATGGATGAGCAAGATACCAGCCTTTTGTAAAAGAAGAAAAAAAAAAAAGAAGTGTGTGATTGGTTTTATTATTATGAGATGTCCTGGATAATGCAAAGTCAGACTCAGAGAAGCTTCCCTGGGAAGTCCCTTGAGCAACCTCTCACCCTCCCATCAACATCTGAACAATTCAGAATCCATGGACAGAACTTTGGTCTCATATCTCTGCCTGGTCAGGATTCTCCCAGAAGAAGACACAGAAACCTTGTTTTGAAATCCATTTTCTCAGTGCATTAATTTGGATTTACAAAGCTCTGTAATCCCTTTAGACAGCAGCAGCAGCTACAAAGTCGTATTCTAGGAACCCAATTCCCTGGTGAGTGGGGATGAGCCCTATGCAGAAGTTAGCTGCAAAGGGGGAAAAAGAAAAAAAAAAGGTGTGAAGACATTTGCATCCATTGCACAGGGCAGCCATGGAATTTAATGAAACCCTTTGGCTATTTCTCTATTTCTCTGTATGTCTCTTTTTCTTTCATCTCCTTTTTTCTAGTGCCAATACCCTGTGTGCTAATTTCTCTTTCTTATTAAATTCAACACAGTTCCTTTTAAAGGGAGGATTTGGGAGCTGAGTATTAAAACTCTAGGGCAATACATCTCCAAAATCTCTAAGACTGTAAGGAGATAAGAGGCTGAACCCCTCGATATTTCCCCCTCAGTGTGTCTTTGGAAGTTGCAGGTGCATGTATAATACCAATAAGCCAAGGTAATCTGCCCACCTCATTCCCTCCACCCTGTCTAACACACACACAGAGATATTTAGCATTAATATTCCATGCACTAAAGCAAACGAGGGCCCAGGAGGCTGCTGACTCAATCAGAGCTTGTTTTACTTACTGCACAGTACTGAGAAAGGGCCATAAACTGGAGCAGGGATAGATCTGTAATGTTCGTTTCAATATGCTGTCCCTGCTTGCCTCGTTCCTGATGAACTTTCATATCCAGCCAACAAAATATAACAAACATATATTAACGATGTGTGGTAAATTGCCACTAGAGAGACTGGGGCCTGATGATGGAAGCATTTGTGGATAAACATGATTTCCTGGCTGCTCGATACCACTCAGGAGGGCCATGAGGATGCCATGCCCTGGGAAGTCAATACTGGCTGAGGAAGACAGGCATAGTGTCTGATTGGATCTAACAAAGAAGCATCCAGTCAGGATGGATGCTCTGCCATCTTGACGGGTCAGTTTGGGCTTGCCCTTGATTTAACCTTATGTGAGTGATGATAAAACCTAAACTGGGCCCACTTGGCCCTGTTTTCTGTTGCTGATGGAGGCAGCAACGTATGCTTTGTGGGAAATGATCATAGGTTCATAGACATATTTCTGGAAGGGACCGCTAAAGCCAACAAATCCAATCCCACTTTTTACCAATGAGGAAACCAAGGCCCAGGGAGATGTAATTTGCCCATGGTTACCCAGGTAGAATCAGAAATGGGATTTCTTGGGGGATATAAGAGAGCGCATATTGGGGAAAGGAATATTCAGTACACTTGCCACCTTGGGGTGGGAGGTAGATAAGAGATGGGGAGAAAATTTGTAATTCTAAATCTTGTGGAAATGAATATTGAAAACTAAAAATAAATAAATAAATTCAGAAAAAAATAGTCACTTGGGGCAAATAAGCAAAAAAAGAAAAAGAAAAAAATGGGATTTGAATTTGGTTCCTTTAAATCCAGAGTCAGTATGTGCTTTCTATTACATCACGTTGTCTCCCCTATGTTATATACATTACAGAATGTGTTACCCCAAAAGTATGAAATATCTATAAATACGTGTGTAAGCAGATACTTTGAAAGATCCATTCTTTAATTGATCTGGTTATTCTTTCCAGTGACACATATAATACCTTCTTCATATTTCACGGATTACTATTTTGGGTGGGGGGAAGAAGAAGTAATGGATGGATGGATGGATGGATGGATGGATAGATAGATAGATAGATAGATGGAGAGAGAAAGAGAGAGAGAGACAGGGATGGATGGGTGGATGGATGGATGGATAGATAGATAGATAGATAGATAGATAGATAGATAGATAGATACAGTTGTACATAATTTTAAGGCTCACAATGTGAATAAAATCTCCATTAATTAGTAAATCTTAATATTATCTTAAAAATAGGCTGAGCTAATATAAAATCTTGTAAATACCAAAAAACACTGGATCATTATTTAGAATAAAGCTGTGTCACCTCCACATGAGATAATTCAGTGTAAAACAAAAGTGTTATAAATGCATTAGCTCTTTTATGACCTAATTACACCAACCTCTTCAACTGACAGTTAGTTTCACTTACCTATATTATCAACAGCTAAAATTTGTACTTTATTTGTAATATTCATATTTTATCTTATTCATAAAAGTGTAGGGAATAGGGTGACATCAACCCACTAGAAGGTTGTTTGACTTGATTTGAACCCACTGAGATTGGGTTATATTTGCACAGTAATTTTCTTGTGTGTTAACCCCTGTGATATAAATGAAAAGATGATCTATGTCCCTTGAATGGGGAATCAGATGAGGAAAAAAGTAGATCTATTTTGAATGAACCAAATGTAAGTATAAGACTTGAAATCCTAAGAATGGATGGAAAGAAAATGCATTTTAAGGATCAAATATCATGGGGAAAGCAGGGAGAATTGTTTCTTAAAGCATTACATAGGTAAAAGTTTGTTGGGTGGTTAATTCTGAGTCAAAGAGAGTGTCCTTTGATGATAAGCCTATTTATTTTGACATATGGCAAAAAAGAACTTATGATGTTAAATGGAAGTGGTTTAGTTTCTGGGTTTGTTTGTTTTTTTGAGATATTCAAGAAGAAAATAGATAATCATATGTCTTCTTAGCTATTCATCTCCCTGGAGATACAGGGCAGGAGGAAATGACTTTCCAGGGTCCCTTGTAATGGTTGAGTTCTAGATTCCTAGGAAAAGATGGCACATATTAAGTCTCAGGTAGGGTAGGAACATCTGGCTGATGAGTCCACACTATGTAACAAGGTTATACAGCACATGGCAAATCTGCATTGGTGAACCATTGAGAAGGAACTGGAGTAAGTCACGAAGTCTTTTGCATGCTCTGGTGATTTTCTGACTGTCCTACTCCCTGTGTTCATTAACTGGTGAAGCAGAGGCTCACCTCTGGGATTGCTCCAGAACCACCAGTGACCTGGATGCAGCTTTGCCTCTCAACTCTCTACCCTTCACTACTGTTCTGCTCAGCCTGTTATTAGCTCAGTCCATGATTAATACAGGGGCCTTGAGGTTGGCACAATCACAGGATAAGACTATAATTTTAGGACTCTTTGCAGTGCACAGGGTGGACAAATAAACTGTGGGTTCATTTCTTTCTCTACATGTCCTGTGTCTTAATTGATTTAATATCTAAAACATGTGCTGTGGGTTGAGCCAGTGCAATGAAGTATAATGTGGAGTGTTACTGAGATTCTGATTCTGAATATAAGGTATGTCACTCAGCCCTATTTGCTCTGAAGACAGACATTTTTAATCTCTCTTGATTTTTTTCCTTTCCTCCTTCCTCACTCCCAATTCACACACATACACGCACACACACACACACACACACACATCTTTGTACTCTTTTCTAATAGCATAGTCATAACAGATTACAAGCAATATTTTTAAAAGGAATTTTTTGTGGGGTTGCCCTTTTAATAGAAGAAATCCTTCCTCTTTCCCACATTCCTAAACCAGGGGAATGGAGGCTAATAATTGCATTTTGTTGTTAGTCACTTGAAAGTAAGTACCATGTTTAGATTCCTTGATGTCAAATGTATCCCTTATCGTGCTTCTTGGTCAGGTGGGTAAAGAAGGTAACTGCTCTATTTAATGGCTTACTATATTTGGGTGGGTCATACTTAGAAGGTTGATATCATCAAGACTATCCATTAACCTCTCTGATAAACTCAGAGATGTGCTGGACCCAGATCTACCAACTCAAGAGCTGATTTTTAAATTTTCAGTGGGAGCATTAACGAGTAGAAATTAGCAAGTGCTACAAATTAGGACCTGATTTATTGTTTTGTTAGTAATCCAGTCTTAAGGTAATAGAAAAAAATGTTAATAATGTAGATTAAACTTAAAAGTGCATTATGTGTACATTTTTGTGGAGAACCAATTGTTATCACACTACCATCAATGACCTCACTAGATGCAGAATGTGACACTGATTCAGTGTGTAGTACTGCTGATGTTTTTATATAGATAGTATACATATCTTCCATAGACTATGCAGGTCTGCTTTGGGAAGATATAGTAAGAAAGCAAAATAAAGTGGGAATATTTATGATCTTAAAGTTAAAAGAACTAAGTTTGAGACCTGGCTCTGCAACTTTGTTTTGCAATATGACTGTAGGCAATTCACTTCACTAATGTGGACCAAAGTTTCTTCATGGGTAAAATGATAATTATCTCAACATTTTTATTACCTGCCTAATACTTTGAAGTGCTATAAAATTCTCGCTTAATATCCCATTCTGATCTGTAGCTGTCCTTGGGTTTTCCAATGCCATATTAGTGAAGACTAAGGTCCTATAGTCTGGAGAAGGGAATGGCAATCTACTCCAGTATCTTTGTCAAGAAAACTCCAAGTAGGGCCACAAAGAGTCAGACATTACTGCCAGTAACTGAGCAACAACAACCACCACAAAAGGTCCTACAACACATACCTATCTCTAAACGTTTTAACTAAGGGCCTGGCAATGCCTTTATATTACTGTGTGAAAACTAGTCTCCCTAAAATTGTAGAAGCTCATTGCCATGTTGTCTGCAGAGTCATTTACTTCACCACAGAAAATCACAAAGGCCATCTGCTAACTCATAGAGAGATGAAGATCTTCATCAGCTCCCTCAGTCAAGGGAACACTCACACTGCCAAAATCATAGTCTAGAAATACCAAAAAAGATATTATTCTCATGATCATTATTGTTTTTGTCAATAGGTCATTGCTTTCTGCTTCTAATCTAACCTAAGTGGAAAAGAGTAGACTTTGAATCAAAAACAATGTCCCAGAGTACAGAAGGTATTTCAAGGGGTTTAGCATAAAATCAAAACCCAGCAATGTACATTTGGATACCTTGATTCTTAGTTCAGACTCTGTCATTTTCTATAGGCAGTTTCCTTCATTCCTCAGTGTCTCAGTTTCCTCCTTTGTTGAAAGAGGACAATAAAATTGATGATCTCTAAGATCATTTTCCCTTCCAATATCACCACAGGTTTGTAGGTTCTAATATCTATTTGATAAATGACCTACTAATTCACATAGGTAGGTCCCTGAAGTTTAGGAATGGGACAATGGATTGTTAGGTAGTGATGATGGAAGTGATGAGATGGATGGATCATGAAGCAAGATGGCCAATAAGAAAAGATCTGTTTTGTGGAGCCAATGTTCAATTAGCTTAGCGCAGAGAGTGGAGGTTGGCGTGAAATGGTTTTATGGTGTGATTTTACAGTGTGCTAGTAAATGGTTTTCTGTAAAACTTCCTGTTTGGGGAAAAATTAATGCATGGCACACTTATAAGTTAATTCTGCATTATTTGCATATTCACCATTACTTTCTTAATTCTAGACAATCAACAAAACAATAAATCAAGCCCTGAGTTGTAGCAATTTCTGAGGTGTAAATGTTCACACTGAAAACTTAACAATTAATCTCCAATATAGTCCTGTGTGGGGTATTAAATAGGAAGAATATGTACTGAAATGGGGATTGGGATGAAGTGAATGGAAAGCTTTGCCTCTCCTTTATACCTATCGCTGTAGCTTATAATCTCAGTGATTTTATTTTAGACCTGATATCAGTGATAAGGCTTCTTTTCTTCACCTCACAAATGGAGTTGATGCTGCATTGCCATTAATTCTCATAAATACCAGGGAAGGAAGGGTGTTAAAAAAAAGGTGTAAGGGGTCTTAGAGAGATAAGGGTTCAGAGTGGGACTCCCCTAAAAGTGATTACTAACCACAGAATCATAGCAGCATAGATCCCAGAATCAAAGGGACTTTAAAGCTCACCCAGTCCAATTCCCTCATTTAAAGAAAAAGGAATCTGAGAACTAGAATGTCTCACAGGAAGGAAGCAGAAGAGGCAAGATTCTAATTCAAATCCTAAACCTACAAATCTACTCTTCTTTCCTCTGTATTACACTCATAACATTGTTTCATTTCCGTAGATTTAAATCACATAGGACTTCCTCACAACTATGATACTTATTAAAAGAAATATTATTCCCATTTTTCAGAAGATGAAGTAGAAAGGCATGCTGCTAGTAGGTAGCAAGAATTTGAACACAAATTGACTGACGCAAAGTATGTACTCATTTCTACACCCTCATACTGCCTTGATCTCTAAAAAGGTGTCCTGGGATTGCAGCTTCTCTTTTGATGTTGCAAAAAAGAGGTTTGACACCATTGGGCCTCTGAGCTGGAAACTCACCTCCAAGTGTCCCTTACCTATGCTCAAAGCAGCTGCTACTGAGATTTCAAACTGAAGTCAACACAGAAGCAAAGCCAAAGCTGTCCCAAGCATGGCAGCTTTCACTACTCTGTGTCTCTGATATGCCCAATGTAGGCCTCCATTGAATTGATGGGTTGATGGGTTGATTCTATTCTCAACTAATTTTCCTCTAATATTACCCAGAAGCTGACTTCAGCCTCTCTAGTCATTTACCACCACTACTGATATTTACGTGATGCTTTCTAAGTCACCTGGCCTTTACCTCCACATCAAGGAAACCTTCCTTTCAAATTAAAGGGGGATTTACTGCTCACATAGTATGCTTGCCCTTGTTTACTTCAGAAGGGGTGCCATTTCCATCTGATCCACAGAGACTCTGGGGCTGCAAGATGGCATATAAATAGAGTACAGTGTTAGGTGTTAATGTGACAATGACTTAATGCGTCAATGCCCTAATTAACTAATGAACAATGCAACAGCTGCATTGGTGTTGGAATGTACAAACATTGGACTGTACAGACATTGATGCAAAGGATCAAATGGGATGAAGATGTGGTTTAAAGCAACCCGATTTCCTCTTTTTCTAGTGTCACCTTATTCCAAGACTCTGAGTTGGAGGAGACATCAGAGGTCATCATGCTCAACTTGAACCTCAGCATGAATCTGCTTTAGAATATCTCTAATAAAGTCTCTCTAGCCCCTCTGAAAACTTCCAATGGCAGAGTATTCACCACTTCCCACAGCAACTCATTCCACTTTTGGACTTCTGTAATTATTAGCTTTTTTTTTCCTTTAAGCCAAAATCATTTTCTCTGTACCTTCTGTCTATTGCTTCTAGGTAAAGGAACATTCTGTATTCTTTTAATCCCCCTTCCCCAGGGAAGTCCCTAAACTACTTAAAGATAAGGATCTTGCTTGCCCCAAAAAGTTTTCTCTTTTCCACCTAAAATGTTGCCAGTTCTGTTAGTTGATCCTATGTGGCCTCATGCCTAGTCCTCTTATCATTCTTTTCTCCTTTCTCTAGATGTGTTCCGGCTAATTAATATCTTTCCTGAAATGAAGTACTCAGAACTGAACACAATATCGCAAATCTCGTCTAACCAGAGAAGAAGACAGAAGAACTGTTATCGTCTTCATTCTGTATACCATGTTTCTGATAATATAGAAAAATCCCCCCATAGTTTATTGACTATCAGAAAACACCGTTGATTCATATTGTGCACTTAATCCACTGAAAAATCTCCAGGCCTTTTTCAAATGAATGATTGTTTAGCTTGATTTCCTCCATTCTGTACTCAGGTAGAATATAGACAGTTAGATGATGAGATGGATAGGGTGCTCGACTTGAAATAGAGAAGACCTGAGGTCAGATTCAAACTCAGGGGATTGATTATTAGCTGTGTAACCCTGCGAAAGTCACACGTTCTTTGTTTCAGTTTACTCATCTGTAAAATGGAGGTGATAATAACTTTTACCTCATCAAGTTTTTGTGAGGATGAAATAAGTTATTATTTTTTAAATGCTATGTAAACCTGGATAAATGCTGGCAATGATGGTATGGATGATTTGTTTAACTTAAATTTAGGATTTTACATTTATTCCTAATAAAATTATCTTTTTAATTAGAACATTGTCTTGCACTGTTGAAACATTTTTGGACTCAGATCCTGTTGACCAGTGCAATAATTATTTACCACTGTTTCATGTGATCCATGATGAAGGGGAAAGGGACTGGATTCATTAATTCAATGGTTACAGAAAACTACCAGATGAAGAAATTCACTTTACCAATGCAAGTCAGGACTTCTATCCAACTTTCATACACAAATTTGGTAGAACATCTACATTTCTCATTTAAGTCATTGGAAAAAAAATCATACAGCAAGGCTTAGGGCAGACTTGAGAATATTATATTATATTATTATACTTGAGATCTTCTTCTTGAATGTTTCATCTATTTATCACTGCTTTTCTGGTCTGCTCATTCAATATACTTTCAGTCCACAAAATTTTATTATTATCTAGCCTGCATTTCTTCATCTGAATGTGTAGATCAAGCTAAAAGTTCACAAATTAACATTAAATTACAAAGAAAAGCTAGGAATATTTGGGCCACTTTCTATCATTGGAATATGATGCTACAAAGCTATCTCTCCAGTTTTCTTGTGTGGTATCCTATAAGACAAAACATTAGGCTAGATGGACCATTGACTTGAGAAAATCTTAAATTTCTGATATTAGAATCCTGGAATGCTAAAGCAGGAACTGACATTAATGTGTGACTATATATGTATATATGTATATATGTTTATGTGTATGATCTTAGACACAGCATATTAGAGTTGAAAGAGTCCTCAGAACAACAACAAAAAGTTCAAATATATAATGTTAAAGCTCAAAACTAATTTAGAATATAGAACAGTAAAGTATAGATTACTAGAGTTGGAAAGGGTCTTTGATGTGATTAAGTTCATTTCCTTTATTTTTACAGTTGAGGAAAACAAAGCTCAGAGAGGCAAATTGTCTTATCCAGAGACATAGTCATTAGTGGAACAAGTAATATATAAACGTGGTCCCCTGATTCTGAACGCAGTGTACTTTCTAAAATCACACTGTTCCTAACATGAGATTACCTTACTTTTCACCTATATGTGCATAAGTTTGTAGTGTCTAATTGAGGCAAGTCTCTATTGACTTTCAAGGTCCACTGGTCCGAAGAGGCACTTTAAGAATGATTGCATTTTGTGATCCATAAAGAGAAAAGATACCACTTCTTTACCTTGTAAGTTTTCTCAAAGGTGAATCCTGACACAAAGTTGCTACCTAACCCATTTGTGCCTAGTTTGGTCATATTTTATTTTTATAAAAAAGCCCCTTGGAAGTAAGTAGAAACCATTTTTTTTTTTGCTTCATTAATAAATAAAAAATAAAGACACCATACATGAATAAGTGATAAAGCTGCCTCCTTAGGTATTTTTAAAGCTTCTTAAAATAGTCCCAGTCTTCATCTATAAAGTGAGTGTGCCCAGAAGGTCCACAGAATCATTACGTTGCATGTGGAAATGGAAATGAGGAGACAGAGAAGGAAAGCTCACATAACTTGAAAGAAAAACTTGTTTTCCCACATGTCTCTCATTCTCTGGTGCTGGAAGGATTTTCTTGATTTGTCATTAAGACCATACTTCTGAAAGAGTCAACACGGAGGGACCAAGGAAGATGAATTATCAGTCCAATGACTCAGATTTATGGGAGGTTTAAGTTTTCTTGCTCCTTGTGAGTATTTCAGACTCCAAGGTATCTGTCACAAGGGACTAAAGTCCATTCAGTTCTTGGTTTATGATAGAATGCATTTAAAATTACCTGAATTCTTAGAAAGTCATGAACATACTCCTTGAAGAGTTCTAAGAAGAATACCTATATCCTTCCCTTCATTATAGTTATAATTGTTATGGTGTTTATCATCATCCTCACGATCCTCATCAATTACTATCATGATTACCAATTTATCATACTTATCACCATAGTGAATGTTGGCATTGTCAATTATCTAATCATATGTGCTGCCATACTATTTCATAAGCTGGTGTACATAACACCAAAGGTAAAAGGTATCAAAATTATCTCCATTTCATTTTCAACCCCTAACTTTTTTTAGTCATTGGGAAACAATTATATTTCAATGCTTCAAGAATTGGTGATTTTATCAGTAGGGGGTTCTCTGTCTACCAACTCAAATGGATATTGCTCTGTACCATGTGACATATGGTCATTCACAGAAATTTTGACTATTAAAGTAAGACATTACCTTGTACCTCACACACTGGTGAGTATTCTCCGATAGTGACTAGTCTGCTTCTTTGGCCATAGGCATGCAGTCCACTGAATATATTTCCAATTTGGTAGAGCTGGTCAGAGCTTGCTCTCTCCTGGCAAAAACTGCAAACAATTGGATTGGCTTGCTCTCATGCTACATGGAGACATTTTAATAGGAGTGAAAGTAGGCATCTGAATCAATCATTGTGCCAAGTTCTGGGAATAAAAAAAAAAAAGTCAAAAGACAAGCACTCAAAGAACTTGCAATCTAAGGAGAGAGAAAATATGAGCAAATATATCATATATTAATATTATACATGTTATTATATATTATATAGCACATATAATAATTATATATAATAATGTAATATATAAATCAAGCTATATATGGGATGCTAGGAGATAATTAATAGAGAGAAGGTAAAAGAATTAAGAGGAGTCACAGAAGGCTTCCTATAGAAGGTGAGTGTTTGATCGGATCTGAGGAAACCAGGAAGGTCAGTAGTTAGAGCAGGGGACAGAGAGCATTCCAGGAATAGAAGACAGCCAGAGAAAATACCCATAATTAAGCGATGGAGTGTCTTGTTTTGTGGAACAGCCAGGAGGCTAGGGTCATTGAATTAAAAACATCTGTCTGAATAAGGCCATTTATGAAAATATCTGATTAGAGCATATAAAAAACCCTAAAAACTATCTTGGTTAATTTAGTGCATTTCTTTTTTTTTCCTTTCATTGGGGGAGAGGGTTGGGGGATTCTGTTTGTCAATTTTGGGGAGAAAGTAGATAATTCTGATTTTAGGATTTAGCTGACTATCTACTGAAATTATTATTGGCTAAATACTTGCAAATATCAGAAGAAATTAGACTTTCCATTTGAACATAGAAAATACAGTAATGAAAAAAGTGAGATGAGAGACATGTCAGCTTCCACTATCTGCTGTTCATAATCAAACCATTATTTCTATTCTGTGGCATAGACCTGGGAAAGAACGGAATGTGGGATGAAAGAAGGTGAAGGACCTTCTTCTGCCACTACTCTGGAGAAAGCATTATTTATTTATGTATATAGTTCTGAGCCCCAGTTTTCTGAACATTAGAAACAGAAATGAATATTGAGTTGCTCAGTTGTACAGCTGATCATGCCATGGGAAGTCATTCATTTTATTGTGCAATGGCAGGAAGAGTATAAAGAGCTTCCTGGCTACTGCTGATGTCTTGCTTATAAGTTATCTCCAGCAGATGGTCTGTTTCAGCTTCCCCAGATTTTACCCACTATTCTGCCTCCTCTTTTGACATCTGCATACTCTTAGATTCCTGCCTTTGGCTTGACTTTTGACATGTCATTTCAATTTAACCTTCAGCTTCTAATTCTGCCTGGATTTCTAATATTCTCATAACTCTAGAATTCTAGCTACCTTCGTAGTTCAACCAAATGCTTATCCTACAGGAAGTCTGTTCTGAAGCATACAATTAATAAACAGCACTGACCTGTCAGATATTAACTTTGTATATAAATCGAATCTAATTTTCTAGGTATATGTTAACTGTCTCCAATATAATAAAAGTCCCTTGAAGGCAGGAGCTATTTGGTCTTTGCTTTTATATTTCCAGTGTTCAGTATAGTGTCTGATAATCATAGGTTCTTAAGTGTTTGCTGAATTAAGTCAAAATTAATCCATTTCAACTGAACTCAACTATATTGTTTTTAAACTTTACCTTAACCTTTTTCTATATTAATATATCCCTACCTCTTCCCTGCTTCTTCTCCTCATATACTAATGTCTTCTACTCTGGTCTGCTTGTCCATTGCTATCTAATTATTGCCATTTAATATTAATAATTCAGTATTAATTAAGCACCTACTGTTTGACAGGCACTGTGCTAAGTACTGGGGATACAAAAAGCAGCAAAAGACAGTGCCTGCCATCACAGAACTAATAATCTAATACCTCTGAATGAATACTAGATCTTTATCCAGGGTGTTTGAATATTCAGTTCCATAAGTGCACTATGTAAATAAGGAGAGCTGAAGGATTTTAGTTAAGTATTACAGGCAGCTTGGCTGCCAAGTGGCTAAAAAGCTATGTCTAGAGTCTAGGCAAATTCAGCCTTTATGAGCTGTGTGACCATGGACAAGTCACTTAATCTGTCTGCCTTAGTTTCCTCATCTGTAAAATGGGGAAATAATGGCACCTACCTCTCCAGATTGTTATGAGGATAAAATGAAATAAATGTATAAAGTGCTTTGCAAAGCGTCACAGGCATACCTTAGAGATATTGCAGATTTGCTTCCAGACATCGGCCATAAAACAAATATCACAATAAAGTGATTTACATGAATTTTTGGGTTTCCCAATGCATATTAAAATTATGCTTACACCATAGTCTATTAAGTGTGCAATAGTATTATGTCTAAAAACAGTGTATACACTTTAACTTAAAAAATAATTTATTGTTCAAAAGGCTAACCAGCATCTGAGCCTTCAGCAAGTCATGATCTTCCTTGCTGGTAGAGGGTCTTGCCTCGATATTCTTGGCTGCTAACTGATCAGGGTGATGGTTGCTGATGGTTGGGTTGGCTGTGGCAGCTTTTTAAAATAAGACAATGAAGTCTGCCACATCAATCAACTCTTTATTTTACTTGAACTATTAGAGGTCATTGTAAGGTTATTAATTAGCCCATCTTTCAATATTGTTGTGTCTCAAGGAATAGGGAAGCCAGAGGAGAGGACAAGAGATGAGGGAATGGCAGGTCTGTGCAGCAGTCAGAACATACACAGTATTTATCAATTAAGTTCAATGTCTTATATGTGGGTGGTTCATGGAACCCCAAGACAATTACAATAATAACATCACTCATCAATGATCAAAAACTACAATAACAATAATGAAAAAGTTTGAAATATGAAAATTATCAAAACATGATGCAGACACATGATGTGAGACTATGCAATTGGAAAAATGGTACCAAAAGATTTGTTCCATGAAAGGTTGTCACAAACATTCAATTTGTAAAAAATGTAATTTATGTGAAGCACAATAAAACAGAACATAATAAAACATGGTATGCCTATATAATAAAACAAAACATAATAAAACAGAGTTTGCCTACACATAAATGCTAGTCTGTTGTTGTTACTGATATTATTATATAGACTATAGTCATAGAAATTAGAGTTGGAAGATTCCTCAAACGTCATTTATTCCAACTCTCATGAATGCCTTACCTTCTAGAGATGGGGAAACTGAACCTGAGATAAGAGAAATAGTCATCCAAAGTGCATTTGTGGACGAATCAAAATAAGAACTTGGATCCTGTATCAACAAGTTCAGCACTTTTTCTATTTCGTCCTTGATTATATTTCTTCTTTGTCTTACGCCTAGAAGATAGGAACTTCAATAAAATATGAGGTCTAAGACTCCTCCGGTTGGTGTGGTAAGATTTCTGTAATTTGCTATCACCTACGTGACAAGTGTTAGTTTTTTTTCTTTGCACTCTCCTTTTTTGGGAAACCTGGCAGAGTATGGATGCAAAATCTTACATACATTGGCATATGGGGTCACTAGGTCCTTTGGATTTGGTTACTCTTTTTTTTCTTTGATGGAAAAAGAAGTGTTACTAGGAGATGGCAGGTGAGTATATCCAAAAAGGACTATAAAGAGAAAAAATACTCATACAACTTTTTCTAAATTTTATATTACATTTTCCTGACTATTGCCATGCATATGGAGGTGATGTCCATTCCTATTTTTCACTTGCCCCAGAGTATTATCAGTTATCATAGTATAGTAGAAAGGGAATTTAGAGTCATTTAGTCTAATACTACCCTGAAACATGAATCCTTTCTACAACATCCCAACAAATGGCCATTTTTGCCTCCACTTGAAAACTTTTAGTGGTAGAGAAATCACTTCTCATCAAGATGCTTCATTCGAGCATATGGAAATATTGACAAGTATCTCACATAGATTTAAATGTAAATATTTGAATGACCTAATGAAGACTCCATTAAGGTATATTGTAAACCATCTATGACTTCTTGGGCTATCAGATTCTTATTAACAGCTTTCTATAAGTCCTCCACAGAGAACATATACAATGTGCTAGAGGCCTTTCTGTGGTTCATTAAATACTCCATGGATGCCAGTGTAGTGCTCAGCTAGCCCATCTGTCATACCTCACTCTTGCTACATGACCTATGTAGAAATAAATTTAAGTCCCATTCACTGTAAACTAAAAATATGTAAGGCAGTACAATGGAGGAAAAGAGAAGGGGGGATAAGAAGGCTTGTATAATTGAAATGACGTTAGGTTGGAACTCAGAGCTGACCTGGATTCAAGTTGTGACTCTATCACTTACGAACCTGTGATCATGGCCAAGTCACTTCTCATCTTAAGCCTCAGCTTTTTCATCTGTTGAATTAGGTTATTATAATGAAGGTTTGTTTTTACTCTCTTTCTATTCTAATATGTGTGATTCTTAAGTTTCCAAGAAGACTGAGATTCACTGGTCTCTAATCTTCAAGGGAAGGTAAATGTTATAACTAGGGCATCCATAAGTGTGATGGTAACGGATTGGATGTTCATGACAAAAGCTTTTGGGTTGAGAATGCCATCTCCACTTATTATAGTGAAGATGCAGCATCTTGCCGTTGGCTCTTTATTTTAATGTAGACATCTGAAAGTGACTGGGTGATGGAGGGAAATTGAGAGAGGTTATATGTCTTCACAGGGCAAAATAGCAACTGAATGAAATCCAAACCAATCTCTGCCACTGTTAATATATGCCTTCATTGTTCCACCCTCTTTTCTAGCAACTGTAAACATCATTTATCACCTGCAATGGACTGGTTCTCACTTCCAAACTGATGGGAAACTTACATTTTTATTTTGAGTACAGCAGCTGATGCTGAGGAAGGAACTGGCTGAGGTAAGATGTATGTTGTGGATGAGACGAAAGAGTGTGACAAGGTCCACGTGTGCAGTTCGGGGGAGATTGTTCATAAGTCTGGCCTCCATGACAGAAGATGGCCTAATGCCTCATTAATTCCTGCAGTGACGACAATGATGTATCACCCCCCTTCAATCTGAAACTAACTAATGCATTCCCAAAAAAACTAATTTGCACATGTTTAATGCGTTCATTAAGCTATTAGTCTTTCAACAAGAGATTTAATAGCAAATTAACAGTTTTTATGAAACAAAAAAACCAATACCCCCCAAAATCCCCACTTAGTAAAATTACTTTTGTATTCTGAGTACAAAGGGAGTGCAGAATGATGTAGGGGAAGGGACTGGTGCTGGCACGAAGTGGAGGATAGGGAGACTAAGTTGGATATTTCCCTCTCAAAGGCTAATTAGTCACTCTGTGGCACTTGGTACCAGTGACAAACAAATATCAATTCCCTGGAACAAAAAGAACATTGGAAGTAGATGGGAGAAGGTTAAACAGGGAAGAGAGTCAAAAAAACTGAATGCATCAACAAAGTGAAGATGAAAACAATTAGAAGTTTCACATAAGCCATTATCATCTGCTCAAAAACTTTCCATGACTCCCCATTGTCTACTTTATAAGTTATAAGCTCCTGATCCTGAAATTCAGGCCCTCTATCATCTGACTCCAGTATACTTCTTCTGCTTTTTCTCAAATTATTCTCCTTCATGTTTTACACATCACATCCCTTCATGTTTTACATATCACATCCCTTAATAAGCTGTAGAATTTCCAAAGGAGGGCGATCAGAATGGTGAATGGCTGAAAATCTATGTCTTATAGAACTCTTTTGAAGGAAATAGGGATGTTTTTCCTAATGAAGAGAAGACTAGATCTGGGGTAAGGATAGACATGCTAAATGTCAAAGTACTTGAAGAGTTGTCATGTGCAAGAGGGATTAGATTTAGTATGCTTGGCCCTGAAGGGTAGAACTAGCGACAATAGGAATGGCAGGGAAGTTGCAAAGACACACTCAAATTCCACATTAGGAGGTTAAAAAAAAAACAACTTCTGAAGAATTAGTGATATTTGAGTGGAATGGAATGTCCTCCCCCACACAAAATAATGTAGGGGCACCCACCTCATTGTAGGTTTTGAAGTTGTTTGATCACACATTGGATATATGACAGTAAGGTTTATTTCAGGGAAACCAGTAGGAACAAAGGACTACTGAAGTCATTTTCAACTCAGAAATTCTATGATTGTACATTTTATAATGAATAGCTCAATAGTCAGCACACTGGAAAAAGATATGAAGATAGCTTGAAAGATAATTTTTTCCTAATTTTTCAGTGGTATTTATTATTTTAAATGTGAAAAATAGGCAGGGTATTCTAGGATAGTGGAAAGCATGCTTGCTCTAAATTCAGAACAATTGGACTAGAAGTTCTGCCCTGATACTTATTAGCTGGGTTATCCAAGGGAAATCACTCTCCTTCCTTAATCCTCAGTTTTCTCATTTGCAAAATGACAACAATAATACTGGTGCTACCTGCCTTAGGTGCAGTAAAATTAATTACAGATGGATACATGTGCATGAATGAAGGGATAATTGGGGTAGGTCATCCAAGTATACCCTCCCTAGACAATATCCCATATGCAGAACTTCTTTTTGTCCAGTTCACCAAAATTTGCATATCACATAATTCATTCCTCTAAGGTCTGATAAGAAGACTGAAATTAATTCAATGAAAACATTCATACTGAAGTTTTAATGACTAATTTGATGATGGAATGATAAAAGTATATATCTAAATCTGAAAGGGACCTCAGAAGCCAAACTCCTTCCCAAGCTTTCCTTTCTAGCAATCTGGGACCAGAACTTTCCAGCTAACTTTTCATTTTTCATTAGCAGCTCAGCTAGGTTTGGACTCATGACTACACATGCCCTCAAGTTATCCCTGGAAAACCCCTCTGCTTTGTAATTGCTTTCTGCATACTGTCTTCTCCCATTAGATTATGAACTCCGTGAAGGCAGGTACTATCTTTCCTTTCATTTATTTGTACCCTCGGCACTCACATATTATCTGGGATGTAGTTGGAACTTAATAAATGTTCATTGAATTGAAGTGAAGCCATTTAGTTAAGTTCCCTTATAGCTTCACTTGTTTTATAGATGAGGAACCTGAGTCCCATACACCATTTGCCCAATATCACAACAATAAATAATATCCAAAGGAAAACTTAAGTCCAGGTCCTCTGACTCCATTGTCACTATTTTTTCCACTGTAGGATGTTCCTTCCAAGTTTCCTCCTTCCTCTCCCCTAAAAGTATACCCACCTTTTAAAAGGCTTTATTGGTGCCTAATATTTTTATATCACAATTACATATGAATATATTTCTTTCCCTCATCATCAATGAAACTTTCACATTCCTCACCCAAGGGAAGACTTTCAGGCACTATAATATGGCCCTTTGAGAGAAATGGCCAAGTGAGACCTTTAGTGTCCTTCAAACCACACCATAGAGTTGGCTTCCTTTCATGGCCATGAGGACACTACTCATACTTAGGACAGGAAAGACTACTACACAGTAAATAACTGATGTTTTCTTAGGTATCTAGGGCCTCTCTAAAATTTAGGTATACAAGACTTCTTCTTCCAATAGCCTAGCCAGGAGGAGGGAAATTAAAACCCTGGCATAGAGAATGCTGTAAGCATTCAAGTATGACTATATAAGTGCATGTATCAGTCTTAATTTCCAGACCAGATAGAAATGATTTTGTATTATTCATGGTGCATTATGTGCACCAAATTAGTATGTAGCTGGTCACATTAACTGAACTTTCTTTTTTATGCATATGTAGAAAAAATGGTAAAATGAGAAGCACACTGAATTGAATCAGGTGACATAGGTTCAGGTATTGGCTCTGCCAACTACTAACTATAAAGTACTGCCTTTCTCTGGGCCTCAGTTTCCTTATTTGCACAATCAGACAGTTGCCTAGATTATCTCCAAGGTCCTTTCTAGGTCTAAATACCATGTGTTCCAACTGCATCCTTTCTGCAATTTTTTATTCTTTAGATGAATTAAATCTAAATTCAAAATCCATATTAATCTTTGCTATATTAGCTCATCTATTATTAGCAGTAGGTATTATTTTCCAGTTGTCATATACACAGCACCAAGTCCTAAGGAATATTTCTAAATTATTCCTGAGAAACAACTTACCTATGATTGACAGCTGCAAAATGCTGACTATTAATAACATTCCACGTCTGAGGGATTTCTCTCTCCATGAAATCCTCTGCAGGATCCTGGCATGAACTTTGATTTGACATCTTGGGAACCAGAGAGAGAAGAAAGAACTCTTGAAGAAGTATAAAATCCACTTATTGGGGAAGGTAGGGAAGTTGGAGAATCAAATGAGTAAATAGCGTTAGAATCAATATTCCATGTCTATACACACTGAACTTTGAAAAACATCTGTCTTCCTGCCACCAATTACTAGCAAGTTAATAGTAATCCAGATGTGTAATAAATATGTTTGTGAATGGAATGCACTAAGGTTACCAATTTTGTATGCAATGTGTACTTATCAGAACTTTTAAAAAAATTAGGTTTTTATTCTACCTACACACACACACATACACACACACACACACACATGCATATACATATCTTTTAGGGAAAAAGAAATACTCCTTCTGTGACTGACATTCTGTTTAGATCACAATACAAATACACATTTATATAACTCTATAAGGCTTACAAAGTGCTTTCCTCACAATGACCCCATGAGATCTTTGGTGCAGATACTATGATGATCATTTTCCAGATCACAGAAGTGAATTGCCTTGCACAATATCAAAGAGCTTGTTAGTGGTATTTACAAGTATCTAGATATTTAGAGCTGGATGAGGCCTCAGAAATCATCCAACACCCCCATTTTACAGATGAGGAAAATGAGATCCAAACAGATCAGGATCTGACAGGTAGGAATATTGATCTAATGTGAACTCACATCTCCTGAACCTTAGTTCAGAGCTCTTTTGACTCTCATTTATTGCATCAAAGATAGCCACTGTGACCTTTTTATCCCCTTGAAATATTGTTTTCCAGACTTTTAAATTCCCCAGTCTCCCCTCTTCTAAGATCCAGTCCTCTATTTCCTGCAAAACTCTAGGATGGAATATGTCACATCAGTGAAAGCTTGTAATAGGAGAGGAAAGCTGAGTGACTCACATAGATTTTTGAAGGTTTCTAAAAGCATTTTGAAGCCAACAACACTGAGCAGCTCCAGAAGAAAGACTCCACACATTGAATTTCAAATGTGTCTTCCTGGCAGCAAACTATCCCTGGGTCCTGGAAAGCCATCGAGTCTGGGTGAACTAGGGAGTAATGAAGCCCTGCGTCTCATGTCATTGATTCAGCCATTTAAAGTGTGGCATTCATAACAGAAGATGCATACTGCTGGGTACCTCTCCACTTCACTAAATTGAAATGGTTCCACAGGGGAATATGGTGATGGGGATGAAAGAAAAATAGTGTTTTGGCTGTAACTGTGCATAGAGAAGGCACTGACAATGTTTATTCAGTACAGCAACATCTGGAAAGGGTGTTGAAACATGGGAATGCTACCACTTACTATGAGAATCTGAATAAGCCTGGTGCCAGTAGGTCTAATAGGAGATAGAAAGGTGGCAAATAACTTTTGATGGATAGAAGAGGCAGTTGGTGTCACAGAAAGAGGTAAAATACCTCAGTCAGAAGACTTGGATTCAAATCTCAGGTCTGACACTTCTTATTTAAGTGAGCTGAGGCAATCTCTAGTCCCTGGTTTTCTGAAATATAAAATGAAAAGTTTGGGTCATATTTTCTCCAAAATCCCTTAAAGTTGTAAATTCCTTTAATGAATCTGTAATCTCATCATTGTGAGTTCTCTCTCCATGGACATAGATTTCCACCTGACTAAACCTTCTCATTAGTAGTTGTTTTTTTTTTTATTTTAATTTTATTTAATCTATGAAATCACCACACAATGTTCTGAAAATTTTCCTCAGCTCCCTTAAATATTTCATGGAGAATAGTTTAGCACTTAGATTTATTATTTATTGTTGCTTACTCTTGCCACCTCACCAGCCTTCCTCATTTTGGTTTCATACAGATTGTCTGCCAGATGAGCTGTGGTAGAGTGCCTAAGTTGGAGACAGGAAGACCTGAGTTTGAATCTTGCCTCAGAAACTACCCAAGTACTGTACTACACTCTCTACCTCCCTGACCCTCTGTTTCTTCTCATGCAAAATGGAGGTATTAATAGCACTCACTTTAGAAAATTATTGTGAGAATCTAATGAAATAATATATATATATATAAAGAATTTACTGTATAAATTTTATCATTGTCATAGATGCAAAGCACTATTCTTTTTAGTTTTTGAAGAAATAGCAGAAGACAAATATGAAAATAAATGACAATAGATCTACATTAGAGGGTCTCAAAGCACCACCATTTTATATTGCAATTTATACTATAAAACAAGTCATTGCAACAGACAGCTTTTTGTTTTTTAAATCCAAAACTCAGTTCATTTTAATCTACTACTGCTGAGATAGGATGGAGTTAAGTTGAGGAAGACCTGAGAGAACTGCCTGATCTTGGTGATTTTCCTTTTTTTTTTTTCAATGCAGTAGGTGATCTTAAAAAATTTTGCACATAATGACCTCAATGTTTTAGAAAAAGTTAATAATTGAATGATATGCAGGATGTACTAGATCAAAAGGAACCTAGAGACAAGGAGAGAAGTAATTAAAGGTCCTTAATCAGACCTGGCTCATATTGGCAGCAGGGACATTGGAAAAAATAAGTAAATGTGTCTGGCCAATTAAGTGCAAGAGTCAATTACCTGATGAATTTGGACAGGGAAACATCAAATTCATATCTTGTAGACCTAAATCTTATGTGGATTAGATTACACAATGGTCTATTTGATAATTATAAAAGAGAATGAAACAACAATTTCAATAAACATTTTAGAAGTAAGTGGGATTACATCTCATGGAGCTCACAGAGTACTAGATTTATGGTCACAAAACATGAATCTGAACCCTAGTTCAATAGCAATATGACTTTGAAGATGTCATTTCCTTTAGTTCTACTGGTACAGGAGTGGTACAGGAGAGAGATCACTGGGCTTAGAGTCAGGAAGACCTGAGTTCAAATCTGACTTCAGATCTCAGACACTAGCTGTGTAAACTTGGGCAAGTCATTTAGCCTCCCTTTGCCTCAATTTCCTCAATTGTAAAATGGGGATGGAATAGCACCTAACTCTGAGGGTTGTCATGAGGAACAAATGAGACAGAATTTGTGAAGGTGTTAACACAGTGTCTGGCACATAAGCAGAAACTATATGAATGCTATCTATCTATTTATTATTATTATTTATTATTAATATTATTATTATTATTTATACAAGCCTCCATACATGAGAGTTCCCTCTCCAAAGAGTTAAGACTTTATTGGCACTGGCTTAAATATTCTAGCAATATTTTAGAAGTAAAGGGTAGTTGACACTGGAAAACAGAAACCAAGAAACTTCTTAAAACCATAGTCAACTGAATTCATGAAGAAACTATGATCTGGTCTGTCACTAAGCATGACAGAGTGTTGGAGAAAGTCCCTGTTCTTGATATGGACAAAATGGACAGATATGGCCTAGATGATAGTATAGTTCTATAGATTAAGAGTTAGTTGAATGTATGGACCCAAATATTAGATAATACTAATAGCCCAAAAGTCAGTCTTTGGTCCTATACTGTTCAACATTTTATCGGTAATTTGAATGAAACCATAAAATGTAGGGATATAAAATCTGCAAATGTCACAAAACACATTAGATAATACAATTAGGATGCAAAAAGGTGTTAACAGGTTAAAATAGAGAGTTGGTTCTAATAAGGCTAACTTTAATGGGGAGGAATATAATGTTCTTTATTTAGATTCAAGGAATCTGCTTCACAAGAAGGTGGGGCAGGGCAGGGGAAGAAAATAGTTATCTTTTAAAACAGGCAAAATAAGCAAAAAGTATCTTCTTTAAGACTTCACCTTCTTGAGAGCCATTTTACCTATATGCAGTTGTTTCATCTAACTGAATTGCAAACTTTAGGTTTTCCTTAAGCCTGGTAATAAGCTGCTGGAATTGGATTTTTCTAATTTCAGAAATTCTTTTGGAAACAGTATTATTTGATAAAGGAATTTTACAAATTTCATCCCCATATTTTCCCCCATGAATTATTTCTGATATTTTAATAGTGGCAGGTAACATAAGATCTTCTATTGCATCGGGCTTTTTAGTTTTTACAATTAAATAAGAAGTTTTGTAAAATACAAGTAAATATTTTTCATTTACTACAACAAATTTCTCAAGGCATTTTTCTTTATTTGAAGATTTTTAAAGCCATTCCAAATATTCTTTCGGTTAATTGCAGTATGATGCATGCTTAGTATTAAGATATTGCATTAGACAAGCAGTATGGGCAGAGCTAAGATGGCAGAAAGGAAGCAGTAGCTTTTCCAAGCTCCTCCAAGAATTCTGTTACTAAAAGCTAAAAAGTGAATTTGAATGGATTCAAGAGAGACAGAACGCACTGGGAGACAGTGTGTGGCAGATTCCCAGCCCAGGAAAGTGCCTACTCAGGTCAGGACAGGGAGAACTCAGAGTACACAGGAGCTGCACCAGTGCTGATCTGAGAGCAGAGTAAGGCAGACTGAGAAGAAGCTCCAGCCAGAGGGCAATACACAGCGGTCTCACCACAGAACTGAGGATTGTCACAGCTGCGTAAGAGAAAACACGGGGTTGCAGCAAGGTCAGCATCTTTTCTTGGGGCTACCAGCCTGCAGCCTGGATGTTTAAAAATTACATACCCGAACTTCCAGAAATCAAGATGGAGGAATAAAACTTAATTGCTACTACCCCCTCTCCCTGACCCAGAAAAGTCCAGAGATAATTGCCCCACCCAGAGTAAAACCCTGAATTAGTGGAATAGCCTCAGGCTTGGGAGGCACTGAGGAAGGGGGAAGCCTAGGAGGGTGGATCCAGCAAACTCTAACTACACAAGCTCAGGTGCAATCCTTAGCACCACTGGGAGGGAGTCAGCTCACAGCAGCCCTTCTGGCCTCCTGCTACTGAGCCTGCCTGAGCTGTAGCCCAGAGACACAGAGGTGGAAACCTGAAGGAGCCAGACCACCCCACCCCCATAGGTTACTCTGTAAGCCTCAGGGTAACCTCAAGGGAAACACTGAGAGTCCTGGCCTTGGCCTAAGTCTAGTCCCCCAGAGCCTGTACAGCTCACAAAGTGAACAACCAAACTCTTACCTCCCAGCCTGAGAAGCTTAATACTTTTGCCCCCCAAAAGCAGATAGACACTTTTAAAAATCTGGGACATAGGCAATCACAATGGGGAAGAAGGAACTAACCAAATGTAGGACCATCAAATCCTTTTATAGTGAGCAAGAACAGCCAAATTCAGAAGGCAACACAGACTCTATACTCACACTGAAGACCACAGAAGGAAATGTGAATTGGTCTCAAGCCCAAAAAGCATTCTTGGAGGACCTCAAGAGGGATTTAAAAAACAAAATTAGAAAGGTAGGAGATAAATTTAAATCTACAGTGACCAAATTGGAAAAAAAAAATCTCACCAAAGAAAACAAATGTTTAAAAAGTAAAATTGGAGAACTAGGATGGGAGGTCCAAAATCTAACCGGAGAAAATACCTCCCTAAAAATGAAAACTGAACTTATGGAAAAGGAGATTCAAAAACTAAATGAGGAAAATAATTCACTAAAAATTAGAATCAGTCAAATTGAAGCTAAGGACTCTATGATGTAATAAGAGTTAGTCAAATAAAACATAAAGATTGAAAAATTAGAAGAAAGTGCAAAATATCTCACTGGAAAAACAGCTGACATGGAAAACAGATCCAGGAGAGATAACCTAAGAATTATTGGCCTACTAGAAACCCATGGTGAAAAACGCAGCCTGGACAGCATCCTCCAAGAGGTAGTCAAAGACAACTGTCCTGAGGTCCTAGAATCAGAAGGTAAAATAGTTATTGAAAGAATTCACCGATCTCCTCCTGAAAGAGATCCCAAATTGAAAACTCCAATAAATATAGTAGCCAAATTCCAGAGCTACAAGGTCAAGGGGAAAATACAGAATACAGCCAAAGAGAAATAATTCAAATATTGTAAAACTATAGTCAGGATTACACAGGACTTAGTAGCTGCTACATTAAAAGATCAGAGGGATTGGAATTTGATATTTCATAAAGCAAAAGAGCTAGGACTGAACCAAGGATCAACTACCCGGCAAGACTGAGCATAATCTTTCAGGCAAGAAGATGGTCATTTAATGAAATAAAGGACTTCCAGACTTTCCTTATGAAAAAGCCAGAGCTCAATGGAAAATTCGATCTCCACTTACAAGACCAAAGAAAGACATAAAAAGGTAAACTAGGAAAATGTACACTCACATATACATGCACATAACTTGGGACTCAATAAGAGAAAACTGTTTACATCCGTATATTTGAAGCAGATACCCGTCAGTATTGAAATTTGTATAAGTATTGCAACATTTAAAAGGGATGTACATAGATACAGCATGTGAGTATAAGTGAACTAATCTGAAGATTTTTTAAAAAACCCTATTAAGGGAAAGAAAGGGATTGTAATGGGAGAAAAGGAAAGGTTGAGGCAGAAAACGGCAAATTATGCCACAAGAAGTGGCATAAAGAGATACTAAAGTGGAGGGGAGGGAAGGAAGGAGATTAGCATCATATGAACATTACTCTAATTAGCTCTGATATAAAGAGGGATCAATACAAACAGTTAAGTTTAGGTTCTCACATGAAAAGACAAAAAAACTCGTAAGGAAAAGGAGAGACAGGAGCACTGGATGAAATTTACTCTCATTGCTTTGGTTTCAAAGAGGGAACAACATACTCTATTAAGAATAAAAATCTATAGCACCCTACAGGCAGTAGGAGGGATAAGGGGGGGAGGGTGGTAAGAAGGGGGAAGGTGATCAGAACAGAGGGAAAGAGTAGTGAGAGGAAAGGGTAGATAAAGAGGGGGGACACAGGGAAGGAATACTGAGGGAGGTGGTGGTCAAAAGGAAAACTCTTAAGGAGGAGAAGCAAAAAGGAAGATACAAACATATGAACAGAGGAGGGAATAAGATGGAGGGAAAGTCACAGATAGTAATCATAACTGTGAATGTGAATGGGATGAACTCTCCCATAAAACAGGGGCAGATAGCAGAATGGATTAAAAACCACAATCCTACAATATGCTGTCTGCAAGAAACTCATTTGAAACAAGGGGATACACAAAGGGTAACAGTAAAAGGATGGAGTAGACTATATTATGCTTCAGCTAAAGTGAAAAAAGCAGGAGTAGCAATCCTTATCTCAGATAAAGCAATAGCAAAAATAGATTTAATTAAAAGAGATAAGGAAGGAAACTACATCTTGCTAAAAGGCACCATCAAGAATGAAGCAATATCATTACTTAACATATACATTCCAAGTGGTATAGCATCCAGATACCTAGAGGAAAAGTCAAAGGAATTAGAGGAACAAATAGATAGCAAAACATTACTAGTGGGCGATCTCAATCTCCCCTTCTCTGAACTTGATAAATCTAACCTCAAAATAAACAAGAAAGAAGTTAAGGAGGCAAACAGAATTTTAGAGAGACTAGACTTGATAGATCTCTGGAGAAAACTGAATGGGGATAAAAAGGAATATACCTTTTTCTCAGTGGTACATGGCACATACACAAAAATCGACTATGTACTAGAGCATAAAAACCTCAAAATTCAGTGCAAAAAGGCAGAAATATTAAATGCATCATTCTCAGATCATGGTGCAATAAAAATTACATGCAATAAAGGGCCAAGGAAAGATAGGCAAAAAACTAATTGGAAACTAATTTAATCATAAAGAAGGAGTGGATCGAACAAGAAATTATAGAAATAATCAGCAACTTCATTCAAGAGAATGACAATAATGAGACATCATACCAAAACTTGTGGGATGCAGCAAAGGCAGTTCTTAGGGGAAGTTTTATATCCCTGAATGCATACACGAAAAAAATAGAGAAAATGGAGGTCAATGAATTGGGCATGCAATTGAAAAAACTAGAAAAAGAATAAATTGAAAATCCCCAAATAAATACTAAATTAGAAATAATGAAAACCAAAGGAGAGATTAATAAAATTGAAAGTAAGAAAACTATTGAATTTGTAAATAAAAAATAAGAGTTGG
>CM053585.1:248761203-248779059 GCA_028646515.1 Pseudochirops corinnae | reverse complement strand
CCAAACCAAAACCTTACATCAGGGCGCATATATAGCCTTCTCCTGGCTCAGAGAATGTCATAGCCCTCTTGACCCACTGCCCAATCACAAAGCTACAAGGAACAGGCATTTCCGAAAAACAAGCCAGGTGCCACAGGCTCCACGTGACCACATTCAGCCTATTAGGGAAGAGAGTATACTTTGAAATCTGGGAAAGTTCTCAGAGTCATGTAGCCACTTTAGCAAAGGGGCAGGGAAGATCTTCAGATTTCCCATAACAGCATTCTAAAGTTTTTTCATCTAATTTTGGCAACTTTTCACATCATTTATGTTTCTGAATAAAACATCACAATTGCTTTTGATATCATTTCAATTATCCTTTACCAATTTTCATGTTGTAATGCTTGAATGCCATGATCAAAAAAAGGACCTAAACATCATCTTTTGAAAAATTATTAAGGAAAACTGTCCTATATTCCTGAATGAGAGGACAAAATAGATACTAAAACAATCCATGGATAACCTTCTGAAAGAGAATCCAAAATGAAAACTCCCAGAAATACTATAGCCAAATTCCAGAGCTGTCAGGTAAAAGAGATAATATTAAAAGTAACCAGAAAGGAAAAAAAAAATCCAGATATTGTGGAGTCACAGTAAGGATTACACAAGATTAAACAGCTTCTTTATTAAAGTATTGAAATACTTGGAACATGATATTCCAGAGGCAAAGGAGCTAGGATTACAATCAAGAACCACCTACTCAGCAAAACTGAGTATAATCCTTCAGGGGAAAAATACACATTCAACAAAATAGAGGATTTTCAAGCATTCTTGATGAAAATACCAGAGCTAGAGAGAAAATTTGATGTTCAATTACAAGACTCAAGAAAAGCTTAAAAAGGTAGACAGAAAAGAGAAATTATATAGGATTCAATAATATTAAACTGCTTACATTTTTACATAGGAAGATATATGATGGAATATCTAAAAAATAAAATATAATGAAAAAAATTATAATTAAGGGGCATGAAAGTGTAATTCACTGGGAGAAGGGGAAAGGAGGAAGCAGAATGGGGTAAATTATCTGGCAAAAAGAGACAAGAAAGAGCTTTTATAGTGGAGAGGGAAATGGAGGAGGTGACAGACAATGCTTAAATTTTATTCTCATTGAAATTGGCTCAAAGAGGAAATAATACACACATTCAGTTGAGTATAGAAATGTATATTACCCTATATGGAAGTAGGAGAGGAAGGAGAGAAGAGAAATGAGAACAGAAAAGCTGATGGAAGGAAGGGAAGATAGGGGGAGTCAAAAGTCAGAAGCAAAACACTTTTGAGGATTAGACAGGGTGAAAGGAGAGAGAAAAACAAGATAGAAATAGGATGGATGGAAATTTTGTTGGTATTCAGTTGGTTCAGTTGTATCCAATGGTTTATGTCCTCATTTAAGTTTTTCTTGGCAAATATATTACAGTAGTTTGCCACTTTTTTCTCCAGTTCATTCTACAGATTAAGGACTGAGGCAAACAGGGTTAAGTAACTTAGCCAGGGTCATACAGTTAACAAGTATCTGAAGCTGTTTTTGAACTCATGAAGATGAATCTTCCTGATTGCAATGCCAGTGCTCAATTCATTGCTCCACCTAACTCCCCAGGGGAAGGCAATGCACAGCTAGTAATTGTTTTTGTGAAAAAACAACAACTTTACAGCAAGTTTATCTGATAAAAGCTTTATTAATCAAATATATAGAGAATTGAGTCAAATTGATAGGAATACACATCATTCCCTAAGTGATAAATGGTCAAAAGATATGAACAGGCAATTTTCAAATGAAGTAATCAAAGCTACTATAGTCTTATGAAAAATGCTTTAAATCACTATTGATTAGAAAAGCGCAAATTAAAACAACTCTAGGGAGCAGCTAGTTGGTACAGTGGATAGAACACTGCCTCTGGAGTCAGGAGGATCTGAGTTCAAATTTGGCCTCAGACACTTAACATTTACTAGTTTCTGTGACCCTGGGCAAGTCACTTAACCCCAATTCGCTCAAAAAAATCCTCTAAGATACCACCCACATATATCAGACTGGCTAATATGACAGAAAAGGAAAATTACAAAAGTTAGAGGGGGGATGTGGGAAAAATGAGGAATTAATGCACTGTTGGTGAAGTTGTGAACTGATTCAACCATTCTGGAAAGCAATTAGGAACTATGCCCAAAGGGCCATAAAGTGGTACATACACTTTGATCCAAAAATACCACTATTAAGTCTATATTCGAAAGAGATTAAAAAAGGAAAGAGAACTACTCATACAAAAATATTTATAGCAGCTATTTTTTGGTGACAAAATACTGGAAATTGAGGTGATCCCCATCAATTGAGAAATGGTTGAACAATTTGTGGTAAATGATTATGATGGAATGCTTCTGTGCTATGAGAAATGATGGGCAAGATGCTCTCATAAAAACCTGGGAAGACTTACATAAACTGATGAGCAGAACCAGGAGAACATTGTACATAGTAACAGCAATATTGTAAGATGATCAACTCTGAGTGACAGCTATTCTTAGCAATACAATGATCCAAGACAATTTCAAAGAACTTATGATGAAAAATGCTATCCACCTCCACAGAAAAAACTGATGGATTCTGAATGCAGATTAAAGTGTCCTTTAAAAAAAAAAAAAAGCTTTATTTTTCTGGAGCTTTGTTTTGGGCCTGCAAATTTTTTTTCATAATATGATTAATATGGAAATATGTCTTGCATAATATCACATGTATAACCTCTATCAAAGTGCACGCCCTCTCAAGGAGGTGGGGAGGGAGTGACGGAGAGAGATTTTGGAACTCAGATTTTTTTAAAAATGTTTAAAATTATTTTATATGTAACTGGAAAAAAAGATAAAATAATGTTTTTTAAAGGAGGAAAGAATTCAACACTGGCCCATAACCATGCTGTTACACTTGTCTAAAAAAAACCTTCCCTGTGAGCTCAATATTATGAGTCAGGAGTTTGATAGGGCAGCCAAACATCTAATATGATCTTAGGCTAAAGGAAGGTAAGAGGAATGATTTCTAGTAATAGATAACAATTCAGTTATTCTAATTAGACCACTTCTGGACTATCCTGTTCAATTCTGGGTACCACAATTTAGGAAGCATATTGATAAACTTCAAAGTATCAAAGGAAAGGTAACAAGTCTGACAAAGATCCTTAAATCTGTGTCATGCAACAATCTGTTGAAGAAACTGAGGATATTTAGCCTAGAGGAAAGAATACCCAGAAGGCAACATGATAACCTGTTGTCAAGTATCTGAAAGACTTTCATGCACAAGAAGGATTAGACTTGTTCAGTTTGGTGCCAAAGGCAAAATCAAGAGCAATGGATGGAAATTGAAAAAAAGCAAATTTAGACTTGATATCAGGAAAATCTTCCTAACAATTAAAGCTTTCTATAAGAGGAATGAGCTGCCTCTGGGGGTTGCTTTCCTCCTCCACAACTTTTCAATAGTTTTTGAACAGATGTCCATTTTCAGATACATATAGTGAAGATTCCTTTTGGGGTAAAAGTTTGACTAGATGGCCCATGAAATCCCCTCCAATTCTGAAATTCTTTGATTCTGACTGAATCATCTCTGCAGAACCTTAGAAATTGATGGTTATAAAGAAAAATAACTTCTCTCTACCAACAACTCCCAGTCCTGAGAGGAACACCATTTATTGTGTCATGCTTTCCTTCCTTTTTTCCTTTATACATTCAAGAACCATTTTATTGAATTCCTATTACATGTCAACAGAAAAGCTAAATGGCACAACAGATAGAGTCCAGTGCCTATAGTCAGGAAGACCTGTATTCAAATCCAGCCTTAGACACATACTAACCATGTGAGTCTGGGCAAATCTCTTAACTCTGTTTGCCTCAGTTTCCTCATCTATAAAATGAGCTGGAGAAGGAAATGGCAAATAACTCAGTATCTTTGCCAAGGAAACCCCAGAAGTCAGACACAACTGAAATGACTGAACAACAATAAATGAGTGCCAGCACTTCACTGACTTTTAAAGATTTTTTTTTAATAGACAAAATACAGCTCCTTCATTGATAAAATTTACAATCTAATAAGGTCTTAAAGTCATGGCTGTGAACCCAAAAGGCCCACATTCAAAGGTTATCCCTACCACTATGTCCCAGTGTGACTCTTCTGTTCTGAATCTTGGCATCCTCATCTATAAAAAGAAGAAAGCCATGCTTGTACTACATACTCCAAAGGGGTGTTGTAAGGATCACATGAGAAAATAGATATGAAAGCACTTTGGAAATTCTAAAGCACTGAGGGAGGGGGCAGGAGGGATTATTATTATTACTGTTATTATGATTATTATCCCTTCTTTGGTGCTATGGCCCATGATGTTCCAGCTGCCCCACAAAGCAACCCACAGCTGTGTTCCCTCCATTTCCTTACAGGAAAGCATCTGGAAATAAACAGCACTTAGGCTTGCTGCTGTGGAGACTAAACCATTGTTTCTTTAATAACATGTCTCTGTGGAAACCGTCTCCCAGCCCACTTCAGAAGCCAGGCTGGGCTGACCCTGACATGATGTGGCTGGCTCAGCTAGCACACACACACACACACACACACACGCACACACGCACACACACACACACACACACACGTGCACACACACAGACACACGCACACACACACACATGCACACACAAATTGATGGGGGTGGGGGATTGTAGAATGTGGAGACCAGCTGAAAGAAGAGAGGACTTTCGGTAATAAGGGGGCAATGATTCCCCCTTAGTATAGAATATGACTTCTATTATCTGTAAGAAATTACTGAGAAACGCTGATTCTGGACTCTTAAAACCTATGAGAGATGTATGTTTCAGTCTTTATGTGAATGTGTGTGTGTGTGTGTGTGTCACTGTGTGTGCCTATTTGTGAGTGAGAATAAATTGATGTGGCTAGGTGCATGCATGTATGTTACAGTCTCTCTGACAATGTGTATTGATCGAGTGTGTGTGGTTTCTGTATTCATGTAGTCTGGAAATTCACCAGAAGTGGAAATCCATGGCAGTTAGTGATTCCAATCAGTTACCAGTGTGATGTTTGGTGAGGTATCAAAAAGCCCACTTCTGCACCCCACCCCCCCACAGAATATCTCTTTTATAAGCCAGAGACCATCTGAAATTTCACCATTAGTAAGCACTATTGATTAAGGATTGTCCTCTCCCTGTGATCTTCTTTAAAAAGCAAATACTTCTAGCTGAGGTAAGCCATTCAGTTTGGCATAACTGAATTTTTATAACAGGAAAGGACCTTAGTAATCGCTTGGTCCTACCATCTCATTTGACAACATAATAAACAGGTTAAGAGGAGAAAGAACTTGTCTAGATCTTATAACCAGGTTGTAGGAAAGTTAAAGTTCGAACCCAAGTCTTCTTCCTCCTTATACGGCGCATTTGCCATTCTTCCAAGTTGGAACTAAAATCTTAGTGTTAATGAATTGATCAAGTGCCTGCTAGTTCTGTTAAAGGGACTCAGAAGGGTTGGCAGGGGGTTAAATATTCAAGATAAAAAATGCACATATGTGGGGGGAAAGAGAATGCATGGGAAGGGGGAGAATTAAGAAAATTGTATTCCTTATAAAAACATAAATTTCTGCAACACTACATAGTGATGAAGCAACTTTCCTCAGAACAGAGGTAGATAGTATAAAGACTTATTTTACAGGCAAAGAAACCAAGGCTTAGCAAGGTGAAGTTAGTGACTACATGTTACTATATGGTAAATATCACAGCTTACATATAGAACTCCTAAATTGAAGTTCAGTGTCCTTTTCACTACACTACACTGTCAGAGTCAAAGTTCACTGACTCCACAGTAGACTCAAGTGTAGTTGTTTTCCCCAATATTTAGCGCTTGGAATTAGGATGTGAAATGGATTTATGGTTAGAGTGTGCTCAACTTAATCTTCGCCAAGTGTAGGAAACCTACCTTATCTTTATTCCTGACGGTTGCTTCCAAACGCTTCCCCCATCACCACAACATAATAAATTATTTTTTTTCTTTGAATTGCAATCTATTTATACTATGTTACCCAAATCATTGTTACACTAATCTGCTGAACTTGAACTCTTTTTCTTCCTTTCACTACTCAATTTAATTCAATAGCCATTCATTAATTATTATGTGCCAGGAACTGTGCTAAACAGTTATGATTCAAAAATAAAAATAAAACTGTCTTTACCTTGATGGATTACGCATTTTACCTGGAAAAAAAAAAGTCTTTAATCTTATTTGCAATCACTCCTTATTCAACAACATCCTTAGTCATTGCCTTTAAACATTCAATGGACTTTTCCATTCATAAAAACCTATCATTTGACATTATCAAATACTCCAGCTATTATCGTATTCCTGTTTTCTCTTTCATGGTGAAATTGCTAGGAAAAGTCTTCTATACTCCAATGTCTTTGGTTCTACTTCTTTACCTGGTATTCACTAAACAACTGCTTGAAACCTGGGTTGCAACATCATTTCTTTACTGGATTTTTCCTCCCACTTATTATCTCTTAATAGATAAATCTGATTTTTAAAAAAGTGCTCACAGTCCTCATCATTCTTGGCCTCTCTACAACTTTTGGTGCCATTAATCATCTCCTTCTCCTACCTTCTGTCTCCTCACTTGGCTTCTGTGACATTACTCTTTTCATGGTTCTTTCAACTTGTTTGAATGCTCCTTTTCACTCTTCATTGAAGAAACTTCATCATCATCATCCATCTCACCCACTAATTCTGGAATACTCTAAAGCATTGATGATCACCTTTAGCTTCTGTTCATTGCATTTTTCTTCTAACAATACTACCTTCTACTATCTTCTCCAGCACTTTCTGTATCTTCTCTCACATCCCTCTTCACTCAGACCTTGAAGGATATTTGTGATGTCCAGTTCTCCAAATGATCACTTCCAGATACTTTCCCAGTCTCCTTTGCTCATTATACTTTTTTGGAGCCCATTCAATGAAAATTTTCCACCAGGTTAAAATTGTGGTAGCTGTATTATACAGACCTGCTGGCAATTTTCCATCCTTTCTCAAGGAGTACACTTGAGAATGACTCACCATCTTTCTCTGCCTACCTCCTACTCTTCTACTAAGGAAACTTACTATCCATGTAGATGCTCTTTTCTAAACTCCAATTTCCTCAACTACTTAAATTTGATGACCTATTCCACATCAGCCATATATAGAGATGATCACACTCTATATCTCACAATTATTAACATGTGTTACATTCCATAATTAGAAACTCTGGCATTACCCTATTTGACCATAATCCCTTATTATATTTCACCCAATCCTATATCTGTTATTTCCTGTCATATAAGAACTCTATTCTTCCTATCCTTTTGTACTTTATCAGGCCATTACTTTTATTCTGACATTGCTTTTATCCCTCTCAAACCTCAATCCAATAGATAGAAATTTCTACTCTACATTGTCCTCTTGAATCTTTTGTCCTACTGTCCAACAGTCTTCTGCCTAATATTAGCAAACCCTATCCTACACTTCTCTTCTCAGTGCATAATTTTCTTTCCTCTCAAACCTCAAACCAAAAGTTAGAAACTTCTATTCTACATTGTACTTTTTAATTTTTGTCCCTTTGTCCATTCTCTGTCTTATATTACCAAACCTCAACCCTGGAATATCCTTGTCATTCCCCTCCTCTTCTCCTGCTCCCAAGCCACTTAATGAAGGTAGAGGAAGTCCCTTAACCATGGTGACTGGATTCATTACAAATTCATTTTCTCCAACCTGAACTGGATCTTCACAGCAGCAACATAGTCCTTTTATTCTTCTGTAATTGATTTCATATATTACTCCCTAGAGCAGCTATTGCAAATATATTCTTTGCTCCTCAAGTCTCTCAAAGTTCCTCTTTTCCTGACTCCTCAACTAAGAACCTTGTATTTTACCCTAAGGAAATAAATGAAGCCATTCAACATGAGCTCTTTCTTCTTCAATATTCTTTATCTAAAATAAATGTTTATTAATTGACTTATTGAAAATCTCTTGACATTATTTTTGCTTTCTTCCTTTACCTAGACTCTTAAAAAGAGGTGGTTTTTCTTCTTGCCAATGACAATTACTCTACATTTATTCTATTTTTTAAAATAAATTTATTTATTTTCTTGTTTACATCACTCATTTCCATGAGATTTTGAGTTACATATTTTCTTCCCATCTTTTCTCCTCATAACAGCCATCCCCCTGTATAGTCCCTCCCCCAATCTGCTCTCTCCTATGTCCTCCCACATCACCCCTCTGACTTTCTGGTAGGGCAGAATGGGTCTTCCTACCCCAGTGCCTTTATATCTTAATTCCCAGTTGCATATAGTTTAATAATAATATTAATAATATATACATATATATTTTTAACATTTGATTATAGAACTTTAAATTCTAGGTTCTTTCCCTTACTCCCTCATCACCCACCCCCACTGGAAGGACAAGCAATTCAATGCAGGCTGTGCATGTGTAATTATGCAGAACGTCTCCACAGTGGACATATTTTGAGAGACTGATTATATGTCCCTCCTTCCTATCCCTCCCCCCTTGTTCAATCCTCTACCCTGTCCCTGTCTCCTTATAGAAGTGTGTGCTTCCAGCAACCCTCCCCCCCACCATGCCCTCCCCTCCATCATCCCACCTCTCATCCCCATCCCCTGTACTCCCTTGTGTGGCAAGATACCCAGTTTAGAGTTTATGTCATTCCTTCCCTAAGCCAAGTTCAATGAGAGTAAGGTTGACCCTTTCCATTTTGCCTTCCTGTTCTTCCCCTCCATTGCCTCTTCCAAATGAGATAATTAACCCCATTCTGTCTCTCCCTGTCTCCTCTCATTCTAGTCTTCTCCCACCTCAGAATTTCAACTTTTAAAGTATCGCCCTTCCTGTTCAATTGATCCTGTGCCCTCTATGTACACATCTATACACAAACTCAGATATGTGTTCATACACATATGTAAACCCTCCTATATAGATATTTGTGTATGTATACATATATATACATTTGTATTCCCTTCACTTATCCTCATACTGAGAAAAGTTTCATAAGTTACATTTATCGTTTTTCCATGTTGGCATGTAAATAGTTCAACTTTGATAAGTTCCTTATGACTTCTTTTCCATGTTTACCTTCTCATGCTTCTGGTATTTGAGTGTCAAATTTTCTTTTCAGTTCCGGTTTTTTCAGCAAGAATGCTTGAAAGTCCTCCACCTCACTGAATAACCATATTTTCCCTTGGAACATTATACTCAATTTTGCTAGGTAGGTGATTCTTGGTTTTAATCCTCACTCCCTTGATCTCTGGAATATCATATTCCAGGCCCTTCAATCCCTTAATGTAGAAGATGCTAGATCATGGGTTATCCTAACTGTGTTTCCACAGTATTCAGATTGTTTCTTCTTGGCAACTTGTAATATTTTCTCCTTGATCTGGGGACTCCAGAACCTGACTATAACATTCCTAGGAGTTTTCTTTTGGGGATCTTTTTCAAGAGGTGATTGGTGAATTGTTTCAAGTTCTATTTTGCCCTTTGGTTCTAAAATATGAGGGAAATTTTTCCTGAGAATTTCTTGAAGGATGCTTTCTAAATTCTTTTTTTTTTATCATGGCTTTCAGGTAATCCAATCATTTTTTAATTGTCTCTCCTGGATCTATTTTCCAGGTCAGTGGTTTTTTCAAAGAGATATTTTACATTGCCCTCTATTTTTTTCATTTGTTTGGATCTGTTTAATAGTATCTTGATTTTTCGTAAAGTCATTTGCTTCCATTTGCTCCACTCTAATTGTGAAGGAATTATTGCCTTCAGAAAGCTTTTGAGATTTTTTTTCCATATGGCAAATTCAACTATTTAAGGCATTTTTCTCCTCATTGGCTTTTTGGGCCTCTTTTGCCATTTCAATTAATCTATTTTTAAGGTGTTATTTTCTTCAGTCAGGTTGTTGACTCTCTTTTTCCTGATTTTCTTGCATCATTCTCATTTCTCTTCCCAATTTTTCCTCCACTTCTCTTATTTGGTTTTCAAAATCCTTCCTAAGCTGATCTATATCTTCTAGCAAGTCTACATGTTTCTTGGAAGTTTTTGGTATGGGAGTTCTCACTGTGTTGTCTTCCTCCTATTCCATGCTTTGATCCTTTTTATCTCCAAAGAAGGAATCTAGAGTTCGATTGCTTCCTTTGCCTGCTCATATTGTTGCCAGTCAATTACTTGACTTTTTAGCTCTGTAGAACTCTGCTTCCAGAGGGGGAAGCTCTGTCCCAAATCACTGGGTTTTTTGTAGCTGCTGGAGCTGTTAGGAGGCTGCTGCAGCCCTCACCAGCTTTGGCTCACTGAAAGTGCACCCCAGGATCACCACCCAAGACTGCAATCTGGATTCAGGCCACTCAATGCAAGAGCACTTATCCTCTGAATGATCGCTTGGTCCCCCTGCAATCTGTAGGCTGGAAGCTTCTGAAGCAGCCACATGGAAGTGGCTGCCGGGCCACCACTTCTGCCACTTCCTTGCCCTGGTATCAGTTTGGCCAGACTGCTGTTCTTTCCCAAATTTAGCTGAGTTCCACTGACCGTTCACTTTGTCCTTGTTTCTTATGTATTGATAATTCTGGAAACTGCCACAGCTGCTGCTGATCCACTCTCCTGAAGGCTCCAGCTGTGGCTCATACTGGCTGCCCTGGGACCAAGCTACAGTTTCAGGCTGGGCTGGTTTCAGCTCCCAGAGTGCTGTAATGAGCCCTTTCTGCAGAGTTGCCTTCACAAGACATGTATTTTTCTGCATTTTTGTGAGTTTTGGAGCCCTAAAATTTGTTTTGAGTCATATAGTATGGGTATTTGAGGTGGCTATGTGGGAGCTGCGGAAACTTGTTGCTTCTATACTGCCATCTTGGCTCTGCCTTTCTACATTTATTCTTGATCCTCTCCTCCCCTATTTTCTCAAGCAGAATCTGGGCCCAATTATTCCCTTTCCCTTGAATATTAAATCTTATTCTTTTAACTACTTCTTTCTGGGCGCCATTCAAAACTTTCCTAATTCTCTCAATTAAAAAAGCAAACTTCATTATATTCTCCAAAATGTCATCCTGTTCTCCTCCTTTTCTCAGAGAATAATGTACAGGCCCTAATAACTTGGGATTCAGATGGTGCAATGTTTCCTCCAATCTTTAGGGTAGCTAAGGTTTAGACATAGCAAGAGAGAACACAGCTGGAAAAACATCACCTGAAGAGACTGAAAGTAAAAACTTGAGATTAAAGACAGTTCTACAGATACTATCTTAGTTCTGTTCTCATCTCTTTTTTTCCCTCTGTGCTGCAAAGGAAAATAAGTCAGTGTTCTGTTCACCTCTTAGCTTCCTTTTCTTTTTTCCTTGCAGGTAGAATATAGGAATTCAGCTGCGATATTCTACATGTCTCTAGTGTTTGCATGGAAAATGCTACTGATCTTTGGACATGTAATAACAGGTAATCCATTTTCATCTTCCCTTTAAAATAAGTTCTACTTTAATCTTTGAAGTTATTTTTATCAATTGTATTTACAATGTATCAAAGGCATTTTTATGGATATGTATGTTTGTTTCCTAGTCCATGAATTTCTTCAGTAACTCATGAGGATGACACGTAGTCTTCACTAAATTTCTTTCTTTCAAGCAAACTGGCCTTTTTTTTAACTAGGACTAAAATTTCCAACCACATAATTGTTCCTTGCCAAAAAGAGACCCCAAGGTAGGGTACCCACTGGCTTTTAACAGATAGGCATATACCAGTGTCTGCTGCAATTCTTGAAAAACAGTCAGCCTGTTGAATAATTCTAGTCACACGTGTGGACCTAGAACCTAGTAAGTATCTCCTCTCTTTTAGTCTCTCTAATACATTTCTATGTCACTTTATTGTTATGAAGACCTTTAGATGCACAATTTCCACATACAATTCAGAAGACTAGGATGCAAATTTAGGTGCTGCTAAGTCCATCTCAGTTGTTCTACAAGTCACATAACTTCTTTAGACCTCAGTTTTCTTCTTCACAAGATGAGAAAATAAGAAATATGAGGAACTTTCCCCTATAGTATGTACATTATCTGTAGCAATCTTGTGCGGTGGGCAGAACAGGACCTAAAAATGACTTTCCCAAAGTCACACTACAAGCAAGTGGACAAACCAAAGTCTTCTTAGGATAATTCCAGTGGCTTCTTCACTGAATGGAACTGCCTTCCTCAATGTATCATAGTGATAAGGGAGGAGAAAAATCCTCCTTATGTCTCAGTCAGATTTAAATTTCCTGTGCGGTGTTATATGTCAGAGGATGGATCTGGCTAGAACCTTGGGGTTTCACAGGGATGGCTTAGAGATATTTGCATTATGAAAAGACAGCCAGAGAGAAGAGGGGCTGCATCACTGGAATGAACACATTGATAAATAGTTCTGAGTGGAAGCAATTTTAGCTTCAGCACCCTTAGGCCTTTTTTTCCTCTTTTGGTGGCTGTCAGACTCCAGAGATGTGGCAACTCAGAGCTCCAAAAAAAGAGACAAATGATGCTCTGGGCACTTTGTTGTTGTTACTGTTGTTTTTTAACTACACTTGAAGTCCAGGTGGGTCAATTTGCTGTCAGATTGAAGCCCATGGAAGTTTGAAGATTGAAAATGTGTATTTGTAAAATTGGTCTTCTCTTTTCCTCTGTTGTATAGACAGGGATGCATACTACATACACTGTAGTATAAGGGGGAGAGTACTGGACAAAGCATCACAGAACCTGGGTTCTAGTTAGCGTTTTATATTACTCAGTTATGTGACTTTAGAAAAGTCACATTCTTCCTGAGCCTGAGTATCTTTACCTGAAAATGAGGGAATTAGACTAGATGAAGGCTAACCCCTAAACTTATGATTCTTCCATGCTCCCTACCTTAACATTCCTCACTTATCTACTTCCAAACTTTGAAGGTACTGATTGGATGTTAGATTTTAGTCTAAACATCTCTATATCAAATCTCATTATTGGATGTATAGGAAAGACCTCAGATATGATTTTGTTCATGTCACCTTGCCTAAGAATAATAATTCATATGTATTTGGAAGTTTAAGGTATCCAATGCACATTCCCCTCAACTTGGGGGAGAGGGAAAGAGGTAGTCTATTACCTTTTGATTGATTTTACCTATATATTTTAGTTCACCTAGATTTTGTTTTATATTTCTTCCCTTCTTTCTCCCAGAGTCATTCCTTATTATAAATAGTTTAAAAAGTAAAGAAGAGAAAAAAAAAACTAGTGTGACTATGTCTATACTCACTTGACTGAAGAGAGACCAAAGGGTAGAACAGTGATATGACTTGTCTTTGGCTGCACAACTAGAAGATGTCAAAGGTCTCTGTTCCATGCCATACAGACTTCACTGGTGGATGAAATACAAGGGATCATGTTTCTCCATTCCATAAAGAGCATTAGCTCAGATTTAAATTTCATAGATTAATTGTCTCTCAAGGAATCTAGGCACCACAGTGGATAGAACATGAGGCCTGGAGTCAGAAAGACCTGAGTACAGATCAATCCTGAGACACTTACTGGCAGTTTGACCAGAGACAAGTCACTTAATTTCTGTTTGCTTTAGTTTTTTCAACTAAAACAGGGTAATAATAGCAATTGTCTCTCAGGTATGTTTCAAGTTTTAAACAATTTTAAAGTGCTAGGCAAAATGACTCACATATAGTAGATACTTAATAAATGTATATTTTCTGCCTTCATTTTTTAAAGAGGACTGCTCAAATCAATTTTGCCATGAAGAAATTAAGTAATTTTCTTAAGGTCCTACTTATATGATAGCTTGGATTTCAAACGTCATAGTCCATATTTCCATTCTAATATTCCTCCCAATACATTATTTTGCATCTAGATTTATTAAACACTTTGTAAGCTCTTAGGTTTCATGGATTAACTGCCTCCTTCCAAACTGGAGAGCCTGACTTTGACCAAATATTTTAACATACTTATCATTATCTGTGTCCACTTTCATCCTGTTAGACTACCTGGCTTCTGATTCACCTCTGACTCTGACCTTCAGTATTCTCATGTATCTTGCTTTCTGCTTCTCTGCCTACTTTCTGACATACACTTTCAAACTGACCTCTGTTGCAGTAGGTATTCTTATGGGTTTGGAAAGCATGAGCTTGACATACCCCTTCTATCCTAACCATGCCTTCATGCCTTGCCCTTGTCACCCATATCTACTTATGATCCTGTTGCTGACACTGAGACACCCAATTTTGCTCATAAAGGAGTAGATCCACTGGTTTCAAATTGAATGGATAAAGAGGACAGGTCATTTTGTTTAGTCCAGAGAAAATAGAAACTCATACTGTTCTCTCTTTTCAAATGAGACTGGAGAACTCAGAGAGGTCAATTCCTACCATATTACAAAGATGGGAGTTAATTAGGCCCTTCTTCCTGCAGGGAAGCTGTGCTGATGATGACCTTTAGGCCAGACATCCTGGGAGATGAAATGATCAGGCATAAGTGAAGAGAGCCCTTCTTTTAATATATACAAAGCATATATAGGCTTGGCTTGTCCAAGCCCCCTCATGATGGCAGTTCCTTGTATTCCATGTGTTGCTGTCCTCATGGCGGGAAATGAGTTCAAAGAGTGATTTAGAGCTGTTAACACGAGAAGAGAAAGTCCATATTTCATGTGACAGCCTTTCTAGAAACTTTAGACAAAGTGAAACTCTTCCCTGTCTCCCTATCATTTTCCCTTTACATCCAGAAGATGACGATTTCATAGCAGAATAATTTAAACCAAAGGAACCCAGGGGTAAAGTAGCAACAATCATCCAACATTCCTTAAGACATCTGATCTCCCTGGAACATGCACATATTCTTTCCATTTCTCTGAATGGTGATGCTAAGCTTTCATCCTCTCTGAGGATATAGAGTGTGAAAAGAGTTTAAAGATCACCTTGTGCAACTCTCTCATTTTACAGATAAGAAGTTTAGGCCTCAAATGAGAAAGAGACTTTCTTGAGGTCATGCAGCATTGGTGTCAAGATTATAACTCATGTCATCTCAAGTTAGATTCAGTGGTTTTGTGCCATACCATGCTTCCTTGTAATTAAATATTCAGTCTATTTAAGTAAACACTGACTAAGTTCCTGCAAAAAGCACGACAAGATCCTTGGTGCTGAGAACAACAAAAAAAAAAATAGATAAGGTTTGCTCTCAAAAAGCTTGTTATTTAATGGGGCATGTTAGGACAAGTTAACAAGTAACTATCATGCAAAGTTGTGTGTGTGTGTGTGTGTGTGTGTGTTTTGTTTATAAAGTGAAGTGAGAGGTTGCTTTGCTGCATAACAAGTTCTACATTGTATCATAGGAAAGCAAGTGAATCATCGGTATGCGTGAAACAATGTACCATAGTTGTGAATTTTGTCAGAAGATCTGCATTCAAATCCTAAAAATACTATTCACTTGCTGTGTGATCTTGAATAAGTCATTTTAATTGTCTAAGCTTCTGTTTCTCATCATTAAAATCATTATATTAACAGTTGTGCTAAGTCACAAGTCTGCTAGAAGGATCAAATAAGGTAATATTTTGAAAGCATTTCATAAGCTTTAAAATGCCATAAAAAGTTGAGCTATTATTGTGATGATGAAGAAATATTTTTCTACTGATGCTGAAAATTTAAAAAAATAACAAAAACAAAAACTATCTATAACATACCCCATAAAACTTATCAAAGCAAAGGGGGAAAAAGACTAAAATTGATGTTAATTTGTTTAATGGCACTTAAAAAAAAAACTTATCCCCTATTATTTAGATGCTTTAAATTCCAGACTGGAGCATGTGATTTGGAGAAATTAAAGTCTGTTAGGATTCATGGCCTGGCTATTAATGCCTCACCATAACCATCCAAAATCACATTCAGGACCATGGACAGCAGAGAATTGCTCCATTCCGTGCTACAGCTGTTTCCTGAATTACTTTATTTCTGAAGCATCAAGACACATGCTCTGTCTCTTAATTGCAGGAGTGGTTGTTAGAAGACAACTTGAATTTTAACATCCTAGTTCTAAAGGAAGGAAATGACATCAGGAATAGATCCAAGAGAATTCAAATAATGCAGGGGAGAGGGGAAGTGATATATATAAGCCCAGCATCTCAGAACAATCTCTAGATCTCCTATTAGGAGCATTTCAGAGTCAGATATTGGTCTTATCCTAATGAATAGCATATTGAGGAGGGGAAGGAGGAGGAGAGATACTAATAGCTAAGAAGTAAAAGAGATTAAAAGAATATTCTAAAGGGATAACAAATGTATCAGGGGACTAGCAATATTATGATGAAGAAAAAAAATACTAATTAAGAGGCATTATTTTTACTGTAGTGCATTGTAATTATAACCCCTTCAGTACCTATATGTTTTCTTTTTGACTTACTATAAATCCTCCCACATGATCCACACTAAGTCCTAAAGACCTTCTCTGTTTCGTTTAATATTTTATGAAAACAGTGCAGAACTCAGGCTGTCCATCTGTCACTGCTAACTGTAACTAATTGGCCAACGTATCTCCTTCAATGATTATACATACATTTGAATTTTTCTTCTATTAAACTTGTTTAAGAGTCATAATTGGTACTTATAATCATCATATGGCTTTTCATTGTCCTTCAAGTAACCTGTAATGGTGTTCTAAGACAATGATGTCTGGTGATTCATATCCATACTTAATCATAGGAGGATATTGGTATGCTTTTGTGCAAATAAGGAACTTGGTAGCACTAGATAAGCAAAATGCAAGTATTCATGTGTAAAGAAATCTATGAAATGCATGGGTGAAAATCTACATTATTGAGATTTAAAAGACCTAGGTTAGAATCTCAGTTCTTCCATTAACTATCTTTGTAGCCTTAGATAAATCACTTTGAATTTCCAAACCTTAACTTCTCTGCCTGGAAATCTTGGATAACAATAATAATACTTAAACTATATAATAATGCTTAAACCAATATCTTATATAGAAGTTTAAATAATCAAATTAAATAGTATATTACAAATTTTTATAAAAGCTGCTATATAAATGCAAATTGCTATCATTCAAATATTTGATGGTTTCAGAGGAAAAAAGAAAGAAGTTGAAAATCAAGTTGCGAGGCTAAATAAAATGCAGGAATGGATAAACATTGGAGAAAAGTAATCAAGGAACAAAAAAGGGTAGCATGGGGGTATGAGGAAAAGTGGTGGAGTGGAGAAAGCCCTTAGTAAAATTCTCTCAACATTTTCTTTTAAACAAAATATAATAATGTTTCAAATTGAATTCTGGAGTGGCAGAGCCAACAAAAAAAAAAAAAAGTGCAGTTGAGACATTTTTCCAGCTGAAGAAAATTTAGAAGATCTGAAGGTGAGAGCTGTGGCACAGGGTTGTAGGCAGGCCCAGATCTCAAGTAGATATATGACTTGGTGAGGCTTGGTAGTGGCAACAGCAGTAGCAGCAGCTTTAGAAGTTCTTAAGCAAGAGATGGTAAGGACTCTCTGTAAATGGTTAGAAAGGCATTACAGGAGACCCTGCACTAGCACTGAATGCAGGACCAAGTATTGTTGGACAACTACATTGCTATATTTACTTCTGAGTCATAGTTCAAGGTCAGAGGGGAGCATTTCCAGATACAAGCAAGCAAGGGCCCTGAGGAGTAGTATAGCTTGTGGTCACAAGGGATCAGGGACCTTAATAAGTAATGTCAGTTATAGTCACAAGGGAGCAGGAGACCTGAGAAGCAGAAACAATTACAATCCCAAAGGATCAGGGGCTCTTGATGGGTAGGGACCA
>CM053585.1:248742862-248761103 GCA_028646515.1 Pseudochirops corinnae | reverse complement strand
AAAAAAAAAAAAAAAAAAAAAAGATTTTAAAAATCAAATAAGAGTGGTAGAGGAAAACTGAATTAAGAAATGAGATAAAAAGAAGAAATTTATGATAAAATAATTAACAGCTTGGTAAAAGAGAAAAATAACATCTCAAGAAACAGAATTGACCAAACAGTAATAGGGAAATGAAATCACACTTAAAAAAAAAAACAACAACAATTCCTTAAAAGTTAGAATTGGACAAATAGAAGGTAATGATTCAATTAGACATCAGGAACAATAAAAGAGTTTTTAAAAAAAAATTTTTAAAGAAGAAAACATGAATCATCTGAAAAAAAAACAGACCTGGAAAAAATGAAAAGAAATAAATTAAGAATTTTTGTACACCATGATACTCATGATCAAACAAAAAGCCTAAATGTCATATTTCAAGAAATCATGAGGAAAAAAATACAAAGATGTCCTGGAATCAGAGAATGAAATAGAAATTGAAAGAATGTACTAATCACCACCTGAAATTCCAAAATGAAAACTCCCAGGAATATTATAGTCAAATTCCAGAAGTTCTAGGTTATGTGTATATATATATATATATATAAAACATGATTTAGCAGCCACAATGTTAAGGAGCAGAGGACTTGTAGTATGATATCAAGGATAGCAAAAGACCTAAGATCCTAACCAAAAATAACCTACCCAGCAAAATGAAGTATAATCCTTTGAGGAGAAATGGACAATTAATGAAATAGATAACTTTTAAGCATTCCTGCTGAAAAGACCAGAATTAAATAGAAAAGTGAGTTTTAAATATAAGACTCGAAAGAAGCATAAAAAGATAAGCATGAAAGAGAAATCATAAGGGAATATGAAGGTTTAAAATGTTTACATTCCTATGTAGGAAGACGATATTTGTAACTTCTCAGAATTTTTCATTATTAGGTCAGGAAGAAGGATTTTACAGAGACAGCACAGGAATGATTGTGTTAGAATGATCTAAAAAATTGATGGGGAAGAATGAGGGATTCACTGCTAGGGAAAGGGATCGAAAGAATGGAGAAAATTATCTCACTTAAAAGAGGCACACAAGGAAGAGCTTTTAAGTATAGAGGAAAATGGTGATGGGGCAGGCAACTGTTGAGTCACATTCTTATCTAAATTGACTCAGAGACAGAAGAGATATCCATACATAAATATATGTGTGAAATACACACTCATTCAATAGGTTATAAAAATACATTTTACCAAATAGGGAAATGGGAGACAAAGGTGATAAGAGAAAAGGGACTTGAGAAGAAGAAAGGCAAATAAAGGAAGGCAGTGATCAGGAGCAAAAGAGACTTTAGAAGACTGATCAGATGAAAGATGAGTGAGAGAGAGAGAGACAGAGACAGAGAGAGAGAGAGAGGATAAGCAAAAGAAAATAGGGTGCAGATAAATGCAATTATTAATCATAGCTGTGAATGTGATTGTGATTAATTCATCCATAAAATGGAATCAGATAGCAAAAAGGATTAGAAACACAATCTAAGTCAGGAGGTCCTGAGTTCAAATCTGTCCTCAGACACTTAACTCTTACTAGCCATGTGACCTTGGGCAAGTCACTTCACCCAATTGCCCTGCCTTCTCCCTCCAAAAAAAAAATTATTTTTTTTTAATGGGGCAGGTAGGTGGGATAGTGAGTAGAACACCAGCCCTGGAGTCAGAAGGACCTGAGTTCAAATACAGCCTCAGACACTTAACACAAAAACTAGCTGTATGACCTTGGGCAAGTCATTTAACCCTAATTGACCTCCCAAAAAAAGGCAAAAAAGAAAAAAAGAAAAAAGAAATAAAAAAGAAACAGAATCCAACAATGTGTCATTCACAAGAATCACATTTGAAACAGAGAAAAGCACAAGGAGTTAAAATAAGGGACTGGCACTCAACCTATTATGTTTCAGCTAAATTTTAAAAAGGTAGGCATAGCAATCATAATCACAGACAAAGCAAAAAATCAAAAATAGACCTAATTAAAAGACAGAAGTAGGGAAACTACATCTTGCTGAAAGCAACCATAAACAGTAAAGTAATATCAATACTAAACATATATGCACCAAATGGCACAACAACTAAATTCTCAAAGGAAAAAGTAAATGAATTTCAGAAGGAAATATTAAAACTGTAAGAGAGGAGGACTTCAACTTTCCCCTCTCAAAACTAGATATGTCTAGTCATAAAATAAATAAGAAAACAGTTAAGAAGATGAATAGAATCTTAGAATATATATATATATATGTGTGTGTGTGTGTGTGTGTGTGTGTGTGTATATGATAGATCTCTGGAGGTGGGAGAACTAAATAAAAAATAATACCTTTTTATAAGCTGTATATGGAAACTTCACAAAAAGTGATGATGTATAACGGGAGCAAAAAAACCTCACAAAAAAATGCAAAAAAGCAGAAACATCAAATTCATGATTTCAAATCATAATACTATAAAAATTACAGTCAATAATCATAGAAACATAGATTAAAATTTAATTTTTATCTAAATGATGCAATCCTAAACAATGAATGGGTAAATGAAGAAATCAGAGAAAATCAGAGAAAAAAATCTGTAATTTCATTAAAGAGAATGACAAAAATGAGACAACATATTAAAATTTATAAGATGTAGCCAAAACAGTACTTAGGGAACAATTTATCTCTCTGATCATATATATCAATAAAAGAGAGGAAGAAAGGATCAATGAATTGTGCATATAATGAAAAAGAAATCTAGAAAAAAATTTAAAATGCCCAGATAAACACTGAAATGAAAATACTGAAAATCAAAAGAGAAATTAACAAAATTTAAAGTGAAAAAAGCATTAAATTAATAAACAAAATTAAATAACTATTCACTAAAAATGCAGGTTAAAATAACTCTGGGGTGCATATCACACTTATCAGATGGACTAATATGATAGGAAAGGAAAATTATAAATGTTGCAGATGATATGGGAAAATTGGTACGCTAGGGAAGTTCTAAACATATCCAACTATTCTGGAGAGCACAATGGAACTATGCTCATTGGATGATAAAACTGCATACCCTTTGATCCCGTAACACCACTGATAAATTTGCATCTCAAAGAGCTATGAAGAAGAAGAAGAAGAAGAAGAAGAAGAAGAAGAAGAAGAAGAAGAAGAAGAAGAAGAAGAAGAATGCAGAGGACCTTTTTGCACAAAAATATTTGTAGCAGCTACTTTTATGGTTGCAAAGAATTGACAATGAAGGGGATGTCCATAAATTGAGAAATGATTGAACAAGTTGTAGTATATAATTGTAAGAGAATATTATCATGCTTTAAGAAATGAACAGAATCCTTTTAGAAAAAAAATCTAAACAGAATGAACTGATTCAGAGTGAAGTGAGAAGAACCAAGAAAATATTGTACAAAGTCACAACAGAGTGTGATGATAAACTCTGAATAATTTAGCTATTCTCAGCAATACAATGAGCCAAGACAATTCCAAAGGACTCATAATAAAACAGGCTATAAGCTTCCAGAGAAAGAAATGATGGAGTTGAATGCAGATTAAAGCATATTACTTTTCATTTCCTTTATTTTTGTGTGTGGTGATAGTGTTGGTGTTTTGGTCTGTGTTTTCTTTCATGACTGACTAATGCAGAAATGTTTTGCATGATTGCATATGTATAACTTATATTAAATCACTTGCTGTATCAAGGAGAGGACAGAGGAAGGAAGAGAATTTGGAATTCAAATTTTTTAAATGAATGTTAAAATAGTTCTTACATGTAAATGGGAAAAATAAAATATTATTCAAAAACATAACTGCATGATGTAGTAAAGGCAGACCTCATAGGAGAACTCTCCCAAACTCCTACAAATATTTTTAAATAATGATTCTAAGAAAAATCTAGAGTAGCAGAAACTACAAAATGACAGTGAAATAATTTTTGGAGCCCAACAGAACTTGGAATGTCTGCAGGAAAAGTCTGCTGCACCAGGTTGAGACTGGACCACAGTCCAGAGCAGGCTACACCAGCATAGACTGGCCCCAAAAAACTTGGAGCAGGTCTTAGGAGGCACTGAATAAATAGCAGCAACAATTGTTCCCAGACCTCCCAGCTCAGAGATGGTAAGGGCATAGAACAACCAGTCAGAAGGAGAATTTCAGGGGTCTCTATGCTCCCACTGAGGCAAGATTCTATTGCTTTGCTCATACTCAGATCTGGGTCACAGTCCTGGGTGGCAGTTTCTGGGTGAGTAGGAGCACTAGCTCACCAGAACATGCAAGCACAGTGGAGCAGGAGCCATCCTCACAGTTCCTGGGCAGAAAAGAGTGCTTGAGGTCACTCACTGAGCAGAGCACAGACCAAGAGATTAGTAAACGCCTCCTCTTAAGAGCATAACACCTCAGAAGAACTGAAAACATACAAATTCCCAGAAGTATCTCTGAAAACAGCTGCAAAAATGCCTGAAGTTTGGGATAGTGTGACCCCCACCCTGAAAGCAGAGGTCTACTTTAAAAAAGAGTTAAAAGTCAAGTAATAGGCTGTGAAAATGAACAAACAACAGATGAAAATTCTGACAATAGAAAGTTATTATGGCAACAAGGAAGATCGAAACACATATGCAGAAGAAGACAACAAAGTCAAGATTCCTACATCCAAAGCCTCCAAGAAAAAAATATGAATTGATCTCAGGCCATGAAAGAGCTCTAAAATGATTTTTTAAATTTATTTTTACTTTTCAACATTCATTTCCACAAGATTTTGAGTTACAAATTTTCTTCCTGTCTTTCCCCTACTCCCCAACTGAAGATAGTTAGTCTACAAAATACCACTTCCCCCAATCTGTTCTCTCTTATATCCTCCCCCATGTTTCCCCAACTTTCTAGTAGAGCAAGATGGATTTCTATACCCCAGTGCCCATATTTCTTATTTCCCAGCTGCATGTAAATTTTTTTTAACATTTGTTTTTAAAACTTTGATTTCCAGATTCTTTCCCTTCTTCCCTCCTCACCTATCTGCATTGGGAAGTCAAGCAATTTAATATAGGTTGTACATGTGTAATTACACAAAATATTTCCATAGTAGTTACACTGTCAAAGATTAACTATATTTCAGAGGGAAATCTTATCCTGCCCCCCATTTATTTTCTTTTCTCATTTGAACCTGTTCCTTTTCAAAAGTGCTTTTAATTGCCCTTTCCACCAATCTGCCCTCCCTTCTATCATACCCCTCTTATCCCCTTCCACCCTACTTTCCTGTAGGGTAAGATACCCAATTGAGTATGTATGTTATTCCCCACTTAAGCCAAATTCAATGAGAGTAAGTTGACCCATTCCCTTTCACCTTCCTCTCCATTGTAACAGTCTTCTTTTGACTCTTTTATATGAGATATTTTACCCTATTATATCTCTCCCTTTCTCCTTCTCCCAATATTTTCCTCTCTCACTTTTTAATTTTATTTTTTAGATATCATTCCTTCATATTCAACAATGTATACATATATATTCCCTTCAACTATCCTCATACTAAGAAAAATCTCATGAGTTAAAATTATCATTTTTTCCATGTAGGAATGTAAATAGTTCAACTTTAATAAGTTCCTTATGTTTCTTTTTCCTGTTTACTTTCTCATGCTTCTCTTGCTTCTTGCATTTGAAAGTCAAATTTTCTGTTCAGCTCTGGATTTTTTATCAGGAATGCTTCAAAATCCTCTATTTCATTGAATGACTATATTTTCCCCTGAAACATTATACTCAGTTTTTCTGGGTAGATGATTCTTGGTTTTATTCCTAGCTCCTTTGACCTCTGGAATATCATATTCCAAGCCTTTCAATCCCTTAATGTAGAAGATGCTAGATTTTGTGTTATTCTGATTGTGTTTCCACAATACTCAAATACTTTCTTCCTGACTGCTTGCAGTTTTTTCTCCTTGACCTTGTATAAAGCCAAGCACGAGCAGCTTTCCAGAACATTGCTGCTGTGAATAGCTTCAAGGTTCTGATTACATAATATAGTGAACTCTATATTTATTTGGTAACAAACTAAGATAAAACATTGACAGAAACCAAAGTACAGCATTCACAATGTTATAGCATAACAAGATATCAGTAAAGTTGCCACATAGTTTTCACCAAAGTGGTCACAGAGTTTTAAACGAAAGACATCATTCAGTAAGTCCTTAACTCAATCATTCTTAAGGAGCAGGCCTCCTTAAGGGACACAAAGTACAAAGGTCAAAGTTCTACACCCCCTCCCCCCCGCCCAGGTTACAGTAAATCATAATCTTCTCAGTCAGCATTAAGTCCTCAAGAAGAGGTTTTTTCATCTTGATGTGAGGTGGGCTCTCAGCTTCCATGATTCCTCTTCCATGGTCTCTGCTCCTGCATTAATCTACCCAACTGTTACCTAGATTCAAAGGTAAGCGGCTCTCAGATCTTTGTCCAGCTCCTTGTGCAGTTCCTCATCCAGTTTCTTGTCCAGTTTCTGTTCCATATTGAAGCTCACAGTGTTCAGTCCACCTCAAGTCCTTCACAGTTCCTATTTCTGGGAGGACAAAGTTTAACAGAGCCAAAACAACATTCATACACATTGCTGTAACCATCATCAATTCACTATCTGCCTGTGAAATCAACAAAGATCCACAGACAAGACCCAAGAAGTCAATACAAATCATCTACATAGAAATCAACATGGACCCACAAACAAGGTCCAATAGGTCAAACAAATCATCAGTAAAGTCTCAGGACCTCCAAAAGCCAAAAGGAATTTATCATAGTTGAACTATTTACATGCCAACATGGAAAAACAATAATTATAACTTATGAAACTTTTCTCAGTATGAGGATAGGTGAAGGGAATATAAATAAATATATATATATATATATATATATATATATATATATACATACGTATACATTCACATATGTCTATATAGGAGGGTATATATGCATAGGAATACATATGAGAGTATGTGTATATATGTGTACATAGAGGACACAGGATCAATTGAATAGGATGGATTAATATTTCAAAAGGTGAAATTTAGAGGTGGGAGAGGAATAGTATGAGAGGAGACAGGGAGACACAGAATGGGGTTAATCCTCTCATTTAGAAGAGGCAAGGGATAACTTTTACAATGAAGGGGAAGAACAGGAAGGCAAAAGGGAATGAGTTAACCTTACTCCCATTGAATTTGGCTTAGGGAAGGAATGACACCCTCTAAATTGGGTATCTTGGTCTATAGGATAGTAGGGAATATAAATGTGTTTATATACATATATATGTATATGTGTGTGTGTATACCTACACATATGTCTATAGGATAGTATATATGTGTTTGAATACATATGTGAGTGTGTGTATATATGTGTCCATAGAGAGAGGGCACAGGATCAATTGAATAGGAAGAGAAGACATTTTAAGAGGTGAAATTGAGAGGTGGGAGAGGAATAGATTGAGAGGAGACAGGGAGACCCAGAATGGGATTAATCATCTCATATAGAAGAGGCAAGGGATAACTGTTACAATAGAGGGGAGGAATGGGAAGGGGAAAGGGAATGGTTCAACCTTACTCTCATTGAATTTGGCTTAGGGAAGGAATATTATATGCTCCAAATTGATGATTCAAGAAAATCATGAAAAGCTAGTCAACACCCTGCTAAAGTCAAGACCCCATCAAAAAAGACTGAAGAAAATAATACCTTAAAAAATAGACAAATTCAAATGGTGAAAGAGTTTCAAATAGCTAATGAGGAGAAGAATGCCTTAAAGAGCCAAATTGTCTAGAAAAATGAAAAAATAGAAGGCAATGTGAAATATTTCATTGGAAAAATCATTGTCCTTGAAAATAGATCCAGGAGAGGTAATTAAAATAAAAAATTATTGGACTACCTAAAAGCCACAATCAAAAAAAAGAACCTAGAAATCATCCTTGAAGAAATTCTCAAGGAAAATTGCCCCAATATTCTAGAATCAGAGGGCAAAATGGAAATCGAATGAATTCACTGATTCCCTCTTGAAAAAGATCCCAAAAAGAAAATTCCTAGGAACTTCATATCCAAATTTGAGAGTTCCCAGGTCAAGGAGAAAATATTACAAGCTGTCAGGAAGAAACAATTTCAGTATTGTGGAAACACAATTAGGATAACACAAGATCTAGCAGCTTCTACACTAAGGGATTGAATGGCGTGGAATATGATATTCCAGAGGTGTAATGGTAATGTAATTTAATGTAAAGACAAGCACTACAGCTTTCCAGAAGATTGCTACTGTGAACAGCTTTTAAGGTTCTGATTACACAGTATAGTGAACACTCTATTCCATAACAAATCAAAGCAAAACATACACAGTAAATCAAGGTACAGCATTCACAATATTACAAATTATTACAGAAAATGGCCACATAATTTCAACTACAGAGTTTTGAGTAGAGAACAATCATTTAGTAACACAAGCATTCACAGAATCATTAATTCAATCGCAAAGTACAATATTCAAAGTTTTCCACTTATGGGGGATACTAGGTTAAAAATCAATTACTTATTCAGTCATCAGTCACTAAATACAATCATTTAGTCAGTCAATCATCCTTCATTATTCCCTGTTTAATCATCAGAAAATACACAAAACCTGACCTCTAGGTCACTAGTAAATTATAATCTTCTTAGTCAGTACAGAGTATCCAAGTAAAGTCTTCTTTAAGCTTAACTCAGGGTAGTTTCTCAAATTCCCTGGATCTACTTCCGTGGTCCCAGGTCTTACCTGAATTCACCAAACTGTCACCTAGGTTCAAAGGCAGACAGCTTCCAGGTCCTTGTCCAGTTCTCCAGGCAGTTCCCTTTCAATATTGAAGTTCACAGTGTCCAGTCTTTCACAATATAACTACTGTGGAAATGTTTTGCATAACTACACATGTACAGATTATATTCAATTGCTTATTTTCCCAGTGGACATGGGTGAGTCAGGAAGAAGGGAAAGAATCTAGAAATCAAAGTTTTAAAAACAAATGTTAAAAAAAAATTTACATGCAACTGGGAAACAAGATATACAGGTACTGGGCTATAGAAATCCATCTTGCCCTAATAGAAATTTAGTAGGGGGATGGGGGAGGATATAAGAGAAAGCAGATTGAGGGAAGGGGTATTCAGTATGCTTTCTATCTTGGGGTAGGGGGTAGGGGAAAAACAGAGAGAAAATTTGTAACTTGTGGAATCTTGTGGAAATGAATGTAGAAAACTAAAAAAAATTGAAAAAAGAAAAATAAAAGATTTAGAGAACAGATAAAGAAGAGAAAACATAAAAATTATTGGACTAACTGAAACTTATGATCAAAAAAAGAATCAGGGTGGGGGGGAGATGGAGCCAAGATGGCAGAGTAAAAGCAGGGACTTGCTTGAGCTCTCCCTCAATCTCCCCAAATACCTTTAAAAAATGACTCTAAACATATTCCATAGCTGCAGCACCCAAGAAAATGATGGAGTGAAACAAGTCTCTAGTCCAAGACAGCCTGGAAGTTTGACAGGAAGGCTCTATTGCACCAGGTTGGGAGTAGAGCACAGTCTAGTGTGGGCCACACAAGAACAGACATGACTAGATCAGACATCAAAGGCATGAATCACTGGCAGCTGTAGCAGTTTCCAAACTTCTCAATCCACAAACACCAAAGACAGCATAGAAGATCAGTGGGAAAACTCTGTAGGACATGGATGAAAGAAGAAATTGGTCCATACCAAGCTCTAGGAGGTGGAGGTGGTGGTGACAGCAGCAGTAGCAGCAACAGCACCAGCAATGGAAGTGACTGCTTCTGGAGCTCTGGGCCCACAAGAGGTGGGGGATTGAGTGGCTGATACAAAATCCCTGAAACCTGGGACAGTATACCCACCTCCACCCCCAACTCTACCTTCATTGGAAGAAGAGTACTACCTGGATAAAGAGTTAGAAAGTCAAGTATTTGGCTAATGGATTTAGAAGAGATAATTTAGCACTAATTGGACTACCTGAAGACGATGATAAAAAAGAGCCTAGACATCATCTTTTAAGAAATTACTATGGAAAACTGCCATGATATTCTAGAACCAGAGGATAAAACAGAAATTGAAAGAATCAAAAATGGTACCTTGACATACAAGTGCACCAACTTATGAGATTTCTGAGATACGAGTTGTCACTTGGTCAACTTTTTGCTTTGAATTAGGAGCCAAAATTTGAGGCACAAGCTGCTGCTAGGTGGTGCAGCAAATGCTACAACCCAACGCCCACCCAGCATCCTGCACCTCACTTGTCCAGTCCACATGTTTACCTCACCAGTGAAGAAAATTAAGTTAAGCAAAAGTAAAAAACAGATATTGTAGCAATTAAGTTCAGGGATAAAGTGTAGCATTAAGAGTATAGCAAGTAGAAGATGGCGGCATAGAAGGAGCTCCACAGCTCCCCCCATAACCACCTCAAATACCTATAAAATATGACTCTAAACAAATTTTAGAGCTCCAGAATTCACAAAAGTACAGAGAAACAAAGCTCCCACTGAAGGCAGCCTGGCAGACAGAACAGGAAGGGCTCATCACAGTGTGCTGGGAGCCGAAACCAGCCTGGTCTGAAATCGCAGGTTGTCCCTGGGGTGGCCAGGACAAGCTGTGGCTGGAACATTTTGGAGAGTGGAACATTGGCAGCTGTGGCAGTTTAAAGAATTATCAACCCAAAAGAAACAAGGACAAAGTGAAAGGTCAGTGGAACTTAATTTTGGGGGAGAAAAGCAGGTCTGGTGGGCCACCCCCAGGGCAAGAAAGCAGCAGAAGCAGTGGCCCTGCAGCTACCTCCACATGGCTACTTCAGAGCTCTTGGCCTGTAGATTGTAGGGGGGCCAAGCAATCACTCAGAGGCTAAGTGCACTTGCCTTAAGCTGCCTGGATCAGGATTGTGGTCTTGGGAGGTGGTCCTGAGGTGAGCCAAAGCTGGTAGGGGCTGCAGAGATGGCAGCCTCCTAATAGCTCTAGCAGCTGTGAAATCCCCAGCAATTTGAGATAAAGCTCTCCTCTCTGGAAGCAGAGTTCCACAGAGCTTAAAAGTCAAGTAATTGACTGGCAACATGAGCAGGCAAAGGAAGCAAAGTAAACACAGCAATCCAACCTTAGATTCCTTTTTTGGGGACAAAAAGGATCAAAGCATGGATCAGGAGGAAGACAATATAGTCAGAACTCCTGCACCAAAAGCTTCCCAAAAATATGAAAACTTATTACAAGCCAAAGAGGAGCTTAAGAAGGATATTGAAAACCAAATAAGAGAAGTGGAGGAAAAAATGGGAAGAGAAAAGAGAAATGAAAGAAAATCATGAAAAGAGAGTCAATAACCTGACTGAACAAAATAACACCTTAAAAAAATAAACTAACTCAAATGGCAAAAGAGGCCAAAAAGCCAATGAGGAGAAGAATGCCTTAAAAAGTCGACTTTGGCAGATGCAAAAAGAATCTCAAAAGCTTTCTGAAGACAATAATTCCTTCAGAATTAGAGTGGAGCAAATGGAAGCAAATGAGTTTATGAGAAATCAAGATACTATTAATCAGATACAAACAAATGAAAAAATAGAAGGCAATGGGAAATATCTCCTTGAAAAAATTGACTGACCTGGAAAATGAATCCAGGAGAGACAATTTAAAAATTGCTGGACTACCTAAATGTCATGATCAGAAAAATAACCTAGAAAGCATCCTTCAAGAAATTCTCAGGGAAAATTGTCCTGATATTTTAGAACCAGAGGGCAAAATAGAACTTGAAAGAATTCACCAATCACCTCTTGAAAAAGATCCCAAAAAGAAAACTCCTAGGAATGTTATAGCCAGGTTCTGGAGTTCCCAGAAGGAGAAAATATTATAAGTTTTCAAGAAGAAACAATTTGAATACAGTGGAAACACAGTCAGGATAACCCAGGATCTAACACCTTCTACATTAAGGGATTGAAGGGCCTGGAATATGATATTTCAGAGATCAAGGGAGCTAGGATTAAAACCACAAATCACCTACCCAGCAAAACTGAGTATAATGTTTCCAGGGAAAATATGGTCATTCCATGAGGTGGAGGACTTTCAAGCAATTTTAATGGAAAAATCAGAACTGAATAGAAAATTTGACATTCAAATACAAGAATCATGAGAAGGTAAACATGGAAAAGAATTCATAAGGAATTTATCAAAGTTGAACTATTTACATGCCAACATAGAAAAACGGTAATTGTAACTTATGAAACTTTTCTCAGTATGAGGATAAGTAAAGATAATATAAATTATATTTATGATGCCTATACTTATGTCTATATAGGAGGGTATATATGAGTATGAATACATATGTGAGTGTGCTTATATATGTGTACATAGACAGAGGGCACAGGATCAATTGAATAGGATGGGATAATATTTTAAAAGGTGAAATTGAGATATGGGAGAGGACTAGAATGAGAGGAGACAGGGAGAGACAGAATGGTGTTAATCATCTCATATAAAAGAGGCAATGGATAACTACTACAATGGAGGGGAAGAACAGGTGGGCAAAAGGGAATGTGTCAACCCTACTCTCATTGAATTTGGCTTAGGGAAGGAATGACATGCACTCTAAATTGGAGGGAGAGCAGGTTGGGGGGGGAGGGTTGTTAGTAGCATACACTTCTCTAAAGGGACAGGGACAAAGTAGAGAATAGAGCATGTGGAGGGCAGAATAGGAAGGTGGGAAATATAGTCCGTCTTTCATAATATGCCCATTGTGGAGATATTTTTCATAACTGCACATGTATGGTCTGTATTGAATTGCTTGTCTTTCCAGTTGGGGTAGGTGACAAGGGAGGAAGAGAAAGAATCTAGAATTTAAAGTTATAAAATCAAATGTTAAAAATATGTGTGTGTGTATGTGTGTGTGTGTGTGTGTGTGTATATATATATATATTTATATATATTTATATAAAATCATTATTATTATTATTTACATGCACCTGGGAAATAAGATATAGAGGCATTGGGGTAGAGAGATCCATCTTGTTGTCTCGGAAAGTCAGAGGGGTGATGGGGGAGGATATAGGAGAGAGCAGATTGGGGGAGGGAGTATACAGTGAGATCACTGTTTTGGGGTGGTGGGTAGGGGAAAAATGGGGAGCAAATTTGTAACTCAAAATCTCATGGAAATGAATGATGTAAAACAAAAATAAACAAAAGTTTACAATAGAAAAAAAAGAGTATAACAAGTAAGTGAACAAACAAGCACAAAATAAAACTCCTCTAACCTCCTTCATCCATCTCCTCCACCCGCAACCTCCATCAGTATCTTCTGTTAGCTCAAGTTGCCTGATACCCAAGGTAAATATACACTTTATAAAACCAATTTGTTTCTTTACATTCTCTTCTATTATGTTTTTATACAATATTAGTTATTTATAAATACTTTTTCTTATTTAAAAACACATAACAAAAAATACCAGGATGGCATTTTGGGGGCTGGAATGGATTAATGGTATTTCAATTAATTTCAATGGGGAACATTGATTTGATATATGAGCAAATTGATTTACAAGCTCAGTTACAGAGAAAATTAAACTTGTAAGTCAAGGTACCACTGTTCTAATCACCTCTCAAAAGAGATCCCAAAAGGAAAACTTCCAGGAATATTATAACCAAATTCCAGAGCTCTCTAGTCAAGAGGAATATTTTGCAAAATCAAGAACAAAAACAACAAAAAGAAAGCAGAAAGAAACAAAGTATCATGGAGCCACAATAAGGATAACATAGCATTTAGCAGCTTCTACATTAAAGGATCATAGGGCTTTAAAATGAAATTCTGGAAGGCAAAAGAGCTAGAATTACAACCAAGAATCACCTACCAAGCAAAACTGAGTATAGTCCTTCAGGAGAAAAAAAAATGGACATTCAATGAAATAGAGGATTTTAAAAAATTCTTGATGAAAAGAACCAGAGATGAATAGAAAATTTGTCTTTCAAAATACAAGACTCAAGAGGTGTGTAAAATGGTAAACAGGAAAGGAAACTCATAAGGGACTTTATGAGGTTAAGCTATTTACATTCCTACATGGGAAGATGATATTTGTGATCCAAAGAAGTGAAGGATTATATATATATATATATATATATATATATATATATATATGTATGTATGTATTTATCTGTATGTGTGTGAGTGTGTGTTTGTGTATAGACAGGTATGAGCTGACTATGGAGGGATGATATTTTTTAAAGTAAATAAAATTAAGGGGTGAGAGAGGAATGTACTGGTAGAAAGAAAAAAGAGAGAGGTAGAATATCTCACGTAAAAGAGGCAAGAAAAAACTTTTAAAGTGGAGATGAAGAGGGGGGAAGTGAGGAGGAGTGAGTGAACCTTACCCTCATCAGAATTGGATCAAAGAGGGAATAACATACACACTCAATTGGGTACAGAAAACTATCTTACCCTATAGGAAAGTAGGAGGGGAAGGGAATGAGAGAAGGGGTTGTGTGATAGAAGGGAGGGAAGATTGGGGCGGGGAAGGATAGTCAGAAGAAAAACACTTTTGAATATGGACAGGGTGAAAGGAGAGAGAGAGAGAGAATGGAATAAATGAGGTGGATAAGATGGAGAGAAATGGTAATAGTAAATATGAAAAAAAACAAAACAAGCTTCTCTGATAAAGGCCTCATTTCTCAAACATATAGAGAACTGATTCAAATTTATAAAAAATAAAAATCATTCCCCAACTGACAAATGATCAAACATTATGAAGTCTTCAGATGAAGTATTCAAACTGTCCATAGACATAAGAAAAAAAAAATACTCTAATTCTCTATTGATTGGAGAAATGCAAGTTAAAACAATTTTGAGGTACTATCACATACCTGTTATGTTGACTAATAGGACAGAAAAGGAAAATGAAAGATGGCAGAGGCAACATGGGGGAAATGGGCATTAAGACACTGTTGGTAGAGTTGTGAACTGATTCGACCATTCTGTAGAGAAATTTGGACCTATGTCCAATGGGCTAAAAAATCATGCATATTCGTTGACTAAGCAATACCACTACTAGGTCTGTATCCCAAAAATGCTAAAAAAAAAAAAAAAAGGAAAAGGACCTATTAAATATTTATTTATTATATATCATATATGCAAAAATATTTATAGCAGTTCTTTTAGTGGCAGCAAAGAATTGGAAACTGAGAGGATGTCCAAATGGCTGAACAAATTGCAATTATGATGAAATACTATTGTGCTATAAGAAATGATGAGCAGGATGCTCTCAGAAAAATTTGGAAAGACTTACATGATCTGATGCTTCACACATGAAGTGCAGTGCATACAAAGTAATAGCAATATTGTAAGATAATCATCTATGAATGACTTAGCTATTTTCAACAATACAGTGATGCAGGATAACTCTGAATGATATATGATGCATCCCCAGAGAAAGAATTGGTGGTGTTTGTATACAGATTGAAGCCTACATTTTTTACTTTCTTTGTTTTTGTTGAGTTCTTTTTTATCTATGTTTTCTTTTACAACATAACTATTCTGGATATGTTTTACATGACTACACAATTATAACCTATATGGAATTGTTTGCCTCCTCAATGAGGAGGGGGTAGGGTGAGAACTTGAAACAAAAAGTTTTAAAAATGAATATTAAAAATTGTTTTTACATGTAAGTGTGAAAAAATGAAATCCTAAATGAATTTACTAATATGTAACTGCATGATGTTAGACAAGCCATTTTACCTAGCTGAGCTTCAGTTTTTTGAGCTTTAAAATTAAGGAAGTAATATGTGTACCATCTGTTTTATAAGTTTATTGTGAAGAAAGAGTTTTCCAAATCTTAAAGTACTAGAGAAATCTGAGCTATCATTGTTACTGCTGTTTACAATAAAAGTTCAAACTCTATAATTTGGCATTAAGGGCTCTCATTTTTATGGTCCAAACCTGTCTGTAAATCTGTCTCTTTCCATTTTACAGTCTATCATGAAACATGAAACCTCTATTCCAGTCAGGCTCATCTTCTCTCTATTACCAAAACACACCCTCTACAGGACCACCTCCAAAGTATGGCTTGTACCATTCCTCTTTTTATTTCTTCATTATACTTATCTTTTAAAATCCACTTCATAACCTACCTCCTACTGGAAGAAATATACCATACTTCAATCTACATTGACCACCACTTTGAATTTTATTGGCCTGGTGTTTTTTTTTTTCAAAGCATAAATGGGTACTTAGAATATATTGACATTATTTGCATTGATATATTTTTCAACTGTTCAATTTCAAATTATTTTTATTTCAAAAAATATTTTGGAATTGTGATATATGATTGAACAAATGCATAAGTAAAAATTTCTATCTAATTTCTGTGCATCTATATGAGTTTTTTTGTCTCCCATAACAGGCTGAGTTTCAGAATGTCAGAGAACAAAATGTTCTCTAGACAATATTCATTTAATAATTTTTAAATTAAAATTATGCTTAAAATTAAATTAAAAATTAAAGTTTTTTTCCCCAACTTTATCTTTATTGTATCTTTTTGATAAAATTAATTATTCTGTCCTAGACACTCTCTGTCCTCTTAGATTTTTGATCCATTCTCCTATTTATCTTCCTTCCTACATGATCACTCTTTTTCTGTCAGGATTCTGTCTTGGGCTCTCTTTAGTTTTGCTTTATACTCTCTTCTGGTTATCTAATTTGGCCCCATTTTACTTATACTCTATGTGCAGAGGGCTCACAATCTTATATATCCAACCTTAATGTCCAATATATCCCATGTCCCTTATTGATTTCTGGTCATTGCCACTTGGATGTCCACTAGACATTGGAAACTCAACAATCCAAAACAAAATTCAATAACTTTCCCTGTCCCTTAAAATTGCACCCCTTTCCCTAAATTCCTTTTACTTTCTTTTTTTAAAATTTAATTTCTTGTTCACATCATTCATTTCCATGAGATTTTGAGTTCCAAATTTTCTCCCCATCTTTCCCCTACCCAACACCTCAAAACAGCCATCCCACTGTATAAACCCTCCCCCAATCTGCTCTCTCCTATGTTCTCCCCCTCGCCCCTCTGACTTTCCAGTAGGGAAGAATGGATCTCCCTACCACAGTGCCTGTGTATCTTAATTCCCAGTTGGATGTAGTTAATAATAATAATTATTATTACTATACACACACACACACATATATTTTTAACATTTGATTATAGAATTTAAATTCTAAATTCTTTCCCTTCCTCCCTCATCACCCACCCTCTGGAAGGACAAGCAATTATATGCAGGCTGTACATGTGTAATTACACAGAACTTGTACATACTGGCATATTGTGAGAGACTGATAATATGTCCCTCCTTCCATTCCCACCCCCCCCTCTTGTTCTATTTTCTACCCTGTCCTAGTCCCTGTCTCTTTACAGAACTGTGTACTTCCATCAACCCTCCCATCTAATCTGTGCTCCCCTCCTTCATCCCACCTCTCATCTCCATCCCCCCTATACTCCTGTGTGGCAAGATACCCAGTTTAGGGTTTATGTCATTCCTTCCCTAAGCCAAATTCAATGAGAGTAAGGTTGACCCTTTCCCTTTTGCCTTCCAGTTCTTCACCTCCATTGTAACAATTATCCTTTGCCTCTTCTATATGAGATGATTAACCCCATTCTGTCTCTCCCTGTCTCCTCTCATTCTGATCCTCTCCCACCTCAGAATTTCACCTTTTAGAATATTGTCCCTTCCTATCCAATTGATCTTGTGCCCTCTATATACTCATATATACACATATGCCGATATGTGTTTCTATGCATATATAAACCCTCCTATATAGACATACGTTTATGTATACGTACATACACATTTGTATTTCCTTCACCTATCCTCATACTGAGAAAAGTTTCATAAGTTACAATTATCAATTTTCCATGTTGGCATGTTAATAGTTTAACTTTGATAAGTTCCTTATGATTTCTTTTCTATGTTTACATTCTCATGCTTCTTGTATTTGAGTGTCAAAGTCTCTTTTCAGTTCTGGTTTTTTCAGCAAGAATGTTTGAAAGTCCTCCACCTCACTGAATGACCATATTTTCCCCTGGAACACTATACTCAATTTTGCTAGGTAGGTGATTCTTGGTTTTAATCCTAGCTCCCTGGATCTCTGGAATATCATATTCCAGGCCCTTCAATCCCTTAATGTAGAAGGTGCTTGATCCTGGGTTATCCTGACTGTGTTTCCACACTATTCAAATTGTTTCTTCTTGGCAGCT
>CM053585.1:248700529-248742362 GCA_028646515.1 Pseudochirops corinnae | reverse complement strand
CTCCTCCAGCCCAGCCGCCCCTGGGGAACAGCCACAGCTTCAGGCCAGGCTGGTTTCTGTTCGCAGTGCTGATATGGTTCCTCGTAACCGAGCTGACTTTAGTGGGAAGTATCTTTGTGTGCGTTTTGGAGTTCTAGGATTGGTTTAGAGTCCTATTTTATGGGTATTTTGGGGTGGCTATGTGAGAACTGTGATATGTTGCCGCTGCTACGCTGCCATCTTGGCTCTGCCCCCCCACTATCAGCTGTTAATACCTTAGGATTTCTTTATTAGATAAATCATTACCATCTCAGTGAGGATTACTTTATCAGATAAATTCTTATTGACCATTAAGCATATTAGTGGATAATGCTTCATGAGATAAGCCATTATCAACTATTAACACCTTAGCCTGTTTACTGTAACAAATGAGCCGTTCTAAGTCAAGAGTAACTTGGGGGTAATTAGTTTATCAGATAAACCACTATCAGCCTTTAAAATTCCTTTGTGAGGATTAGTCTATTGGATAAACTAGAATCAGTCACTTATTTCTAGGAGAAAGGATATTTATTGGAGAAGCCATTGTCAGGTATTAACTTCTTAGTGGATATTCTTGGCACATAGTCCATTATTTGCCATTGAACACAATGGTGAGAATCAGTTTATTGAATGATTACATCAATCATTAACACCTCAATGAAGATTAGTTCAGTAAATATGATTATTCATCATTAATATCTAAGTGTTGATTGGTTTAGCCATTAGTCATTAGCCATCATTAACTTTAATTGGGATTTTGGGTATTGGATATCATTATCATATATTTCCCCTTTAAGGGAGATTATTAGGTTGAAAATAAGAGCATGTTATGTAGGAGGCATTTTGCTTTACAAATATCATCTCATTTGATCCTCACCCAAATTCTGGGAGGTAAATGTTTTCATTTTACATTTGAGGAATGGGAGGCAGGTAGAATTGAAGCGACTTTCCCAGGGTCAAACAGCTGAATCCGTACTTGAACTGAACTTGAAGCTGATTTTGAACTCAAGTCTTTTGAATACAGTCTCAGAGTCCATCTATTTCCACCTTGTTACTTTATTGGACCATGGTATAGGGGAAAGCAAAGGGGGGAAGGAATGGGGCATAAAGGACATTATGTTTGAGGAATAGGTCAAGGGAAACATCTGTAGCACAAGGGTAGGCGTTATTCCTGGAATGGCAAGGTATCTTAGTGGTGAACCCTTGAAAATGATAAGAGGGGGAGGAAGTGGGTACATGAATAAGTAGGTACAATGAGAGAAGTGAAGGGCATAGGAAGATCAGAAGGTGGAGCAGAGAATGTCAAAGACATGCTTCATATATATGATTTCAAATGCCTTTAGGTCAAGGACACAGTTTCAACTTTGTCTCCCCAGTAGTCTAACACAATGCTGTTCACATAGCAAGTGCATTATAAATGACCATTCATTCATTCATAAATGTATTTCCAATTTCTTGGAGGACAAAGACAGTGAAGATTTAATGCATCAGCCTGTTGTACCTGTAGAGCTCTAGCCTAGGAATTGGGGGGCAACAGAAAGTTGAGAAAAGGCATGAATTGTAGTCTCAAAGGAGTTCACCAATTAGACCTCAGAAGACAGATGTAGAGTCAGTCCATTTCATTTGGGGAATTTAGGATGCGAGGCCAGCAGGCTGGGAGGGACCAGGCCAATTTGTCAGTCATTCAGAATTGGAATAAACAAAAAACTTGATTTGCCCACAACAGGATCCCCACTCCCCTTCTTCTTTCAGTGCTTAAAACCCAAACGCATTTCAAGGGAAATTTAATCCCTGTGCCTCTCACTCATTTACTCTTAAATCATCCAGATATTATTGGATGAAGCTATTTGATGTCCAAAGAGAAATATGAGAGAATCGTAACAAGATTTTTTAAAAGCTCTTCTCTGCCAGAAAGGAGCTTCATGTTGGTAAACAAACTTGTCAACCCACATGGAAATGAAGAATTTTTATCATCTTTATGTCTTTCTACCACCCTTGAGTCACAATGTTTTTAAATCACTTTTACAGGTTTTTTATTTTGCTGGGTTTTGTTTTTTGTTTTGTTTTGGTTGTTTTGGTTGGGTGGGGGAAGGGTTGTTTGGTTTTCTTGCCCATCCTTTTATAAACTCCCTTGAACTCAGGTAGGTTTATTCTTCTTATATTATACTTAAGGATACTGAAGCCATGTTTTTATGAGTGAGAAAGGCTGTGAGGTACAAGAAGTAGGGCCACATAATGAAAGAGTAACAGACAGAGCTAGTGTCAGGCAAAATCTGGTTTAGAATTCTACTTTTAACACTTATTATCTGCGACCATGGGTCTATTATAGTGGTTCTCAACCTTCCTAATGCCACGACCCTTTTACTCTATGTAGGCATATCTGCATGTGGGCAGACCTGCCTGGAGACTGATAGAGGAGCGGTGTCTCAGTTCCTAAGACCATTGGAAATAAGTGTTTTCTGATGGTCTTAGGCAACCCCTGTGAAAGGGATGTTTGATCCCCCAAAGGGATCGTGACCCACAGGTTGAAAACCACTGGTCTATTATTTAATGTCTCAGTGTCTGTTTTCTCATCTATGAAAAGAGGGTAGTAATACACACCTCACAAGAGATGTTGTGATCAAATGATCATAATAATAGGAGATAGAATCTTTATGATACCTTAAGGTTTGCGATACAATTTCCATAAGTTATTTCACTTGATCGTTACAAGAAGCATGTGAGGTAACTGATATTATTATCTTCATTTTACAGAAGACTAGGAATTGCACTAGGAATGCAAGAAATTAAGTGATTTGTGCAAGTTCACGCAGCTAAGTAAGGGTTTGAAGCATGCTTTGAACCCAAGTCCAGCATTAACTGTGCTAACTAGCTGATCAGATATGATGATGATAGGAACATATAGAGGAAAACTGAAGAATATCAGTCATTTCTTTCTTTTTTTTAAATTAAAATTATGTTTGCATAGCATTTCTCACTTCAGGCAATGTGGTCTAATGAAAAAAAGTACTGGGCACAGATGAAATTAGGAAACATTTGTTCAAGTCCTGTGTTATGGGAGATATATCACCTCTCAGGGTGACAGAGAATTAGTTCTTGTACATGTTACAATCTTGCACACTCCCCTTAGGTCATAAAAGTTAGAGAGAAGATAGATCCAAAATCCCAAAGATTCCTTCACTGTCATGAAGGCTGAACAACTTAGTAAAAGAGTCATAATTTCATATGTCCCCTAAAAAGCAAACAAACAAACAAATCTTGAGTTCAAATCAGGCCTCAGACGCTTATCTCTGTGACCTTGGGCAAGTCAATTTGCCTTTATTTGCCTTAGTTCTTTCAACAGTAAAATGGTGATCTCCCAAGGTTATTGTGAGGATCAAATGAGAGGATATTTGTAAAACACTTAGTGCAATGTCTAACCCAGAGTAAATGCTAAAGAAATGCTTCTTCCCTCTCGTACTCCTGCCCCTCCTCCCCCATTTTAAGAACAGGGAAACTGAGGATCAAAGAAAGGAAATAGCAGAGTTAAGACTAAAATCTAGATTCCTTACTTCTAATCCAATGTGAAACTTCTTCAATTACCTCATAATTGACAGATAGGGTTGAGCACTTTTATTCAAGAAAGTTCCAGATAACCTAACAATCAGCTAATAAGCATTATTTATCAGGTATGCTTGGCATTTTGTGTTGAGGATACAGGATCAAGAAATGGAACAATCCCCAAACTTACATTATACCAGAGGAGACAAGTACACATATAAATACCTACATAAAATATATACAAAATTAACATATGGTAATCTCAGGGAAAAGATGCTGGAACCTGAGAAATCGGAAAAGGTTTCACGTAGGTAGTAGCTTTGGAAATGAGCTTTAAAGGAAACTATTCTGAGAGGCCAAGGTGAGGAGAGAAGACATTCTAGCCAGGGGGAACCCTGCATAGGTTATACAAAGGTGTGGAATTGGGAAGTAGAATGCTGAGTTTGGAGCTGGAATGGAGAGTTCATGAAAAGAAGAAATGTACAGTATACACAGATAAGTGAATGAACAACTATTGTGAAAAGCTTTAAATGGCAAGCTAAAGAATTTATATTTTATCTGAAGGCAATAGTATAGGAGAATTACATGGAATGTCCAGTGTTAGACTGACAAGTTTATAAATATGAGAGTACCTGTTTCTCCCTTCAGGGCACTTCAAATCTCTTTGGAAGACTGAGATAAGGGCTCAAGTAACAGAGATACAAAGTACAGCTCGAGAGCAAAGGAGATTTGCAAAACATGTAAGTTGGTATCTAGAGAGGGAGGGAATTGGGAGCTGAGATATTGTAGTTGAGGAACAGCAAGAAAGTAATTTCAGCTGGATTTTGAGGATTATTAAGGGGAGCAATGTGTAAGAAGCCTGTGTCTAAGAGCAAAATGTATCAGAAATATGTAGAAGCAACATGGATTAGGGGAAAACACAATGGAGTTGGAGCCAGAAGGTATTGGTTTTTATCCTGACAATTACTAGATGGGCAAAAAAGGTCAGTCAGTTAAGCTCTCTTGAACCTCAGTTTTCTCATCAGCAAAATAGGGATATTTGTACTACCTACCTCCCAGGGCTGTTGTGATGAAAGTACTCTGTAAATTTTAAAGGACCACATAAATGGAAGTTGTTGCACTCTGAAAACAGGATTCTCAAATGAGATGGAAAAACACTGCTGAGAGGTACCATTTAGTATAAGAGGGATGTGGGTTTGCCATTGACTTGTGCCTTTAGATGAACAACCACAGAAACCTTGTTTTCAGCTCTTACAGGGAGGGAATAATAATCATCCTCCTCTCTGGAGTGTTGCTTGGGTTCATTAGTTAAGTGCACTTGGAGAAATGCAAAATCTACAGAAAGGGTAGAAGGCCAGTTAACTTCACAAAGCAGAGGGGAAACTATATAATAATAGGGCTTTTTGGAGAATGTATAACAGACTAGCCTGGGAATGAGCAAACCTAGGATCACACAATTCAGAGCTTGAAGGGACCTTAGAGATATCTTTTCCAATCCTTTCATTTTAGAAATAGATCATCAATTTAGATCTAAAAATTACACTATAGTTCAACCCCTGAGTTTTACAGATAGAGAAGATAAAGCTCAGAGAACTGAGATCTTTTGCTAGAGATGGTAATAAGTAGCAGAATTGGAATTTGAACTTAGACATACTGACTATAAATCTCGTGTTCTTTCTCTTTCTACTGAACCAGCTGGGTTTAGGTGCAGCATTTATATTAAGTTGTGTGATTAGAATAAGTCACTTAACCTTTTTGGTCCTTAGCTTCTTCAACTGTAAAATGAAGAGAATTATTCAGATGTGTATTTATGTGTATTTATACACACATATGTGTGTATATGTATCTGTCAATATGTACAAATATGCATACATATATACATACATATGTACAATATATATTGTATAATGTATATGTCAGGGGGTGTATGTAAAATCTATTCTTCATGTCAATAAAAGATACACATATATAAGTTAAGTGCTTCATAAATAATAAAGTTATATAGAAACAGGATATTTCCTGAGAAGATAGAATGAGGAAGGGAGAAAGGAGAGAAGAGAGCCTTTTCAACCTCACCTCTGACCTTTAGCCTGAACTTTGGGGTGACTTTGGCTTCTCCTTTTTCCAGACTGATCTTTGCCCCTTGCTGAGAGCAGATTTTTCTCAGAGTGTAAACTGCTCTGAATGGTATTTGAAAATAAAATCTAATTGATTTCACAGCTCCTTGAACCTCTCCTATCAGGAATTGATTTCTTTTTTCCTTCTGTTCTGTTTTACACACTTGAAAGTGGTTTGAGTGATGACAGAGAGAGAAGCTGATGCATAAATGCCCTTCATTGCTTCCATCTTTCTCTTTCCCCACCCCTTTTCCTCCTCCTCTCTATGTTTCTCTCTCTGCGTGTGTGTCTCTCTCTTCTCTCCCTCTCTCCTTCCCCTCTCCCCCCTCCCTCCTTCTCTCTGCCCCTCTCTCCCCCTCTTTCCCCCTCCCTTCCCTTCTCTCCCTGTCTGTGACCCTCCCCCCTCTTTCCCTCTCCCTCTCTTCCCTCTACTCCTCCCCTTCTCCATCCTTCTCCTTCATTCACCTCCTCTCTCTCCCCCTTTCCCTTCCCCCCCACCCCGGCAATCCTTAAGAATTGTTGGGGGGAAGGAAGAGGAATTGAATTGGCATTCAAAACCATACTTCACAAAATCCCTCAGCCCATTAAAAAAAATGGATTGGGCCAATTCTTGCAGATTCCTATAGAAATCCTCTGCCACCAAAGGTCCAGCTGCCAACCCAATATTAGATGCCACCTCCTCAGGCAGAATAAGGATACCCAACTGGAATAGAGCCTAATTATCTGGCAACCAAGCATGGGATAGCCAACAATGCAGATGGAGCTGGCCACTCCTTTCCTTAGGACCTAAACTGGATCAATTTGGGATTAACTAAGGTATATTCTAATATCTGATTCTTTAAAGTGCTTTCCAAGTATCACATTCCATATTATATTTTCTACAATTCTATGTTCTAGGTTCTTTTTCTGCTTTAAATTTCTAAATCAAATATTCTATTTGCTAATCTAAGGCCTCTTTTAGATTTATCATTCTATATTTTTAAGTTCCTTCTAGCATTCGATGTTCTAAGATTCCTGCCAGATCCAACATTCTGTGTTTTGTGGTCCTTGGTATGTGTGGGTTGTGATATTTCTGAGTGACATCAGCCCCAGGTTTCTAGACCTGCCAACTGAAGTGTTGTTCCAGTTAAGGTTGTCAGACTAAGGCAGGCTTTAGCACAAATACTTGTCCACCTCCTGCAATGTGCCCAGTGCCTGTGTGTGAGAGACAGGTTCATTTTCTGTGTCAACCTGTCAGCACCTGGTCGGCAGCAACCTCAGACGGGTCAGTCAGTGATGGTGAGGGTTGCCAGGGAAGAAGATGGGCTTATGTCAAAACAGAAACCAAGCCCAGGATGTCAGTTAAAGAAGCCTTTGAGCATGGTTGCTTTCCTACATTGGGAGACAGGTGGAATGCAATGAACCTTATGATCTCTTCCAAAGATAAGATTACAAGTATAGGAGAGCCTACAACTTCCCAGCTGATTGCTAGGAGGCCAGGCCAGTGGGCAGAGTTTCTAGGAACTTTGTTGCTCTCTACTTCACAAAAGAGTCAAGAGACACTCACAACAAGCACAGGCCTAAGTGGAAAAGTTGTGTAAATTTAAGGGTATTAAAAATCAAGATCTTGGTGTGGCTAGGTGGCACAGTGAATAGAGCAGGAGTCAGGAAGACCTGAGTTCAAATCCAGCCTCAGACACTTAACACAAAAACTAGCCATGTGACCTTGGGCAAGTCACTTAACCCCAATTGCCCTCCAAAAAAAAAAAAAGCAAAAGAAAATCAAGATCTTGGAGTCAGAAGGGAATAATTTCAAAAGTCTTCTAGTCTATGAGAAATCCCTCAACAAAATTCCCCACACTCATTTGCCTCTCTTGTTTCACTGCTTTTCTAGGAGTCATTTCCATGAGGTTTTAAACCCTTATTTTGTCTTGGGAGTCCTACTGTTTACTTCTACCTCTCCTCTCCCAATCAAAACATCTCTAACTCATATCAAGTCCCCTCAGTAGCTTTCTTTTCTGAGAGTTGATCTGTTATCTTGCCTTATTTTCAGTTAAGATGTTAAACTATTCTTATTACCCTTCTTGGATTCCTTATTTTCACTGTTTAAGAGGTCCTGTCCATGACTTAAGTAAGCTAAAGCAATGATTAATGATATTTCAGACTCGTCAAAAGAATGTAAAAAAAGATTTTAGAATTGCAATGTACCTCAGAAACAATCTAGTCAAACCCCCACATTTTATAGATGACAGAACTGAGCCCCAGGTTGGTTGAGAGTTTCCCTAAGGAAGAGAATTAATCTGGAATTCAAAGTTTTAAAATCAAATGTTTAAAAAAATTATGACTATTAATTTTTTTACATGCAACTGGGACATAAGATACACAAGCACTGGGCTATGGAGATCCATCTTGCCCTACCGGAAAATCAGAGGAGGGATGGGGGAGGAAATAGGAGAGAGCAGATTGGGGGAGGGGGTATTCAGTGGATTCGCTATTTTGGGTTGGTTGGGTAGGGGAAAGACAGGGAGAAAATTTGTAACTCAAAATCTTGTGGAAATGAATGTTGTAAACTAAAAATAAACATAAAATTTAATTAAAAAAAAAAAAAAGAATTTCCCTATTCTCCCAGGTGGTAAAGTCAGGGCATGGATTCCAAAACTAATGAATTTTGCTGAGAATGTCCACTTCTTGGTGTACTGGTTGGGTAAGGTAGCCAGAGAATCATTCTCTCCCACACACTCCACAATCCAATTTCTAGCAGTTCCTACTCTTAAGGCTTGTCATGAAAGAGAACCCATTTTGTTAACTCTCAGAAGATGAATAAGGGAAACCCAAGGATAACATGAACTCAGAAGATGAATAAGGGAAATCCCAAAGGATAACCACAGAGAGCCTGCATTTGAAGGCTTACAATAAATTTTAATGACTGAGATACTTGTTATAAAGTCAGCCTTAGAACATAAAATGTTAGGAATAACAACAAAAACAACAACAATAATTAGTATTTATATAATGCTTTAAGATTTAAAAACCCTTTACGTGTGGTAACTAAAGTGATACAACAACCCTGCAAAATAAATATTATTATTCCCAATTTACAGATGAGAAAATTGAGGCATAGAAAAGTTAGATTAAGTGATTTACCTAGGGTCACACAGGTAGTCGAGGTAGGATTTGAATTCAGGTCTTTTTGGCTCTAGCACTTGTGCTCTATCCACTGAGCCACCTTGCTGCCTAAGATAATGGAAAGGACCTTGTTTCATGCAAAGCCGAATCTGGAAACAACCTAGGACCATACATATGATTTTAAAATGTTACAGATATAAGGATACTTTAAATAGAAAATGTGGCTGTAGAGGATGTTTAACTTTGGAGGTTGAAGAGACCTTAAAAGTCAGTTAGTTTGCTTTATTTTGCAGAGAAGGAATTGAAGCCGAGGGAAATGTAGTGATTTCAGGCCTCAGTCACTGACTAGTGAATGGAAGGTTCTGGTTCTACTGATTCACGAAGCATCCGTCCCTTTACCAGAAGCAGAATATTATACTAGTATAGGTTAGTAATTTGTATAGGATTAGAATACAAGAAAAGGGTAGCGGGGTGGAGTTGCTGAGAAGTAAAAAGGGAAGATAGGTAATTATATTGTAGACATTGAGTTTTTAATGTCTAAGTGGGTATGAGTGCCTCATTGTAAACTTAACTCCTCAAAAGGGTAATACCAAAGTGACTAAGTTGAATAGAATACCCCAGCGATAGGTCTCATGACTACATTCTTGCTGGGCCTCTGTTTTTTTTTTTACTTCTCCCTCCAAAGGCACTCAGCCAGACCACTGGGCTCAGCCAGCCACTGAGGGCCATGAGATATGACTTCATTATAATGTGGTATTTATAATTCATTCCCCATGTCAATGGAATGGTGACAAATGGCTGACTTACTTAGAAGGATCATTTCCTCACATTTCATAGGGAGAGTTTTTATTTTATTTTATTTTCCCCATGACGACCTTCCTCATTTCCCACTGGCTGAACGTCAACATCATCCCTGAAGACTTTCCGAGTTCTTGCAGGGGATGTGTCATAGTAACAAGTACTCTGAGGCATACTGAATTTGAAAGAGCCTTGGTCTCTGCCTTGCCAGGATTTACAGGGTAGTGGAAGAAGAGAAAATATTGACTTGAGAAATATGATGTAAGAAAAAAAAAAACCACCTAAAATTTAGTTAAAATAAGAAAGGTAGAATGGGTTAGTGGGAAAGAGTTCTGGCCTTGGAACCAGGAGACCTAAGTTCAAATCCTGATTGAGTGATATTATCTGAGGCAACTACTTTAGGTCTCATTTTACTCATCTATAAAATGGAAATAATGCTACTCTTTCTGCTATACCTCTATGGAACTGTGATCTATAAGCATGCACTAGTAAATGGACAGCCCAAGTACCACATTGATATTTTAAAGATATTAATAACGACAACAACAAAATCCCAAGGAATGTTGAGTAGATTCCCTGTGGAATATGACCTTGGAATTGGGAAGACTTGGGTTCTCAAGCCTAACCTTTGACCCCAGACATATCATTTAGTTCTTCATGCCTCAGGCACCTTTCTAAAACAGTTGTTGCAGATCTGCTTTAGCTGAAGGATTTTCTTCATGAGTTAGCTCCCCACAAAGATGAAATTCCAGGTAAAGACCAAAAACGAACAAGCAAAGAAGAATGAGATTCACACAAGAAGGTAAGGTTGTGGAAGGATTACGAACTGCAACATTGAAATGATGACCAAGACAAACTCATCTGACAGGGATCCACTTGTGTAATCAGAATAACAAATCATCTTTTTGTAATGTTTTAAAGTTTTTAAGCATTTCTCCCACAACAATCCTGGAAAATACACAGTTTACTTCCCCCACTTTCATGGAGAAATAGACTCAGAGAAGTTAATTGATCTGTCCATTGTCATACAATAAATATCAGAATCCAGATATGGACACAGGTTTCCTGAATTCAGGTTCAGGATTCAGTCCACTACATCATACTGCCTCACATAATAAAATCAAAACAAAAGCAACAGCAAGATTAGCACAAAATAAAATTTCACATGGTGAGTTAATTGCAGTTATGAAAATAATCTAGACTTCCTGACTTGCAGATAAATGTTATAGAACAATCTTCTTTGACACAAATTTTGTTTCCAATTTATTTATTTATTTTTAGTTTTCAACATTTAATTTCCACAAGATTTTGAGCTACAAATTTTCTCCCCATCTCTTCCCTACCTCCACCCTAAGATAGCGAGCCTGTTGAATACCCCTTCCCCCAATCTATTCTCTCTTATATCCTCCCCCCTTCCTCTCTAACTTTCTAGTAGGGTTGACACAATTTTTTTTAACAAGACAGTGTAGATTTCAGGAAGTGAATCCATTTCTTAATCAATGTTGCTTCCTCTAATGGGACAATCAATTTTCTAGCCACATCTTTGAATACTTTGCCCACTTCTGAAAAAGGGGCAAAAGTGTGCCATGAAATAAAGATCATAATGGTTTTAGATCTAAAGGATAAAATAAAGTTTATTGGGAGACTCAGTAGGAAAAAAACAATATGACCTTGGAGAGAGTCAGAACAAGAGTTCTGAAGCCAATCGAGAAAGGAAGTAGGAGAGCAATACCATGCAAATCAGCTGAGGTAAACAAATAAATAATCTCCATCACTGACAGTGGAAAGCAGAGAGATACCTGAACGATTCTGGAAAATCATTGGAGGAAAAACAATACTTAAGGTAGTTAAAAGTTGTTTTGTGCCACAAAAAAACTCTAATGGCTTAGTTAAGTTCTTTAACTTCTTTCATTAAGCATATATAAAGGAAAAATTCTTCTTGTATTTTCATATACACAACTGAGTGGATCAGTCCTCTTCTTCTCTGTTTCCCCCTTAGTACTACCACCTGAGCCCATCTTTAGAAAGTGGGCACAGGAGGTGAATGAGGATGAAGTTATTCATTCTATTCATCGCTTATGACATGCTTCTTTTCTTAGCTGCCCTCCCTTCATTAAGTTATTCAACTTTACTAATGATTTGGAAAAGGGGACAAATTGCTGGCTAATTAAATTGGTGGGTGATACTCAATAGGGGGCCCTCAGAAAGATAGGGAATCATGTGAAATGTCCAGAAAAGAAACAAAAAAGAACATGTGTCACTGTGTAGAGATACACCTCATAAACTGGGGAGCCATGAAGAAGATACTTTAGAAATAAAACTGACTTCTAAGTCTAAATAGAGCTAAGTAAATGTTTCTCTTTACCCCTTTGAGGTGGAGTGTCTAAAAATAGACACTGATACTAACATTTCTTTTTTGTTTAAAGTTTTTAAAATTATGGATTTTTTATATTTTGAAATTTCTAAATATATTCCCCTCCCCCTAACTACTGAGCAACCCTTTGAAACAAAGATATAGATATGTGTATATATATATATGTATATATAATATACATATACTATATATTATATATGTGTATGTAATATATAATATATGCACATGTGTGTATATGTAAAGAGAGAGGTAAAAGCAGTCCAACAAAACTAAGCAAAACATAAATGGACACTTTAAGTATATACAGTATTCTATACTCATATTTCCCCACTTCTGCATAGAAGGCAGGGAGGTACATTTTCTCCATTCTTCTTCAAGGCTAATCTTGGTACAATGTACAATGTACAATTGTGCTTTTCTTTTTGCTACTATCATTTATATTGGTATAGAGATATGCTGGAGTCAGCTCAAATCTACTTTCAAGGGGGGATTATAAATCTTCAGGGTGAGCATTTAGTCCTTGGAAATCAGCAAACACCACAAATCAGGGCTTGGTTTATTGTTTTGTTGACTATTAAGACTTAAGAAACTGATAGAGGAAATAGTAATAATGGAGCTTAAAATTAAAGGTGTGTCCTACTTGCTCCACCTCCCCAACTTTTTGCCAAACTAGAGTGCCAGTTGTCAAAACCTTCTGGATAAGCATTGAATATTATTTTACTGGTTCTGCTCTTTTTTTACTCAATTGTTATTTCATATGTCGTTGAAAACATCTCCAAATTCTTCATATCCATCATTTTCTATAGTGCAAAAATATCCTGTTACATTCATTCACTATACTGTCCATAGTCATTTCTTAATCAAAGACATCTACTTGTTTTATAGTACTTTGTCACCCTTGAGGTATATCCAAGAATATGTTGGTGTATAAGAGAATATTCTGTCTTTGACCTCTGTAGCTTATATACCTATACCTTCATTTCTAGAATACAGATTAGGATTCTCTTTTCTTACCAAAGGCCTATGAAATAGAAAGAAGGAGTTGCATTATACTTCCATTTTACAGACGTGGAAATTAAGGCCTGAGACCCATTGAATGATTTGATCAAGGTGAAATTTCTTGGAGTGACTCACCAGAACACAAATACAGATGTCTTGACTCTAGGCCCAATATTCTTTCCACTGCCTTTCTAAAATAGGATACTAAATGATTTGTATTATTGTAAGAAATAAGAATAAAAATCTCTTTTATATGATGTTTTTACAATTTATACAGTATTCTCCACAAGACCCTGTGAAATAGGTAACCAGGGATAGGGACTGGACTTATGATTCCATGGTCTTGGGAATGTGCAGGTGAAGAAATACCTTCTCTGCAATTTAAAGTCTTAGAGAGAATATTAAGAAATTAAGTTCCTTGCCCATTATCTCACAGCCAATATGTTTCAGATTTGGAAACAGTTTACCTTGTTGCATCTTGTACTTGTAGGTGGTATAAATGTTGATAACCTCATTTGACAGATGAGGAAACTAAGGACCAGAGGGGAGATCAATGTCCCTAGAGTTACACAGAAAATTGGGCTAAAGAGTCAAATTCAAACTTAGGCTCTTCTACTCCAAGTCTAGTTTACCAAGGTATAAAACTAATGGAACCGTCAGACTGATGGAAGAGCAAGGTTAAGTTTGGCCCCTTGGATGGAAGCTCTTCTTAGACTATTGTAATAGTCTCTAAATTAGTCATCCCTTCTCCATTTTTCATCATCTCCCTTCTCCAATCCAACTTCCATTAAGTTAACAAATTGATGTTTCTTTAGTTCACTCTTCTACCCATTTTTTTAGTAGCTCCTGGTTGCCTCCAGGATAAAATCCAAATTTCTCAGTCTGGCATGTAGAACTCTCCACAATCTGCCTCTTATCTACCTTTGCAGTCTTTCTTCTTTTTTCTCTCTTTACTCTGCTCCAGTCAAACTGGTCTATCAGCTACTTTATGTAAACTCCATTTAGCTTGTTAACTCTGTGCCTTTGAATGGGCTATCCCTGATGTCTGGAATCCAAACTTACCTCAGACATTTACTATCTTTCAAAGTGTAACTCAAATGTCTGTCAACTCAAAGCTTTTCCTGATCATACCATGGAAGAGTGTGCTTTACCTTCTGAAATTATATACGTTAAGTATATACTGTATATTTACTTATCTATGTACACGGAGGTGAACTGGAGTCAGCTCAGTCTCGGGAGAAATGATTGTTAAATTCTCAATGTCCACACCTACAGCTAAGAAATTGTCAAACGCTATAAAATCAGGGCTTGATTTTTTGTTTTGCTGATTGTCTAGACTTAAGAAAATTATAGAGAAAATATTAGTATTGTAAATTGAACTTTTAAAAACGTGTCATGCACGCATTTCCCCAAAACCAGCAGAGTTTCAGCCATTAAACATTTATCAACACCCCCAATGTGAACACTTTGTATCATCAGAGTGTCAGTAGACCCCAAGGCAGGGTTTCTTGGTCTTTTTTCTGTCATGGACCACTTTGGAAGTTTGGTGAAGTTTGTAGATCCCTCCTTGAAATGATACTGTTGATTAATTGAAGAAAATGCTAAATTTCAGTTAGAAGTTAGTGTAAATAATGATGTAAATCTTTTATCCATTTAAATTCAGAGGTCACCTGAAATCTATTCACTTAATTCTGTGGATCCCTGCTCTAAAAACATGATGGAAGGGCAAAAGGGATAGAGGACCATCCTAACTCTCAGACAGGAACTGAGAATATCTGTTCTTGTGAGAAGTCTGTCAAAAAGCCTTTGGAAATTAAGAATAGAATCAATATTCTTGTCCCTTGGGACAAGCTCAGGTTTTGGTGTTCCAAAGGAAATGCTCCAGAAAAGGGGTGGGAAGATGGGTGAAAGGACTCAGGACTTCTTTAAATTGAGGTGCCATGGGTTGTCATTCACTTAATAATACTAAGTGGCACTGTGGTATATAATTCAAAGAGAACTGGCTTTGGAGCCAGAGAATTGGGCTTCAGTCCTGTTTTTTATACCAATTGAACTTGGTATATGATGAATATGATTTATTCACCCTGGGTTTCAGTATCTTTATTCATTAAATGAGCAAGTTGGTCTAGTTAGCCTCTGAGGTCCCTTTTATCTCTAAACCCATGATTTCATGATATGTGCTTTAAAGTGTATAAACTAGTTCAATGAGCATTTCTATCCAAATGATTCCCAACCTGAGCCCTAAATCCTTTCCTGAGCCCTAGTCCCACACCTCCAATTGCCTACTGGAATCTCTGTTTGGTCATTCCTTCAATAGGAATCTCAAACTAGACCTCATTCCCTTTCTACAAACAAAATGACTCCTCCTCCATGTTTCTTTCTCTTCAGGGCTCTTTCATGCTTTCAACATCCTGACTCAGAACCTCTGAGGTATCCTCAAGCCTTCACTTCCCCTTACTGCTCAGCTCCACATCTAACTGTTGGCCAAATTTTGTCAGTTCTGCCACTACATCTCTTGCAGCTGTCCCCTCTTTTTTTTCCTATTAGTATGGTAAACACTTTATCTCAAGCATTAATCACCTCTAGCCTGGGCTTTTATATACTTTCAGTAGAATCTAAAGCTTTTGGGGATCAATTACATACTTTTATTATTATTATTTCCTTTTCTATAGTCAAGACCTAGGATTGCATCATTGAAATTTTAATTGAAGCTGAAGATCTGGAACAGGGAATGGTGTGTGAAATTTTAGAAAGATCTCAGGATTTTGGAATCACACAATCTGTGGTTCAATCCTGATTCTGCCTTTTGATATTTATTTTATATCAAACAAATTACACAGGATCCCCCAGCCTTAATCACCCCGTCTGCAAAAAACAGGAACTTGGACCAAATTACTTTCGTGGTCTCTTCTGGCTCTAAATTCTACAAAACTATGTAGTTCAGATCTTTTGTATTATAGACATGAAATTGAGGCTCTGTGAATCCTGACTTGTCCAAGGTTACAGAGATACTGAGGAGCATGCTGGAACCCAAACCCAGGTCATCTTCTTCCAGGTTTCCCCCCATTATATTTTACTGTAGTAGAGTCAGCAACTCATTCTAACCAGCAGTTACTTTTCTGTCAGAAGGTGGAAGCTATTAAGGTACCAGGAACTTATTTTTTTTTTTCTATCTGAAAAGTACAATGCATTAGCAAAATAGTTTTAATAATAAAAAAGCCACTGACCTAGAAAAAAGAAATAAAAGGAGAGGTCAGCAGTTTGGGAGAAAATAGCAAGTGACCTAAACTTCAAGTTCCAATGATGAACATGGTCTTGTTTGAAGGTGGCAGAAATAGCAAGGACAGCCCATTTAAATAGCAGTTTTAATTTGTCAGTGACTTCCTGGCAGTGAAGATCTTAAAGGCAATGTGAGCAAGCCTTGCAGGAAAAGAATCATTCTCATTGACTGTAGAGCTAAAAGGGAAGTATTGTGTTTGGAAAGGCAGATTTTATTCATTTGGGAGCCCACATTTCTCATTCTGAAAGTCTTGAAATTATTGGGCTTCACAAAGACCCACTGGAACAAACAAGAAGCTGCCATTGCCACAATGCTCAGGGAGATGGTGATATGCAACAGTCACCTAGTTAAGAGATCATAAAATCCTATAATTTTAGAGCTGCATGGATCAAAAAGGCCATCCGGCATAGTAGTACGTTCTTCTGCCTTCCTAATGCAACCATTTCTGCCATGAAGTTCATCCTTGATTGCAAACCATGTAGTCATCTCTGGTTCTTACTCATTCCTCCAGTAATATAGTAACTCATTAATTGTGTGGAGTTTCCTTCCACACAGTCTTTTGGTTTCATCATTTTCTCTTCATCACTATTGTGACTGTATTAATTTAGTTCCTCATCACCTCACCTATAGGTCATTGAGAAGGCTTCCTAGCTGGGCTTTTTACCTTTACTTTCTCCTCTTCAAAGCAATCCCTCTGCACAGGCTGCCAGAATAATCTCCCACAAGCACTGTTATTAGCATATCATTTCTCAAAACTGGCAATAATAGGACCCATTGCTACAGTGCTTTTAAGTTTATAAACTGGTTTTCTGATGACAGTCTTGTATGGTAGAGTATATATGACTAAGTCGATTTAACACATGACAAACTTGAAGATCCCAGTGCTTGGCATCTGCCTGGTACATAGAAGTTGTTCAATAAGCACTAGCTGACTTCTCACAGAAGTAAATGTCTCAAGCTTTGGGGCATCAGTTACATCTTTTTATTATTATCATTTCCCTTTCTATAATGTCTCAAGGTCACATGGCTACTAAGTTCAGGGGCAGGACTTGAACCCACCTTTTGACTCCAAATTTTGTGGTCTTTCTCCTGTACCACACCCCCTTCTAGCTCCAAATCCTGTGGACTAAAACTCAATTCAATTTGCCAAATATTAACTAAAGACTATATTATGTGCTTTACTTCGTAAGAACAAGAGGTGTAGTATATTGGCATGAAATCAGGCCAAATCAAGACTGGGACTGAAGATGTTAGGGTTTCTAACCCAAATTCTGTCACAAAATAGATGTGTAGCTTTAGGAAAACCGCTTAACCACTGTGATCCTGAGTCTTCTTATCTGTAATATGGGTTTGAAATTAGGTATGGTGGGCTACACAGACCTTTAAGGTCTCTTACAATTCTAATATTCTATAAGTGCTGAAGGCCAAGTGCAAAAATTGCCACTAAAAATTAGCCAGTATTTAGCCATTATTCTAACTGTATTTCAACTGATCAATGTGAGGTTGGACTTTCAGGGACAATATGTCTTCATTTAGATGAGATAGGAAAAGCATTGCTTGTTAATGTCTGCTTATCTTGTCTCAGTCTCACCTCCCTCCCCCATTCCCCCCACAGATACATTATTATGCTCAGAGTGTTTTGGCAGCACTGATACAAACCAGTGCAAATGGTTGACTAGAACAGAGAAGACAATAACCTTAATGGAAAGAATTTGGAAACTGAGAGACAACAGATTGTATTAGAAGAAATGAAATAATATTTAATTTCTCTGGTCATAAATAATCTGTCTGCCCACATTATGAGCACATCAGAGTTGACAGGGAAAATATTCACCAATGTGAAAAAAGAATCCACACCATTATTCCTTCATTATTGTTTTTTGTGGGAATATCAAGTGTGACATTTTCTGACAGATGGAACTGCTGCTGCTGCTGGGCTCTGGGAGTCTGGTAGTGCTTGGGTGTGTGTCAGCAGTAGGGTAATGATGATCATAGTCATAGTAGCTCCTAACTGTATAGTGTACAATTTAGTATGTGTTTCCCCATTCATTTTTTTCCATTAGATCTTCACAGGCACAATATGAGATAGATCACACCTACCTCCACTTACATATGGGGAAACTGAGGTCTAAATTGGCATAGTGACTAAATTCATACTACAACTTAGGGGACAGTCTTGGGGCTCCAGCATAGGTCTTCTGACTCCCCGCTGTCTGTCTTTTAAAAAATAAGATTTTTATTGACGCTTTCTATTTCTGATATCTTCGTAGTTATCTTAAGTATCCTCTCCCTTCCCCACTCTCAAAGAGTCATCCTCTCTAAGAGACATATAGTATTATTTATAGAAGGAAAAATCAGCAAAACTGTCCAATACATTGAAAAAATCTGAAGACACATGCAATGTGTTATACTTGTGGACCTCCACCCTTGATGAAGGGGCAAGATGAGGCGTCCCTTCTTTCTTCTTTATTTGGATCCTGCTCGATCTTTACATTTGCTTTTGCTTTTATTTATTTTTTGGTGTATTGTGATTTTTTTCCATTTACATTGTTATTGTCAGCTGTGTATGTGGTTTTCGTGCCTCTGCTTCTTTCATTCTGTGTAAGTTAACATAGCTCTTTACATACTTATCTGTATTTATCACATTCATCATTTACTATGGTATAGTAATATTCCATTAAATTCATGTATCACAGTTTGTTTATCCATTCCCCAATTGATGGGTATTTACTATTTTTCCAATTCTTAACTATTACAAAAAGGGCTGCTATCAATATTGTGGAGGATATGGGGACTTTTTTTCTTTTATCAATGACTTGAGGTATAAGCCCAGTAATGGAATCTTTAGTTGAAAAGGTATGGACATTTTAGTCACATTTCTTTTTGCATAATTCCAAAATGCTTTCCAAAAGAGTTGTGCCATTTTATAGTTCCACCCTAGTGTGATTATCATTCCAGAACATCTCCAACGTTGACTATTGCCTTTTGTACATTTTAACCAATTTTCTTTGGAGCATTGTTTCATGTGATTGTGAATACTTTGCAATTCTTTTGAGAACTGTTTTATTCTTTTGATGACTTTTTATTGATGATTGGCTATTAGGTTTTTTTTGTGTGCATACACACCTGCATATATTTATGAATAAACATATACACACATGTACACATATGTGCACACAATATACATATACACGTGTGTATGTGTTTGTACATGTACATGCATATATGTGTATAGATCTATATTTTGAACAGAGAAATTTGATATAAAGGATTGTTTTTTTCTCCCCTTCAATTACTTTCCTTCTTATCCTAGGTGCATTCATTTTGTCTGTATAGAAGATTTTAAATTTGTAGTATTCAAAGTTATTTATTTTATTATTTTCAGTTGCCTCTATCTCACATTTGGTTAAGAATGCATCCCTTACTCCAAATGTGGGAGGTAAATGATGGTTTTGTTCTATTTGTTTAATAATAATATCTTTAATATTAAGGTCACATATCCATTTTGTACATATTATGGAGTATGGTGTAAAGTGTTGTTCTAACTTAATTTCTACTAGACTGCTTTCTAGTTGTTTTTTTTTTCCTGCCTGATTTTTTTTTTTTATCAAATAAAGCTCTTTTTTTTTTTACCCCTACAAGGTAATTTGTGTTTTCTACTTTATCAAACACCAGGTTACTGAGTTATATTGTTCCTAATTTTCCCTACTCTAGATGATCTATTTCTCTATTTTCTAACTGATAGCATATTATTTTGATGACTTTCGCTTTATAATATAGTTTGAGGTGTGGAAGTACTTTCCCCTCTTGTTACCTACCTCTTTTCATCATTTCCATTGATATTCTAGAACTTTTTACACAAAATGAAATTTGTTATTATTTTATAAAGTTTTATAAAGTATTACCTTCATAATTTGATTGGCATAGCATTAGAAATATTAATTAAGTTTTATAGTATTGGCATTTTTATTATATTTACATGACCTAGCCATGAGCATTGAATGTTTCTCCAGTAATTTAAGTTGTTCTTTATTTCTTTACAGAACATTTTGTTATTGAATCTATGTAGATCTTTTGTATGTTTTAGTAGATTGATTCCTTGGTATTTTATGAATTTATATACTTGTTTGGAATGAGATATCCCTTTCTATTATTGTTTCTTGTGGTTTCCCATTATTATATAGAATGTTATTGATTTTGAAGATCTATTTTATAACCTGTAATTTTGCTGAAGTTAGTGGCATAATTAGTATCTTTCCTGATTCACTTGAATTTTTCCAGATATACCATCAGATCATTAGCAAATAGGGATACTTTTATTCCATATTTATCTTTTTTTCCTTTAATTTCTTCCTTTTAACATATCATTGTTGCTCGTGTTGCTAGTGTTTCCAAAACTATATCAAGCAGTAGTTGGGAGAGTGGACACTCTTGCTTTACTCCTATGCTTATTAAAAGGATTCTAGTATATCCCCATTATTTATATGCTTTTACTGATATTTTTTTAAAAATTTCCCTTTATGCTTGTGCTCTGTAGGGTTTTTTAGAAGAAAAGAGTATTGTTCCTGTCAAAAACTATTTCTGTATCTATTGAGATGATCATGTGGTTTTGCTTGCTTTGGTTTTTACTATGATAAATTATGTTTTTCTTCCTGCTGTTGGACCATCCTTACATCCTTGACACAAATATCACTTGGTCATAATAAATAATTTCTTAGATAAATCACTGTATTCTGATTGATAGAATTGTTTTGATTTTTGAGTTAATAATTTTAATGATTATGTGTGTGTTATCTTTCCCTGAATTAGGTATTGAAACCATATTAATCTCATAAAAGGATTCTGGTAAGATGCTTTCTTTCTCAATTTTTGTGAATAATTTATGAAGTATGGCTACTAACTATTATTTACAAGTTTGATAAAATACTCTTATGGAACTATCAAGTTCACTTGGGACAAGGGGACAAGTTCTTTTATTTTTTTTCCTTTTTTTTTTTAACTTTTATTTAGGTATTTTATTTTTGTCCAGTTACATGTACAAACAATTTTTAACATCCATTTTTAAAACTTTGGGTTCCAAATTCTCTCTCTTCTTCCCTCCCCACCCACTCCAAACCCCTTATTGAGAAGGCAAGCAATTTGGTATAAGTTATACAAGTGTAATCATGCAAAATGTTACCACAATAGTCATGTTGTGAAAGAAAACAGACAAAAAAACTCAAGAAAAATGAAGAAAATAAAAAAAAGTATACTTCAATCTGTATTCAGATACTATCAGTTCTTTCTCTGGGGATAACCAGTATCTTTTATCACAAGTCCCTGAGAGTTGTCCTGGACCATTATATTGCAGAGAATAACTATGTCATTCACAGATGATTATCCCACAACACTGCTGTTATTTTGTGCACAGTACATTTTACTTTGCATCAGTCCATGTGAGTCTTTCCTGGTTTTTCTGAGAGCATCTTGCTCATTATTTCTTATAGTACAGTAATATTTCTTTATAACCACACACTACAATTGATGAGCATGCCCTCAATTTCTAATTCCTTGTCCCCAGAAAAGAACTGCTATAAATATCTCCACACACATAGGTCCTCCCTCCTCACCCCCACTTTTAAAAAATCTCTTTTGAGATACGGACCTAGTAGTGGTGTTGCTAGATCAAAGGGCATGCGTGGTTTCATAGCCCCTTTGATCATAGTTCCAAATTGCTCTGCAAAATGGTTGAATCAGTTCACACCTCCACCGAGAGTGCATTAAAGTCTCATTTTCCCTACATTCCCTCCAACATTACTCATGTACCTTTTCTGTCCTATTAGTCAATCTAATAGATATGTGGTAATACTCAGAAGTATTTTAATTTGTATTTCTCCAAACAATAGTGAGTTAGAGTATTTTACTTCATTTTGGCTATAGACGGTTTTTATTACCTCATCTGAAAACCAATCATATGTTTTGACCATTTCTCAATTGAGAAATGGCTATTATTATTTTTTTTATAAATTTGACTCAATTCTCTATATATTTGAGAAATGAGACTTTAATCGGAGAAATTTGCTTCAATTTTTTTCACAGTTACTATTGCTAACTGTATTTTCCACCAGCCTATTCCCCACCCTATTTATTATATTCTCTCTCTCCTTTCACCCTATCCCTCCTCAAAAATGTTTTGATTCTGACTACCCTCTCCCTCAATCTACCCTCCCTTCTATCACCCCCTCCCCTTCTTTTATTTCTTTTCCCTCTTACTTTCCTATAGGGTAATACATATTTCTATACACAATTGAGTATGTATGTTATTTCCTCTTTGAGCCAATTCTGATGAAAGTAAGGTTTATTCACTCCCCCTTACTTCCCCCATTATTCTCCTCTATTGTAATATATGTATATGTATATGTATATACATATATATATATATATATACATATAATCTTAAGTTCTAGAAAGTTCTTTTCTATGATTTCTTACATTATAGCATCAAACTTTCTGTTGTGTTCTTCTGGGAGACCTATAGTCCTTAAATTTTCTCTAATCATCTTGGCTTTTGAGAACAAGTATGTTTTGTTTTGTTTTGTTTTTTGGATAGTAGACATATTGTCTTTTAATGTTAGTGTTTTTCCTTGATTTTCTTTCTTTTTTGTTTGATTTTCTTGATTTTCCTTCCCTTCTTAGTATTTGCATTTCTAATCTACTGTTCTATTATTTTTTTTTCCTTCAGGAGACTTAAAATTACAAATTTGAAGTGTTTTTCCCCCTATTCTGCACATCACTTTTGCTCTATAGGCCACACATTCTGCTCTCATAATTCTAATTTCTTTTTTGGACCACTAAAGAAAAGTATGTTATAGTTCCAGGTTCTCCTTGAATTCTACAGGGTCTTCTGTTCATCAAGTGTTAGATTGTTTTTCTTTGTCTTACAATGCTTATTCTTAAATTACTGAACTAATTGACTACATCTTGAGGATATTTTTCTATCTGTTATTCCTGTTTTGTCTTTTTGATTTTTCTGCTTCTATTCAACATCATTGAGTTTTCTGCTTCCTGAGATCTTTGCTAATTTCAATCTTTTCCCCCAACTACCCCTGCAATTTTACCCCTTTTCACTCTTTGATTCTGTCTCCTGTGATGTTGGTTTCCTAGGGAGCTAGATCTCAAGGTGTCTTAACCAGCTCCCAGGCTGGGAAACTTTTAGTTGGTTAGAACTGTCCCTAATATATGTTGTGCTCTTTTCCTCAGATTTAGTGGAGTGCTACATTATGAGCCGCAATTCTCCCCTTCCCCCCACTCAATGCCTTGTTGTGGTGTCCTTTTTTGCTCTTTCTGGTCCTCATTTCTTTGTCTTCACACAAATAGAATTGCTATACTTGTGCCCCACAGTTGTCTGCCCCTGCACAGCAGTTCCAAACTTTGCACCACTGGCTCTTGGGGTTGCAGTGATCATGCAAATTTTTGTTCCTAAAGGACTACGTAAGTACTATTTGTCTGTCATTGCCTGAACAAATTTCTAAAGCCTAAAGCTGGGATATACATGACACTGGAAAGAAGGAGAAGGGACTGGACTGTTGGGGTCCGTTTTATTTTAAACTTGTTTTGGGTCACTGAGTCTACCAGTATGGCTTTCCTGCTGGTAGCATGGGAGGTATGGGGCAGTGGGTGCTGAGTGAGCTCATCATTAGTGAACACAATTTCATGTGTTTTTTTAAATCTTATTTTGGATTTTTAGTGTGCTAGAACATGAAGACATATGTTGTTTTATCTCTAGTACATAATTTCCATTTTGGAGAGGTTTGAGACTTTATGAGGATGAGAGAAAATGTCTAGTTCTCCGTCTTGTTTCCATTGACCCTTTGTGTCTTCTTTGTACTGAAGGAATGAGATTTAAGTAAAATATTTGCCTTTTTTTCCAAGAAGAAATGATCCTTTCTGTAGTTTACATGTACTTAATTATCTGTATTCTTTTAGTTTTCATGATAATTTCTGATTTTGGGCACTGCTTGTTCCGTAAGACGAATAAGTAGTCTGTAGCTAGGCAGCTGATCAGTTTCAGTCAATCAATTGGTCTGGCAAGCATTAATTTAGCACTTGCTCTAAGAGGGGTATAATTTAGGGGAAAAGGAAATCCTAAGTATTCTATGACTTGATCCCCATAGAACTTACAGATTAATTGAAAGGATGAATCACAATTTGGGGAAAACAATCCCACAAGAGGACAACTTGCAGATAAGTGGCAATAAGATCAAATAAAGCTTCAGAAGATGCAGGAAAGCATTGGAGAATAGAGTTTCTCAGGAAAGTTTTCTTCTTGACTACTGTAGTCTAGCTAAAGTCTTCTACATCTTTTGAAAATAAGGACGGTGGCTATGCAGAAAGTCCAGTAATTGATGGCATGGTGGATTTTATTGATACCACCAGACAAAAAACGATGCTGCTCTGCTTTCATCAATGGAGATTACCATCATAGTTGCATATATCATATAATCCTAAAGTGAAGAGTTACAGTGTTGAAGAGAACCTTAGAATATAGAGTATTAGAACCAGAAGGGACCTTCAAGGTCATCTAGTTTTCTCTTATCTTAAAGATATAGAAAGGATGTCCTAGGGAAGGGGGAGTACTTGCCCAAAGTCACACAGCAAATCAGTGACAGAGCTAAGTACTTTAACCAAGTATTCTAACCCCTAGTCTTCATTGTTACTCTTTGCCTTCTGACAAGACTTCTTCCTATTTCATTGCCTTTAGAATTACATTGTGCAAATCAGAACTTGTACCAGAGCTATTGGTAGAGCAAGACCACTGGAGTTAAATCCAAGTGTGCTGGCATCTTTGTTGAGTGTTTTTTTTTTCTTCCTCCTATGGCTTCCTCTTTGTGCCAGGCTGTCGGTGTCTTGGGATGTAATTTTGGTTCCTTGCCTGACCCCACCCTAATACCTATTGGGATATAAGCAAAACACTGGCACACCAGCCACCTTATCTCCCATTGCAGATGCAACCTTGGTGTGTGCCATCACTCCAGCTATTACTGCCACCTATTATCACCTCTGGCCTACATGCCCTCTTATTACTAATTGTAGTTCTAATCTTGCCTCACTCCCCTAAACATATATGCCATCTCTTCTTTAGAGGAAAAAAAAAAAAAGGTAAAGTCCTGAAAGGAAATAGAATCTGAGTATCAAATATCTTTGTCTGGGAAAAAAAAACAAACAAAACCTAATTGTCTACTTTTTCTTACTGCCTCCTATAATTAATGATTAACCAAAACTCTTTTACTATTTTCTTCTGTGGGTGGTCAAGGCATTATCTCATTCCCTCCTATGCCAGATTGAGACATCAAGGTCACAGACCCTTCCTTCCCCATCCCTGCAAATGTACTTCTTTCATTTAACTGACTGCTCTTCCCCATCTTCACTGCTCCCCAGACTCCCCAAAACATCCTTCTACCCACTAATGGCATCATTACCTTTCTCTCCAGATTGTTTAACAGATGCTTTTGATAAATTCTTAAGCAACTGGAATTCTGTGGAAAATGAAGCGAGGCTTTCTAATATCTGTGGTTACTGGTAAAGGATAGGAGACACTCACAAGGTCTTTAGTATGGGAATCACTTAGGGAGGGTGCTGTAGCACAACAGAAGGTTGGAGGGTAAGGGAAGCTAGAGAGGTAGGGGATGAGGTGACCCTAATGAATCTGGGCAGGAATACGGAATCCATTTTACACCTCAAATCTTGGTAGGAAACTCAGAAACTTGGTTCACATCAGTGAGAGAGTTAAAACACTACAAGTGGTTGTTGTTGTTATTATTTTAATATTCTTCACTAAGTCCTACTCTTGCAATTTATGGAGGCAACACTTTTTTATTGGCTATGTCTATGAACATAAACTTTGATAGATCCTAGGATCTGAAAAGATTTGAAGTATAGGTCCAGTGATAGCATATATGTTGTTTGAAGACCAGCTTAGAAAACTTTTAATCAATGTTTGTTGAATTGATTTGGCTAGTTTAAGTTCAGTGAGACAAATTTGGCTGCAGAGTGCTGAATATGACTACAACAGTCCCTAAAAACTATCTTTTGATTTGCATTAGTGCAAAGAGTATTTTTTAAATCAATGATGATGATGATGATGAAGATTGATGATGATGATGATGAAGATTAATGATGATGATGATAATCGTCATTATGAAAGAAAAAAAGGTGGAGAGGGAAAAGAAGGAGGAGGAGGTGGTGTATGCGGAGATAATAGAGGAGGAGATCATGGAGAAGCAAAAAAGGAGAAGAAACAGAAGCAGAAGAAAAAAGGAGAAAAAACAGGAGGAGGAGAAAGTAGAAAAGAAGGAGGAAAAGAAGAAGGAAGAAAAGAAAATGGAAAAGGGGAAGGAAAAGAAGAAATAATGAAGACAAAGGGGCAGGAAATAGAAAGACTAGTTCATGGAAGGGCAAGTGGGTCAGTTTGTTTGGGACATCAAGTACTTGAAGGAATTGTAGACTGGAGCCAGCTTGTGCTTTTAAATGGTAAGATGAAGTATTACATTCAGTTTTGGCTGCCATATTTTAAGAAGAATATTCAAAAGTTGAGATTCCAAAGGTGGGCAACCAGGATGGTGAAAATTCTCAGGTTCATGGTATGGAAGTTAAAAGGTGTCAGTTTCATATCATTGAAGAAACAGTTGAAGGACTTGGGGCATTTCATATGGTGAAGAAAATATTTAATGGGGGCTTTCATGTAGACGTAGGATAAGACTTCCTCTAGAAGATAGAGCTGAGAACAAAGAATAAAAATTCCAAACATGAAAGTATTGATTGATATTACTTGGTACAAGTCATAGCTATCACAGGAGGACTTCAGGAAAACTAAAGTATATTGTGAGAAGGCATTGCTTATTGAGGTACGGACTGGACTAACTTTCTTCTGAGGTGTATTTCAACTCTGAAAATCTTTGATTCTATAAAAATATTTTGACACTCATGAAGTCTCTAATATAGCTATTATTACCTCCATTTTGCAAATATGGACCCTATGATAGAAGAGAAGTTAAGTGACTTAAGGTTCAAGTCTTTGATTCTAAGTTCAGAGATGTGTCTTTTCCTATGTTGTTCCTATGCTTCATGTTCTGTCCTGGACATGACGCAGGTCAGCCCCATAGTAGTTTGATATTAGGACAAAATGAGACCCTTTAAGGTCTTTAAACAGTTAAAAAAAAGATTTACTTAGCAAGAGTAGCAGAATTATATGCAACAAGTGCAGGCACTGAGGATACTTTGAGTTCATTAGGCTTTAAAATTCATTAGCTTTAAAATTCCAGCTTTTGAGCTGCCAATTTTTCCCAAGATCAGATGCTATTTCAATCCTCTAAGTAAGGTGATAAGGGCCTAAGCAAAGAAGATAACCATATGAGTGGAGAAAAGAGAAGAGATGTGAGCTATATCATGGTGGCTGAATTAATAAAACTTGGAAACTGATTGGTTGATATCTTGGAGCTGGAGAGAGAAAGTGAACAATCAAGAAGAACACTCAAGTTATAAATCAGGGTTACTGAAATAATACTGATGTCCTAAAAATAAATTAAGAATTTTAGAGGAATGGAAGCTTAGAAGGGAAGATAATGAGTTCCATTTATGGGCTTTCTGAATACTATGGGAAAGCCAACAGAGATATCTAATAGGCAGTTGTTAATGTAGAAGTAGAGATAAATTAGGAAAAGAAAGTATCAGCCTAAATAGAACTCATGAGAGTTGATGAGATCAGCAAAAGTGAAAATATAAAGAAAGAAGAGGAAGGTTGCCAAGGGTAAAGGGTCTAGAGATAGCCATATTTAGTGGTTATGCCACAGCTGATGACACAACAAAGAAAAAGGATAAAAAACGGTGAGATTGGTAGGAGAACAACCAGAGAAGAATAATTTCATGAAAACCCAAGAATGGAAGTATCTAGGAGGAAAGAGGTGTCATCCTCAAAAATGTCAAGTGTCAAGAAGGGAGAGGGCTGAGAAAAGAACTCTGGATTTTGTTTCGTTAATAACCTTAGACAAAGTCACTTCAGGGTTTTATGTTGTTTTCTTATTTTCAAGCATTAGGAGACCTAGGTATATCCAGAGGAAACATGGAGGGAGTTAGTAAATAAGCAGAGATTAAACATGGAGGGTGAAGGTGGAGCTATGCTGGAAGAGACAAAGAAAAGGATGGGATGCCCTACAAACAGTCATCCATCCTACATTTAAACACTTTGTGGAGAAAGGCAGGTGCCATCTTCTGTGGGAAACCTATCCTGATTTCCCAAGTACTCTCTTCTCCCTCAAGTTACCTTGTATTTATTTTACTGGTATAAATTTTGTAATCTCTAAGTAGAATGTAAATTATTTGAGCTCAGAGGCTATTGTTTTTCATTTTTATTTTTATATTGCACAATCTAGTAGGGTTTTAAGTTCATAGTAAGTATTGAATAAGTGTTTATCAAACAAATGAAGATGGAATGGTTTAGGGATGAATCCTATTCAGGTGTGGTTTGGAATGAATATTGCTTTCCAGAATGGTTAAATTAAATTGGTTAAATACTCTGGACCTAGAATACCTGAACAGTTTTCCTTGATAATTTCTTGAAATATGATGTCTATGATTTTTTTTATCATGGCTTTCAGATAGTTAAAAATCTCTTAAATTATTTCTCTTCTATTGATTTCCCAAGTCAGTTGTTGTTCCAAAGTAATATTCCATATTTTCCTCCATTTTCTCCCTTCTTTTGATTTTGTTTGTCTGTTTTTAATTGCTTCTTAATGTCTCATGGAGTTATTAATGTCCTTTTGCCCAGCCCTGGTTAAATGTTCACAAATCTGTGAACAGTGTATTAGTGTCTCCATTTTCTCACTTCTCTTTAACATTTGTCATTTTCTTTTTTCTAGCATATCAGTCAATCTGATAGATGTCAATTAGTACCTCAGAGTTGTTTTAATTTGCATTTCTGAAATCAATAGTATTTAAAACATTTTTCATATAACTATATAGGTAGCTTTGATTATTTTGTCTGAAAACTGAATGTTCATATCTTTTGACCATTTGTCAATTGGGGAATGGCTCTTACTTGACTTGGTTCTCTATATATTTGAGAAATGACAATTTTGTCAGAGAAGCTTGCTATAAAATATTTTTATAGTTATGATTCATAACTGTATTTCCTTCTATCCTATCCCTGTCTATTTATTCCACTTGCGCTCTCCTTTCACCCTGTCCATCCTCAAAAGTGTTTTGCTTCTGACTACCACCTCCTTCAATTTGCCTTCCCTTCCAACCACCCCCTCCTTTTCTTTTGTCCACTTCCTCTCCTATTTTCCTTTAGGTTAAGAGAGATTTCTGTATCCAACTGAGCATACCCTCTTTGAGCTTATGATAGTAAGGTTCACACACTCCCATATTCCCCTCCACCATAAAAGCTCTTTTTCACCTCTTTAATGTGAGATAATTTATCCCATTCTACTGTTCCACCCTCCCTTCTTTCAGTACATTCATCTTTCTCACCCATTAATTTTATTTATTTTAGATATCATCCCCTCATATTCAACTGACACAAATGACCTCTATGTATGCTCTATCTACTTGTGCTAATAATGAGAATTTTTTAGGAGTTACAAATATCTTCCCATGGAAGAATATAAAGTTAATCCTTATTGAATCCTTTATGATTTCTCTTTCCTATTTCTCTTTTTTGTTGAGTCTTATATTTGAAAGTCAAAATTTCTAATCAGCTCTGGTCTTTTCCTCAGTCATGTTGAAAGTACTCTGTTTCATTGAATATCAGTTTCCCCATCCTCCACCTCAAAGAATTATACTCAGTTTAGCTGGATAGATGAGTCTTAGTTGTAATCCTAGCTCCTTAGACCTGTGTAATATCGTATTCCAAGGTCTGTGATCCCTTAATGTAGAAGCTACTAAATCTTGTGTTATCTTGACTACGGCTATACAATATTTGAATTGCTTCTTTCTAACTGCTTGCAGTATTTTCTTCTTGACCTGAGAGCTCTAGAATTTGACTACAATACTTCCGAGAGTATTCATTTTGGGATCTCTTTCAAAAGGTGATCAGAGATTTTTTTTGAATTTTTATTTTATCCTCTGGACCTAGAATACCTGAACAGTTTTCCTTGATAATTTCTTGAAATATGATGTCTATGATTTTTTTTATCATGGCTTTCAGATAGTTAAAAATCTCTTAAATTATTTCTCTTCTATTGATTTCCCAAGTCAGTTGTTCCAAAGTAATATTTCATATTTTCTTCCATTTTCTCCCTTCTTATGATTTTGTTTGTCTGTTTTTAATTGCTTCTTAATGTCTCATGGAGTTATTAATGTCCTTTTGCCCAGCCCTGATTTTTAAGGAATTTTTTTTCATTGAACTTTTATGTCTCCTTTTCCATATCACCAATTCTAATTTTTAAAGAATTCTTTTCTTTAGTGAATTTTTGTACATCTTCTTTCCATTTGGACAATTCTGGTTTTTAATGGAATTCATTTAATTAATTTCAGTAAATTTTAAATTCAGTAAATTTTAAAATATCTCTTTCTATTTCCCCAAGTCTCCTTTTTAAGGCTTTCTTCTCTTTGGTGGATATTTGTGCCTCTTTTACCATTTGGCTTATTCTGGTTTTTAATGTGTTATTTTCTTCAGTATTTTTTCACCTCCTTTATCAAACTGTTAATTCCCTTTTTCAAGATTTTCTTGCATCATTGTTATTTGTTTTCCAACTTTTCCTCTACTTCTCTTATTTGATTTTTTCCTCCCAAATCCTTTATTTGAGTTCTTTCAGGAATTCTTTTTGGGCCTGAGAACAATTCACAATTTTATTTGAGGTTTTGGATGTAGCGGTTTTGATTTTTTTCTTCTTCTTCTGCCTTTGTACATTGATCTTCCCTATTACTATAGTAATTTCTGTGTTCAGGATCTTATTTTTTCTTGTTTGCTTATTTTCCAGTCTACTTCTTTACTTTCAATTTGATGTTAAAGGTGGGCTTTGCTTCTGAGGCAGAGGGGACTCTCTTCAAAAATTCAAGGTTTGGTATTGAGGTTTTCAGAGCTAGTTCTTGGAGGTTTGTAAGTTTTCAGTTCTTCAAAGATGTTATTATTTAAGAAGAAGTATCTTTACTATTCTTTTGGTCTTTGCTTTCACCAGGTATTCTGTTCCTCTGTAACTACAACAAGGTCTTGTGTGCTAGTTGTTCTTTGCTCTTAAACAGGAACCCAGGACTGTAACTTGGATCCAAGTCTGTGCAATGGAATGAGTCCTTCACCCAGTGCTAGCAAAGGGACTCTTGTAACTTGCTTCTGACCAGTTTTGGGAAACCCTTATTCTCTATGGTCTGAGAACTCTGGAAATTGTCCCTGCTACTGTTATTCAGTAGCCATGCAGCCTGCTACTGGTTTCCTGTGGCACAGATGTTTTGGCACAGCTTGTGCTGGATTGTACTCTGCTCTCACTTGTTGAGACAGACATTTCCTGCTGACCCTACATGGTGTTTTGGCTTGGGGAATTCTTCAACCCTTTATTTGTGGGTCCTGCAATTCTAGAATATTTTAGGCACTGTTTAAAGTTGTTTGGATGGGAATTTGGGAAAAATGCAGATAAATGCATGCCTTTTTTTTTTTTTAACAAATTTGGTCCTCCCCTCCCCACACACACTTATAGTTGTTTTCATGTTCTCTCCTCATTAATCTGTGGGCCTTTTGAAAGCCAGAACTTTTAAAAAACTTTTGTTTCTATGTCTATTGCTTAGCATGGTGCCTGGCATATAGTAGACACTTAAATGTTTGTTGACTGACTGATGGTAGGTAAACTATTTTTCTGAGCTTCACCTTCTTCATCTCTATACCAAGTGAATTATCTGTCTAAGAAGATTTTTGTGATAGTCTAATGGAGTATCATATATATATGGAAATATATTCTGATAATATCTTCAAATATTAGTTTTTCTCCTCCCTTTCCACCTTCTTCTCCACTTCCTCTTTTCCCTTCATCCTCTTTTTTCCCTCTTCTCCCATATTTTCATTTTCTTCTCTTCTGTTATCTTCATCTTTTCCTCCAAGGCTATATTTCTTTCTCTTTCCTTTCACTCTCATCTTTCTTCTTTCCATATATTTCCTTTGAAAAAAGATGCTCAGACTTCTTTTCCAATCTGTCTGTATCTTTCACCTTAAAAAAAAATTCACTCAGGACTTATGCCCCTTTCTTACTCCTTCCTATTTCACCCAGACCCCACAGGTATCAGAGTTTTGCTCCTCTATAATCTGCTACAAATACTATTTCCAAACATTAACAACAACATGAGAGCATCTAGCATAGTGCAGACTTCTGGATGGCTAGAAAACATACACCCAGCCATAGGGGTATTAGTCACACAGTGGAAAGAGAAGATGAAGTATGTGAGGGACCCTGGGTGCTGGCTGGGGGAACAGTCTTGAGGCCAACCAGCAAATGAAGTGTCTGGAAAGAGAGGAAGGCAGTGTGTAATGGAATGGAAATAAAATAGGTGAGAGAAAATGAGATGGAAAAGGAGAGATGTACGACGCAAGAGAATTTAGTTGAAATGAGATTGTCATCAAATCAGCTGGGGGGATAGAATGGGAAAACAAACCTGTTAAAGTGAATTCTTTGTCATAACCACAAACGTTTTATTCTGTGTCCCCTTGCTTGCTTCCTCTGTGCTCTTTCCTAAGCATTTACTTTTTGATCCTTCCTCTCTTGACTCCCTTCTTTGTTCTCCCAGGCTTGACCTTATCTCATTTGGCTTTTTCTGTATTTGGGATTGTTCTGTGTTTGGGGTCTCTAACATCCTGTGCAGTTTTAAAATTCTGTGATTTTATATATGGAGGCCACATAGTATAACAGAAAGAGTTTTAAATTGAGAATCTGCACACCAGGGTTCTAGTCCTGGAACTACCACTAACTCCTCATATTACTTTGGAAGTCATAGAGTCCAATCTCTTAGTCAGAAGGAAACTAAGGACAAGGTATTGAAAATTACTTGCTCAAGTCAGACTAAATTATTGACAGTGCCAGTATTTGAATGCTGGCATCCTACCTTCCAACCCAGTGTTTTTCCCACTGCAGCATGCTGCCTCCTTATGTAGAATTTTGAAGTCAAATGTAAGAACATTAAATGTTAAAATTTAGAACACAGCCTAGAACAGGAAATGACCTTAGAACAAAGAATATTAGAGCTGTAGAGAATGTTAGAAACCATCTTCTCTAACCCCCTTATTTACATAGAGAATATTGAAGTCCTGTGAAACATGTCTTTCTAGAGGCTGTACAGTGAATGAAAAGGGATGAAGGTAGAATAGGAACAACTCAGTTTTCCTGATGCCCAATCCAATCATCTTTCCACTAAGTCTTAAGTCCCTTGCTTGAATAAAGAACCAGAATAAAATATTGATCATATATCCACTCTTTCCCCTGACCCCTCACTCCAGGGTTGTTTTGATTATTTTGTGGCAAGAATCTGATCACAAAAATCTTTCTTCTTTTAAAAAAATCTTTCTCATTTTTCTCTTCCCCAGCCCCTAGTCACCCCCTCATGTCCTTTGGCAGTACTGCTTTCTCTCATCCTCTGCCTATATCCCAAACATTACGAGAGAACAGCTCAGTTGGGAACTTCGAAAGACACCCTTCAGTCACATGAGTTTAGCCAACTCTAATACTGGGGAACAATGTATCACTAGAACTGAGGGTAATGCAGAGCCCTCTAAATATAATAGGTATCCTGCTTGAAGCCTGTTCTGCAAGAGACTTCACTACCTTTCAGATCATATCATGTAGGGTGCAACATGTACACATGTACACTGTCAGCTCTTAAATCTTGCAGTCATTTTGAGGTATGAGTGAGGGTCCAAAGAAAGACAGAGCCCAGGGATCAGGTGATTCTGGTGAAGGTATATGGGGAAGCCTTAGTCACAATAAGCAGTTTCTTTTCCATTAGGGAGAAAGATGGGGTGGTGAAAATAGTTCTGGACTTGGAGGTAGGAAAGTCAACATTTTCCTTTTTGGCTGTATGGTTTTGTGCAAATCCCAGAATCTTGAAGCTGAATAGGAATCTCCTCTAAAACATGGTCAATAAATGTTTTTAGATAAACAAATATTTAATAAACAGGTATGTGCCAACTACTATATGCTAATAAGCCCTGTAATAATTACTGCGTTTTACAAAGAAAGGCAAAATTTGGGGTGGTTAGGTGGCACAGTGAATAGAGCACCAGCCCTGGAGTCAGGAGGACCTGAGTTCAAATACGGCCTCAGACACTTAACACAAGAAACTAGCTGTGTGACCGTAGGCAAGTCATTTAATGCCAATTGCCCTACCTTCCCCCTCCAAAAAAGAAAAAAAAAAGAAAGGAAAAATCAATCTCCACCCTCAAGGAGCTCACAGTTTAGTGGAAAAGATAACATACAAACAGATATGTGCAGATAGTATCTATACAGGACAATCAGGATGTAATGTCAGAGGGAAGGCATAACATTAAAGGGGTCTGGAAAAGGCTCCTTGTAGAAGATTGGATTTTAGATGAGCTTTGAAGGAATCTAGGGGGCAGAACCAGGAAAAGAAATAGAGTTCAGGTATGAGGAATAACCAGTGAGGATGTGAGAAGTAGGGGGGCAGAGGGTCTCGTGTAGGGGACAGCAGAGAGCTGAGTGTCCCGGGCCACAGCAGCAGAAGCAAAAGAGGTGTAAGAAGACAGGAAAAGTAGGAAAGGGTCAGGTTACAGAGATCTCTAATATCCAAATAGAGAGTTTTTTTTTTATTAGATCTTGAAACAACAGTGAAGAAGCCACTGAAGTTTATTGAATATGGAAGTGACAAGCATTCACTTTACTTCCAGACGTCTTTCCTGTTTCTATGACATCACCAGCATCATCATCACCATCATCATCATCATCATCACCACTGCCACCACCACCATCATCATCATCATAGTTAGCATTTCTATAAAGCTTTTTTCAAAGCATTTTATATAGGTTATAATTTCATTTGATCCTCATAAAAACTTTATGCTTAAATATCATTACTTTACTCATTTTTATACATGAAGAAACCAAGACCTATCAAGTGACTTACCCAGGGTCCCATAGCTAAGTGTCTGAAGCAGGTAGTCCTGGTTCTAAATACAGTACTCTATTCCCTACACCACCTTGAGGAGCAAACACCATATCCTGGAGGACTTGAACCTTTCATGTCTGGAATATCTGCCCTTCTTTTCCTCTCCCTCTCCCTTCGTGCTTCAATCCTGACTGAAGAATACCTCGCGTGGCCCACACCATCTTAGTAGTATCCAGGTATGGTTTACTCTTCAGTCACCTTGTAGCAGTGCTTCATCACCTCTTCCTTTATGATTGCTCTAAGGACATGAAAACATAATCAGATTAACACTCATGTTACTACTCAAAATAATGTATAAATGTGCTACTGTATGATTTTGCTTACCCATATCTCATTATCCTACTTTGACCAACATTCCTTCATGTGGATTGTCTTCCCTATTAGAATATAAGTTCCTTGAAGGCAGGGACTATCTTTGCTTTTCAGTGTGTGTGTGTGTGTGTGTGTGTGTGTGTGTGTGTGTGTGGACTATTTATATACAAAATGTATACTCAGTGTTTAGGGCAATGATTGGTGCATAGTAAGTTATTTATAAGTGTGTTTTCCTTCTTTCCTTCACTCTTTATTCATTCATTCATTCTGAGTGAAGGAGAACTCAGTATCTTGTAAGATAATCCTATTTTACTTTCTTATTATTAAAGATATTTTCTCTTTTTCCTTATATGGAGCTAAATCTTTTCCCCCAGTCACCTCAGTCCTTATTTTACAGTTCCCCCCATGCACTGTAAATAGGATGGGGTCATCAGGGCACTGTAATTTTAAGAGTATTATTAGGTCCTGTCATCCTTTAGCAGGAAGGAAAAAAAAAACCCTGAGTTTAAAACCTAGCTATCTGGAATGATAACTCAAAACACAAAGCTACCAGAGGGAATGATCCATCACTGGTCTCCAATGGTGCCAAGTTTTTCTCTTCTTCTGTGAGTGCACAGTGTTCTGGTGTCTCTTTTTCACAGTGTGTCTTGTGTCTTAAAGCCCAAATTTTGTGCCTGAGGCCCCTCCTCCCTTTTTCTTTAAAAGTTCATTTCTGGATACCTTTACATGTCACTTGATCCAGACTCATTTTGTGGCCATTTGTTCCAGTCCCCAGAATACCCAGTTTCAGCTCTACAAATGCATACACATACATGTCTCAATTTTCCAGAATGTTCTCTTTTTGAAGCTCCTGTACCCTACTGGTGTGCTCTTCATTACAAATCAACCAATAGGTTGCCATTTTAGAAGATATAGTAGAAACAGTTGACAGAAAACAGCCAACCACCACCACCACCATAGGAAGCATACACTCCCTTTATACACACATAAATTCCCTAAGGACATTTGGATCAAAGGTAGTGAGGTGTGTAGAAAAGGTACCTCCTGGAACTGAGAAATCTTTTTTCTCTTTGCAGAGTTCTCTTAAAGTGTCTCTGGTGGGCTCTGAAGATCAGTGCCTTTTCATGCACAGTACTTTTCTTCATCCCAATGTAAAAAGCCATCACTGTCCTTGAGTGTCTTTCAACATCCCCATCTTCAGGTGCTTCTTCTCTCTTCAGGTATTGCTATTCTGGTGGATATTATAGTCGTTTTTATTCAATTCTGATACTAATTCTGGTTGCTAATGGAAAATCTGATGGGACCTCTCTATCTCCCAAATTCACAAAGTCAATTACTAAACATGTTCATTTTGTAGTACTCATTTCTATGTTAACATGAAAGCACACACACAAAATAAATTTAGGTGTTATGTGTTCATGTACACATGATAGTTAAGTGGGTGATGTAGCTTAGGACCAACATGTTAGAGAAGCCCTTTTATTACTTTCCACCAGGAAGGAAAAAAAAAGACTTATAGATGCATGGGTTGCATCCTTTGTATATATGTTTAGACCTGGCTCAGTTGCTCCTCACTCACTGACTCTTCTGAGTCTGCAGTTAATTAGGAAATTTTTCATCATCACGTTGTAGCAAACTTAAATCATCATAGTTGGAAACAAACGCCCCAAGTTTCCATACTAAGGCAGGGAATATCTATGTATGCTTCAAGGAGAAGGCCCTCATTGACTAGTACTCCCATTACATAAACCTAAGCCTTCTTAATGATGGCAAGATGAAGGGTGTGACAATCTATATGAATAGTTAAGGTAGAATAAGGAAATAGATCATTGTAAGCTGAATAGATTGAAGAACTGAGTTTTTTTTTACTGCCCTTGAGGAAACATAAATAGTCATGATGAAACAGTTGGAGAGGAGAGGAAGATTTTGAGTCAAGCATGAAATCACTGAGGAAGAAGGGAGAATGTTCTGAGTACTGCTAGAAAGCAGAAACTGAGGTGTGGCTTGGGTGATAGATTTGGATAGAACAAATGTCTAAGGTTTCTAAATTACTTCAGTGAAAGAAAAATCCGCAAGTGGCAATGGGGATTAAGAAGTTCTATCTCTGCAATCAGTAAGTTGGCATTATATGTGAAGGCACAACTAGCAATACAAAGGATGCCAAAGATGCAGTGTCAAGATCTTACTGACTGACAGAATATGGAGGTAATGGGAGATGAAGAAATCCACGAAGAAGAGAATTTTTTTTTGCTTATAGTTCCAGAATTCAGAGGGTACAACAAACCAGGCAAGCAGAATTGGAGTAGAACACCTGTGGCGTGTAAGGTTGAGATGTAAAAGATTGTAAGCAGCATGAATTGGAGAAGAGTATTGACTCTAAAACAGCTGGAACTGCATTATAACAAGTATTGGGAAAAGTAACAAGAAATGGGAATTTGATAAGCCCTGGAGAATGGGTCCAGGAAGAGTAGCAGTGAATAGAAGGCTCTTTGCTGCCAAAATTGGGGGAGTAAAATATTCAAGGTTATGGCTTAACCTTAAGGTCTTCTATCTGCAACAACTAACTGCTTTTCAAATGAAATAATATATATAAAAAATTTTGTACACCCGGAAGTACTATGTAAATGCTATCAGCTCCCAAGAGAGATGACTCTGCCCTTCACTGGTTTTCTGTTTCTGTTGAGGCTGGGGCTGAGGGGAGGTGCTACAAATAACCATCTGCATTATGCATCATAAGAGGTTAAACAAAGAGCTTCGCTTACCTGAAGTCACATAACAAAATCAGAACTATAACTCTTGAGTCCTCCATAGAGCTTGAAAAGTTACATATTGTGGGATTCTTTCCTCTTTTGCTTTTCCCATTCTTCTGACCCCTTCACTCATTTCTCTTTCTGTGGTTCCATTTACTTTTTAAACATTTTAACTTTTTAAAGGTGAAATTGAATAGAATTCTTTTCTTTTTGGAGGGGGGAAGGCAGGGCAATTGGGGTTAAGTGACTTGCCTAAGGTCACACAGCTAGTAAGTGTTAAGTGTCTGAGGCTGGATTTGAACTCAGGTCCTCCTGACTCCAGGACTGGTACTCTATTTGCTGCACTATCTGGCTGTCCCTATTTTAACTTTTAATAGTATTTTCTTGTTTTTTTGTTTTTCCCAGTTTCATTCACTTTCATTCCTCTTTTGTATTGGGAATGGAAAAAATAGTAAAGGAAGGATTTGAAATCAAGGAAATGGTAAATAACCTTCCTTTACCTCTTCTGGGTTTCTTGTTCCACTTTTTGTTTTGCACCAGGACTGTGTTCCATGTTTCAGTTCACTACAGCCAGCTTTTATATGGGCAAGTGTCCTAATAAAAGAGGTCATACAGTTCGTTTGCTTCTATTTACCAACAGAACCAATTTCACATTTGTTTGCACCCTGTAATATCTTTCCCCTATAAGTGCTTGTCTAATTCTTCTTAAACACTCTATGTTCTCAAGCACAGTTTCCATTTCTGCCTTTGCTAGGATCTCCTCTATTCATTAATTGCCCTGGGGATAAAATCTCTTTTCTTCCTCTCTTCCATTACATCAGGGTTATTCCTTCCACTCAGTTGTTCTTCCCTTAATGTTCATCTCCTGTAGCAGTGGAGTACCTCTTAGAATTATACACACTTTCTCTGAACCTGCTGCTCATCTCTCCTTCTGTAGCTTGTACACCAGAGTCTATTAGTCTTCTCAGAGTTTTAATATATCCAGTAAAAGTTGGATGGCCACTTGTCAGTTATGTTGTAGATGGAATTTTTTTCTTCAGATATGGTTTGGGATAGATGGCCTTTGAAATTACTTACAACTCTGAAATTCTGTGATTCTTTGGTACCATGAACTAAATGGGATCGACTTACATAGTCATAATAAAGATTCATTCATTCACCCATCTATCCATCAATCCATTCATTCAACAGATATTAATTAAGCAGCAGCTATTTACAAATCACTGAATGGGATGCAGATTAAAATATCTCTGTGTTGATTTATTCACTAAATAGCTATTAAATTACAGAAAAAAGCCCTGAAGCAGGTTTTGGGAATTCAAGGACAAAAATAAAGCAGCCCCTACTCTCCAGGAGCTTACATTCTACTGGTTGCTGTTGTTGCTTGTCTTTCGTTCTCAAAAACATCAGGAAGGTGATGCCGTAACATGCAAGTGAATTGGATTTAAATGAGGGAGGACTATTCAAAGTTACCAGCCTCACTTTCTCCTCCAGAGCCATCTTTGTCCAGTGGTGAGATAGAGATCAGTATGACTGGAGATGGCCCTGGATGTAGTGAGAGCATTGGTGGTATAGGGACAATGGCAGTATACAACAGATATTCATACAAGTGTATGCAATATAATTTGAGGAGAAAGCAGTAGTAGCAACTGGGAAAACCTAGATATGCTTCATAGAGAAATTGATGACTTGAAGATCAATAAAGATTGTGATATGGAAGCAAGGAGGGCATGCATTTCAAGAATAGGGGAAAACTATAAATGCACAGAGGTGGGAAATTGAATGTCAAATTCATGAATAGTAATAGAATAATCTGGCTGAAATATAGTGTCTATTCTGGTCCTCAAGGCCTCTTGCCTAAGTTATTGCAAAAGTTTCTTAATTGGCCTTCCTGCCACAAGTCTTGCCCTTCCATTCATCCTCTACACAGCTGGCAAATTAATTTCCTTAATGAAGTTTTGACCATATCCTTCTTCTAATTCAATAAATTTAAGTGGTTTCTTATTAACCTATTAAACTTTGCTGTCATTTGAAGCCATTCACAACTTGGCCTTAATCCTGTTAGTAATGATTCTTCTTCATGTATAGTTATAGGTGTCAAACTCCTAGACCCTTTAGAAGATAACACCCCAAAATTAAAATACAATTGAGAAAAGTTTGAAATATCTATAAAATGCAACATAGATAATGTTAATTTGTGGTTTTCTAAGTCAATTTGAGGCTGATAGATCTGTTTCCATTTGAGATTGACAACACAGAGATCTTTCTGTTCCTCTCACATGACATTCAATTCTTACCTCAATGTAATCACGCTGACTTGTTTGGAATGTACCACCTTCTTACCTTTGCTTCTTAGAATCCCTAATTTCCTTCAAAACAGTCCAAGAACCACCTTCCATGTGTAGCCTTTTCTTATTCAGATTCTTATTCAGATTCTGATTCTTATATAATGTTTTATATATACTTATATATGCATCTGCTAGTTCCACCAATAAGAGAGAGACTATCATCACTTTGGGGGGGGGCATTTGGAGAGGGGAAGGCAAGGCAATTGGGCTTGAGTGACTTGCCCAAGGTCATACAGTGTCAAGTGTCTGAGGCCGGATTTGAACTCTGGTCCTCCTGACTCCAGAGCCTGTGCTCTATTCACTGTGCCACCTGAACTGCCCCCCCCCCACCTTATCATTTTTATCTTTATATCCCTAGTGCCTTACAAAATCATTGGCATACAGTAGTTTCTCAATACATTCATATTGATTGAATAGTGGCTAGTATGTAGTAGGTACTTATTAAATACTTGTTGAATGACTGAAGAAATAAGATTAGAAAGATAGTTTAGAGTTGCACTTTATCTTGGAGGCAGTAATAGATCCTTATACTGATAATTTTGCTATCTAACCCATATAGCCAAAGTCCAGAAAAGACTACTTCCCTGCACACATACATGCACATGTACACACACACATACATATATCTCCAGCACTTCTAGCTCTTACAATACATGATGTTACACGATGTTACATCATTACTCTTTCCTTTGGATTAAACACTGCATTTTGTAGGCTTCTTATTTAAAGTGATACTACATAGATCATTAGTCTGAAAAGAGACCTTAGAATTTTGAATGTTAGAGTTGGAAGGGACCTTATACCATAAGGTATTAGAACAAAGAATTTTAGAATTAGATAGGCCATTACAGTATCATAGATTGTAATAGTAATTGGTTTAGCAGGATACTTAGCACTTAGTACTAAGTGGAGGGACAGTACTAAGTGCTAAGTGTGGAAGGTGCAAACTCTGTCCCATTGTTGAGAAGGCATGAACTCCCCTGTTGATGTAGAAGAAGGGGATTGGCTGAGCCCCTGTTGATGTGGAAGAAGGGGGTTGGCTGAGGTGTGTACATAAG
>CM053585.1:248684924-248700029 GCA_028646515.1 Pseudochirops corinnae | reverse complement strand
TACTTATGTGTTTACATATATGGGTATATGCATGTATGTATTGTATAAATAATATATTTATAAACACATAGTATGCGTATAGATGTGACTTTGTACATGATATTTGTCTAGTAAAATGTAAATATCCTTGATGTACAGATGAGGAAACTGAAATGCAGGGAAATGAAGGAAGTTTTTTAATGCAATGACTCTTTCTTCTCTGTCTTGGTGTCCTTTGTCCCCACAATTCACAATATAGAGCACATCCCCACAAAATACTTAGTTGAGCTCAGAGCAGAGGCACAAATCTATTAGTAAACTTTGCTACCAGAAGGCCGAATGTGATTGATTACTTACACATGGAAGTTCATACTCACAGTGTGCTAAGCTGATTGGGCACTGTTATTATGACTGGTACCAATATGACAAGCCCCTCCAGTGGGAATCCTCCAAGATATCTAAAGAAAAACAAATCAACCCAGTTGTAAATGAAGTATGTCAAAGTCCCCATAGTGATCAATAGTAAGATAAAGCTCATGATGAAGAAGGGAAGAAGAATGAGGAAAAAGAGGGAGAGGAGGAGGTAAAGAAGGAGGAGGAAGAGGAAGAGGAGGGGTAGGAGGAAGAGGAGGAGGAGAACAATAACAGCAGCAGCAACTTTGTGAATTTAATTAAGCAAATAAGCTTTTTTTTTTTTAATTTCCCATCATGTACATGTTGCCTATTGAATGTACCATTGAAACAAAACCCATATTAGGTGCTTGATATTTATTCATTGAATTGGAAAGACGCTAAGTTTAACTTCAAATTCATGCTCATAGTACTATAAGGGCTCTTGGGAGTCTAATCCCCTAACTGTATAGATGTAGAAACCAAATCTGACACACTCTTTCTACACAGATGTGAAAACTAAGTACAACTTCACTTACTTTACAGATGAAGAAACTGAGATCTGGTTTAGTGATTTGATCAAGATCATACACAGTCAAATAGAACAGAGTGAGGAGTAGAAACTTTTTCTTCATGGCTTTTTCTCCCTTCCTCTGTACTCTTGCTTCTTCAGCTTGAGCTGATATGTGTATGAGTAAAATCAATTTTATAGGAATCCAAAGAAGGATATACCGAAGAGAGTGGGGATGCTTAGTTTGGGGTGGGAGAAATCCATTTAGCAGGAACATGATGGCTGTCTTTCAAACAGTTTGAAAGGCTGTCATGTGGAAGTGGGATTAAACTTGTTCTGCTTAGCCCAAGATCACACAACTAGAATGTGGCAGGATTTGGAAGAAAAGAGTGGAAGAGGAGATAAAAATGGACAGCTGCAGATGAAAAGATTCCAGATCCAAGTAAATGAAAACATATTTAAGCAATCATTGTGGGTTGAATGTGTTGTCCCAAGAGGTATTGAGCTCCCTGACAATGAAACTTTTTAAGTGAAGGTAGAATGACTACTTGCTGGTGACACTTAGGGGAAATTCTTGTTCAAGTAAATAATAGAGTAAATGCTGTCCAGTGTCTCTTACTACTCTGATATTCCATAATTCTGATTTCTAACCAGTAGAGTTGTGGTGCTTAGTTATATGACTTTTCAGTTCAGTAACTGTTGATTCACTTTTCATCTTCATCTCTCCTTTATCTAGACTGGAGTCAGCATAAACAATGCTCTAGTATAGAGTTCACAATGGTCCCTATAGTTATCTCCCTCTGGAGAGAACATATTCTTCCCTCCTTTTACCCTGGGTACATTTATCAATTTGGGGAACAGGTAGCCTTTAGCTAGCCATGTGTAATGGAGTGCCTGCCCCAGCTCAGATAATGCTGCAGAGGCAGGAATGCTCCAAAGGAAAATTACCCGTTGTTTCCTCTAGCCATCCACCTGTTCTGAGTGGGACACTTAATTAGCAATGCAAGCAGAAGCTGACAGTCTTGCCAGGGAACAATAATGTGGTGGGAGTTGATGGAAGGTAGTCTTGCTGGGAAAGTTGTTCCTGATTTATAAATATACCTGATGATTATGGTGGCACCTCCTTCATGATGCTATAGTTAAGGGTCTGTCAGTTTTTTCTAGTCCAAACCCATTGTTTTCACAGGTTTCTACAGCCATGACAGAAATTCACCCCAGCTTCAGACTCAGCATATAAATGAAGTTTTGTTTTCAAACATTTAAAAATTTATCCAACAGGCACTATTACCTTAAGCAGGATAAGGAAAGAGAGAATAAGAATTGGTTTGAAATTTGCACTGTCATGGAAATGAAAATAAAAGTTTATAAATCTGTGTTTATGAAACATCAGGCTCTGTTCAAAACTGGCATTTCACCATCTTCCCAGTTACCATTTATATGTACCTACCCTGTCCCTTTCTGCTTTCATCCAACCCCCACCTTCCCTAAAGTCTTCCCACAGCTTCCTAAAACCTTCTTCTTGTTCTCTCTATGATAGCCAATGTTCATACATACTATTTGTGCCCAATCTGTGGTAGAGAATTCTGAGCTCATATTGATCTGATAAGTCACAGTCAGAGACACTGAAACTTGACTCTAGCATAGTGATGTCATTTTGGTCCTCTTTGAGAACAAAGGACAACAATGAACAATAGCCAAATAGCTATCACAATAGACTTTGGAAAGAGAGTCATCATCTACTGCCTATGGTTCTATTTACAATTCCTGCTCCTGTCTAGAGAAAAAAAAACAGAAACATCCTTTTCTTAGATTCCCCTTCCCTATCTGTAGAGCATGTGTATGCACATGTGAGCACATGTACATGAACACACACACACACACACAGAACTGTTAAAATGTTTGCTCCTTGAAGAGCTCTCTCCTTTTATATTCATTTCTTTAATGCTTAGGAAGCTTCATGCAACATGATAGGTGCGCAATAAATGTCATTTTATTATTCCAATTATTGTCTCTTCCTCTTTCCCACAATGCTATACTGCCTCTCCAAGATTTGTAGATCTTTTGTAAGTCAACATGCTGAAATAGAAAGAGCAATTACTTTGAACAGGAAGGCCTGAGTCCTATGTCATTCTTGATTCTTGATCTTCATCTAGTCTAGTGATTAATTTTTTTTTAATTTTTTTCTCTTATATAAAGTGGAGGTATTAATTCCCATCACAACTCCTTTGCAGGATTGATGTGAGGATCAACTTATAGTGAACAGAAAAGAATATCAGATCTATAATCGGAAGACCAGAGTTTGAATCTTGAGTTTGCCAGTTATAACCTGCATTACATTTATTCTTTAGGCCACATTTTCATCAGTTTTGGCTTGGGTTCTGGAAAGAACTTTGGAGCCATACCCCAAAAGCTATTAAATCATGATAACCCAGTGATAACGATACTGTCTGTAAAGTAAAAGAGATCAGAGAAAAGAGGGAAAGACCTAGGTACATTAAAAAAAAAAACTCAGTGATAGCAAAGAATTGGAAACTGAGAAGATGCCAATCATTTAAGTAATAGCTGGACAAGTTATGGTATATTGAAATGACTGAAACCTATTATGTTATAAGAAATTATGCAGATGATGGTTTCAGAGAAATCTAGAAAGATACTTATGAACTGATGCAAGATGAAGTAGGTAGAGTCAAGATAACAATTTACACAATAAAAACATTATTTTAAAGGTGAGTACTCACTATTCCAAAGGACTCCTGATGAAATGTGCTCTATAATTTCAGATAGATGATGGATGGACTCAGAGTAGAGTTGAAGCATATTTTCTTTTCTTTCTCTCTCTTTTTTTTTGTTAGTGAGAAGAGAGGAGGGGCATGATTAATTTAGGCATTTTTCATAACTATAATATTTGTACTGGTTTTGTTTTTCTTGCCTTCTCAATTGGTAAAGGAAGGGGAGAAAGGAAGGAGATAATAAAGAACTAAAAATAAAACTGAATTTTTAAAAATGAAGGGGATTGGAACAAATAACTTCTAAGTTGATTTAAAGCTCCACATTAGTGATTTTTATTTTAACTCTCAGTGAAACAAAAAAAAAAAAAAATTAAGCATTTACAATGTCCCAAGCACTGAGCTAAATGCTGGGGATGCAACAACAATTCCTGTCCTTAAGCAGCTAACATTCTAATGAGAGAGATAACATGTATACATTAGCAGCCATAAGCATGGTTAACAGTCAGTGTAAAGGCAGAGAAACAAGTGATGAAATACAAGGAAGAGCAAGGAGGCTAGTATGGATAGAACATACAATGTATGGAGAGGAGGAAAATATAAGTAGTTCTGAAGACTATGAAGAGACCAGGTTTGGAAGTGCTTTAATGTCAGCCAAAGAACTTTACATTTAAACATAGAAATAAAAGAGAGCTACTATAGATTAGAGTTAAGTAAGTCCGGGTAGTCACATGGTCAGACCTGTGATTTAGAAAATCATTTTGGCAGCTCAGTGGAGCTCAAATTTGAGTGAGGAGAGAAGAGATTTGAAGAATGGAGACTAACACTCCAGGTGACTGATTATAATGTCCTGACATAGGGTTGTCACTGGGCAAGTACAGGAAATAGAATATATGTGAGAGTTGTAGAAAAAGAAATAGAAGATTTGGCAATTGCCTAGATATGTGGGATGAGTGGAAAGGAACTTAAAGATGGCACTGAGGTGTTGCACTCTAATGATTAGAAGGAAGACAGTGTCCTCAACATTAATATTGAAGTCAAGAAAAAAGGAAGAATCAAGGAAAAAGGTGTGGGGTTTTTAGAACATATTAAATTTGAAATGCCTATTGGACTTCTACTTCTAAATGTCCAATAAACAGTTGGTGATGTGGTATTTGACCTCAGAAGAAAGACTAGAGCTGGATAATGGAATTTAAGAATCATCTGCATAGAAAAAACTGAACCCATGAGAACTGATGAAATCACCAAATAAGGGAGCATAAAATGAAAAGACAAGAAGTTTCAGGACAGACCCTTGGGGGAATAGATTCAGTTAGTGGATGTGATATGAATGAAGATAACTTTTTTCTAAAATCCTGAGAAGGAGCTGTCAGAAACATAGAACGAGGACCAGGAGAGAGCAGAGTCATGCCAAACCCTAGAAAAGAAATTATTTCAAGAAGAATAGGGCCATTTACAATGTTAATGCTGTAAAGAGTTCAAGATATGGAGTATAAGAGATTATTGATAACTTTTTAGAGAGAAGTTTTCAGCCGAATAATGAAATTGGAAGGCAGGGTGCAAAGGGTTTAGAAATACATGAGTGAAAGGAAGTGGAGTCACCTCATGGAGATGGTTTTCATAAGTAATTTAGCTTAAAAGGAGAGTAGAGATAAAGAAAGCTAACAGTCAGGACGTTTAAGGCTGGGGGAGAATTGGGCACGTTTTAAGATAGTAGAAAAGGAGACACTAGACAAGGAGATTGAAGAATGGAGAGTGGAGATGACAATGAAGGCATTCTGCTAGAGAAGTCAGAAGATGAGATGAAGGATAAACATAGAAGGTTTAGTGTTGGGAAGAATAAAGGCTACCTTTATCATAAGAGATTGGCATTAAGGGAAAGATAGTAGAGAGTGATGTCAGAAGGATGTGAGATCAGGAAGAGGGAAGGTGGTCTCAGAAAATTACTTCAAATATTGTATATGAGGCAAGTAGATCAGCAAAGTGGGCAAATGAAGGAAATGTCTTTGGAAATTTGAGGAAAGAAGGGAGGTTTGGACAACTGCTGTGGTGAGTGGGATTGGCAATTAATTAAGGAGGAGGAGGACTGTCTTATTGTAGTAAAGGCCCAACTGAGATTACCTGGCACAAATTGGTAGTGGCCCTAGTCATCATACTTTAGTGATTTCTTCTAATGTCATTAAACAGTATGTGAGCTGGAATAGAGAGAGGAAGTAGCCCAAAGTAGAGTTACGGCAAGGTTATAGAACAAAGGTAACAGGTGAGCAAATAATTGAAGTCTAGGGGATAATATAGAGTTGAATTGGTTTACTATGCCATGTGTGAAGGCATTTTGTAGAGCACTATGAAAAGCATTATCATTTTATAATGACTATTATAAATTATAAACTTCCAGACTTCAAATATTTTATCATGTACAAATACATATATTTAGTCCCTCCACTAATGTAGATAGGAATGTCTCTCTGTCTTAGAAGATAGTCTTCAAGAGTTTCTTTGAATGAAAAATATTCATCATCCAGCAATCAAACTTGTGATAAAATTCTCCTCATTCACACTGGGTGTATTTGGAAAAGGGGTATACAGTCTATTTGGGAGAGCAGGGTGGGGATGGGACATGTTCTTCATAGTATTCATCAGAGATTACATGCCATTGACCTGATCTTCAAGAACCTAAAGTCACAAATATCCCAAGAAGAGACATCAAAAAGACTATGGTAGAGACTCTAGTCTGGAAACTGTCAGACCAGATATATAATTTCATTGGTATAATGACCTCCCAATAGGAAAATTCACCTTATCAATGCAGGTTAGTACCTTATTCAGGAATTCATGTTGCCTGAGAGGTAAAGTAACTTTCCCAGGATTACACAGAGTCAGTATTAGAACCTATGTCCTCCTGATTCTGAGGACAGCTGTCTACTCTAATGTATTGCATTGCATATAAAGTATGTATGTATATATTATGTTAATATTTATGTATGTATACATATATACATATATGTATATGGCTTGTGTAAAATATGTACATATGTGCTGGTATAATTTGTATGTCAGATGTAATTTTATATAAATATGTAAATTAATTTATATGAGATAAACATAATTTATAGAATATAAATTTACCCATAGATTAATAGATCTGATAATATTACACATTATATGTTCTCTAATGTTAATAATAAATGAATTTTTAAACAAAATAACACTGCTAATTTACTTTTAGAAGAGGTCCTAACACTGCAAGCAATAGCTAATGAAATACTGATCATTTTATTATCAAACACAGCCCTATCTATATAACCTCATTGCCTTCATAATTGGTTCCTCACTTTCTCACTCCCCAACCTAATACTATTGGCATAACCTTATAACCTACCTAATGCCATCCTAGATGTTCTATCAACAGATTTAATCATAGCTCCACAATCTATCACCCTATTAATAGGAGCCTAATCATTCCCCTATATAATATAACCTACCCAGACAACCTCCTAACCTTGCCAATGGATTCCAAACCAGCCCATTATCAAACTTGATCTAATCTACATAGTTCTCCTCACCTTCCTAATGAGCTCGAGCTGGCCCTGCAAGTATTAGCATTAAGGAAAGCTATTCCAACGAATTTAGAGTCTTTAATTTGACTTTGGAAGAGAGGGGGAAGGGTGATACCAGTAAGGAAAGGAATCAAACCTGGTATTTTTTTTTTAAACAAAATGTATTCTTTTCCATTCTTCAATTGTCTTTTCTCTTCCAATTCAAAATAAAGATATTTACTTCCATTTTTTCAGTTCATCATTTTTTCCAAATGAATTTGAACATTGCATAAAATATGTACATTTGCAGCTCTCAATTTTGAGGAAGCATCTGCATTTCCTATTGGCTTTAATGGAAGTTTCTCATGTGTGACTGAGGACAGGAACTGCCTCATTGACTCCAAAGGGTTCCCATAGAGCTCTTTTCAAAGACCACGGGTAGCCATCCACTATTTCAAGAGGCTGGTGTGAGGGAATAAGAAGGCAAGGCAAGAGGTGGTTCCTTACATGGCACAAACAGAATGAACCTGAATGCATCCTGAGACCCTGTCCTTTTATTCAGTGAAAGGGACAAACTAGGGGAAATGGTCAGAATAACAGAAGACTCATAGCTGCAATGTTTATTCTCTGTGGCAGATGGTAAAGTTAGTATCTTTCATCAAAATTTTCTTTGCTTGTAATTTGGATTTGGGCTATGGGACTCTATAGAAAGAAGTTGATTGTGAGTTGTTGTTGGCTCTTTTTGTTGTTGGTTTTGAGAGCCAGAGCATCTATCTCTTCAAATACATATGCTATTGAATGCCATGCATAAAGGAAAGCAGGCTTTTGGAAAACACTCAGAAGGGTGAGATCATTAGGACTACATACCTCTGAGCCAGGTCAGGTTAAGCAAAGGGCAAATTTTGTGATAGAAACAAAGTTTGGTTTTTTTAAATATCTGGTAATATACTCTTGAAGTTTACCTTTCTAACAAGTAGCCAAAGTCTTCATCCTACTTATCCCCATCTGCTGTAGTTTAGTTATAAACCCACAACTGTCTTCCATAGTATTGACAAATGTTGTGAACCTCACCCCACCATTACTGGAATCACTACCATCAACACTCTTAAAACTTACTGTCTTTCACGATGTTCCATTTTTACAAGATAATTCCTACTAAAGTATTAGTGGTTCATAAAAATAACTCATATTCTTGCTGGCTGTCATTCTTACAAATTGTTATTAATTTGCAAGTCAAGACATTGCTTTCCTGATGTTATTCATCCTTTTCAAGAATGAAGGCCAAATGCAAGGTAGAAGCAGGAAAACTCCATGAGCTCCCCCCATAACCACTTCAAATACCTATAAAATATAACTCTAAACAAATTTTAGAGCTACAGAGCGCACAAAGTGACAGAGAGAAACAAATCTCCCACTGAAGGCAGCCCGGCAGGCCTACAGGAAGGGTCCATCACAGTGCACTGGGAGCCAAGCCCAGCCCCACGGGAGCTCATGATTTTAGCCCCAGGACAACCCTGATCAGTGGCTGCAGAGGATTTTGGGAGAGTGGATCACCAACAGCTATGGTGGTTTCCACAATTAGCAACTCATAAATGCCAAAGAAAAAGTGAGAGGTCAGTGTAGAATTCTGTTGGAACTGGGAGGTACAGAGGAGCAGGCCTAGCTCCTACCCCCAGAGCTGGAAGTGGTGGAGGTGCAGCAGCAGGGCTGCCATCTCCACATGGCTGCTTCAGAGCTCCTGGTCTGCAGATTATAGGGGGGCCAAGCAACCGTTCAGAGGGTTGCTCTTGATTTAACCTTCCTGGATCTAGATCGCAGTCTTGAGTGGTGGTCGTGAGGTGTGGGACCAGTGAGCCAGAGTTTGTGTGGGCTGCAGAAATGGAGCCCTCCTAATAGCTCTGGAAGCTGCAAAACCCCCAGCAATTTGGGACAAAGCTCTTCTCTCTGGAAGCAGAGTTCTACTGTGGCAAAGAGCTCAAAAGTCAAGTAATTGACTTGAAATATGAACAAGCAAATGAAGCAAAGCAAGCATAGCCACCCAACTTTAGATTTCTTTTTGGGGAATAAAAAGGATCAAAGCATGGAATGGGAGGACAACAAAGTAAGAACTCCTTCACCAAAAGCCTCCAAGAAAAATATAAACTGGTTACAGGCCATAGAGGAGCTCCAGAAGGATTTTGAAAATCAAGTAAAAAAAGTGAATGAAAAATTGGGAAGGGAAATGAGAATGAAGCAAGAAAATCATTAAAAGAGAGTCAACAACCTGACTGAAGAAAATAACACCTTAAAAAATAGATTAATTCAAATGGAAAAAGAAGCCCAAAAACCCAATGAGGAGAAGAATGCCTTAAAAAGCCGAAATTGCCAGATGGAAAAAGAATTTCAAAAGCCCACGGAAGAGAATAATTCCTTTCAGAATTAGATTGGAGCAAATGGAAGCAAATGACTTTATAAAAAATCAACATACAAACAGATCCAAACAAATGGAAAAATTAAAAGCAATGTGAAATATCGCATTGGAAAACCACTGACCTGGAAAACAGATCCAGGAGAGATAATTTAAAAATTATTGGACTACCTGAAAGCCATGATCAAAAAAAGAACCTCCTCATTCTCTTCTCTTTCCTTCCATATGTGGAGTCATATATGTGGGTGCTTTGCTCAAAAGAATATCAATTTTGATCACTTATACTTCGCAAGATAACTTAGGGTTTGGAAACTAGATTTTTTCTTTCCCTCCCTATATATATCCATTCCAACATTATGTTTTTCAACTGGAACAATAAACTCTTTTGTCTCATGTACTTTTCATTTGTGATTTCTTGCAATGTAGCTCAGGAAAACCAGGCTTTGATAAAGCTCATCAGAATTCAAATGGAGATACCTGACTATGCCTTTAAACCCAAATCATTGTGGCTCTCACTGACTGGTCAGTAATAGGTCCAAGCACAAACTACACTTGCTCATTGTTTGGGTTTTGAGGTCTCAAAGTGAGTATGAATAGCAACTGTTTCTGTTCTGGACCAAAAAAAAAAAAATCTGAGGTTCTTCCCCTCCCAGATAATTCTTTTGTAAAGTAAAACCATGCCATAGTTTGCCTCACTTCTTTCCTAGTCTTTAGTCATGAAATGGGTGTTGCCTCAGACAAATTGAGCCCTAGGATAGACATTAACTTAAAAATGCCAAGGGCTCCCACAGCATCCAGGATCATTGCCAGTAATCTTGACCTATGTCTTGCCACTGGACTCTGATGACTGTGGAGGAGAGAGTAAGGCTGACGACTCTGCACAGCCCTGCCTCACTTAAATGCAATTCATTTGAAAGTCAAGATAATCTGCTTCCTAATGTCATTAGACCTCTTAAATGAAGGACAAAAAATGTTATTCAAACAGTTCTCAAAAGAAGAATTTCACATCATTAATAACTATATAAAAATTGCTCAAAATCACCATTAAGAGCAAAAACAAATTTAAAAAATTCTGAGATTTAACCTTTTGTCCAAAAACTGAAATTACGACAAAAGAAAACAGAATTCAATGTGGAAGAGATTGTGGAAAAGACTATTACACCCTTACATGGTTAGCTGATCTAATGGGGCCTGGGGGAAGAAGGGCAGAAATGGAGTTATGTTAAGAAAGAGATTAAAATGTAAATGCTGGGGCAGCTAGGTGGTACAGTGAATAGAGTACCGTCCCTGGAGTCAGGAGGACCTGAGTTCAAATCCATAGTCAGACACTTCACACAAAACTAGCATGTGACTTTGGGCAAGTCACTTAACCCCAATTATGCTACCTTCCCCATGCCAAAAAAAAATGCAATAAAATAAAATGAAATAAAATGTCAATGCTGAGGTAGGAGTGTTAGGAGAGACAAGGTAGAAAAGAAGAGGCAGCAACCCAGCTGAAATTTCCCAACATATCCCTCCAAACAACTTTAAAATAACGCCTCAAATCAAATTCTAGAGAGTCAGAGTCAATAAAAGGTTAGGGTAAGACTTTTTCTAGCCTAGGATGACTTAGGAGGTCAGCAAGAGAGGCCTGTGACTTCAGGGTGGGGTTGACCTGGAGCCCATTCAGCACCAGTAGTGAGGCTTGACAAATCCCCAATTTGTTCTGTCAAGTTTGAATTCAGTCCAAGGGACACATTTGAGGACTTACAGGGCTGCATGCGGCCTCAAGGCCTCACGTTCCTCACACCTGGGCTTGAAGGTGACTGCAACAGCAGCAGTTTTAGGAGTTCTCAGATCAAAGTTAAGAGGTTTGGGCAACTGGTCATAAACAATTAGACAGGACTCTGTTGGCACTGGGTACAGGGCCTAACACTGTTTGGCAATTCTTTTGCCCATACACAGCTCTTGGATGCTGTTCCAAGGCAGAGGACAGTGCTTTTGGTCAGTCTCAGGGGAGCAGGATCTTGGTCATACTTCCAAAGCAAAGAGGAGCAATAGTGCTTGTTTGTAGGAGAACAGGGGACTTGGTCACAGTCTCAGGGCCAAGAGGAGTACTAGCACTTGCAGCTACTGGGGAATAGGGGCCCTTCCTTGGTAAAGACCAGGGAACAGACCAGGAAAGCAGTAATCATACCTCTCCCTGGATCATACTACCTTGGAAGCTCTAAAGATTTATAGGACCTCTCCCCGCCCCACACCCAAAACTAATTCTGAAAACAGCAGCAAGAAAAAGACTAAAGCTTAGGACAATGCCTCCCCACCCCAAGGTGAACAGAATTCAGCTTTAACATAAAGTTCAAAACCATGAAACAGACTAAAATAAATGAGCAAACAACAAGGGAAAAACAAACAATTTTACTATTTAAAAAAAATTACTACAGTGGTAAGACCAAGACACAAATTCAGAAGAACACAACAATGTGAAAAAAGCTACAACCAAAGAATCAAAGAAAAAATGCTAATTAGACAGAAGCAGAACAAGAATTTCTAGGAGAGTTAAAGAAAGAGATAAGAGTGGTATAAGAAAATTGGGAAAAGAAATGAGAGCAGAGAGAAAGAGAGAGAGACAGAGAGAGACAGAGAGACAAAGAGACAGAGAGAGACAGAGAGAGACAGAGAGAGAGAGAGCTTCTTTTACCAACAGTTTGGTAAAAGAGGTACAAACATTTTGAAGAAAATAACATTTTAAAAAACAGAATAAGTCATATATAAAAGAGGCAAAAAATTAAATAATGAAAAGAATTCCTTAAAATGAAAAATTGACCAAATAAAAAAAGAGCTACAAAAGCTCATTCAAGAAAATAATTCCTCAAAAATTAGAATTAGACAAATTGAAGCTAATAATTCCATGATACATCATGAAACAAATTTTAGAAGCCAAAATACAGAAAAAGAAGAAAAAAACAAAATATCTCATTGGAAAGAGAAAAAAAACTTAATTGGAAAAAAGATTAAGGAAAGATAATATAAAAATTATTGGACTACTTCGGACTATCCAAATTTCAGCCATGACCAAAAACAACAACGAAGAAATATCATATTTTAAGAAAATACAAAGGAAAACTGCCCCCACTATCTTAGGTCTGCCCTCATTACAGCACAAAATGAAAACTCCTAGGAATATTGTAGCCAAATTCCATAGCTCCCACATCAAGAGGAAAATATTGCAAGTAACCAGAAAGAAACAATTCAAATATGATGGAGCCAAAGTCAGGACTACACAAGATTTGGCTGCTTCCACGAATAAGGGGCAGAGGTTTTAGATATATTTGGATTATATTCCAGAAAGCAAAGAAGCTAGGATTACAACCATGAAAAATTTACCCAATAAAACTGGGTATAACACTTTGGGGATCAAGGTTGGAGAATAGATAATTAATGGAATAAAGGACTTTAAAGAATTTTTAATATAAAGACCAGAGATGAATAGAGAACTTGACATTCAAACACAAGACTCAAGAGAAACAAAAAAATAATTAAACATGAAATAAAAATGGTGAGATACTCAATATAGTTAAACCGTTTACATTTCTATATGGGAAGAAGATACATGTAACTCCTAAGAAAGATATCATTATTTGACAGTTATAAGGATTCCACATAGTCAGAGGACATGTGTATGAGATAATTATTTGGAGATAATGCCCCAAAAAATTGAAAGGATGAGAAAGAGGAATGTACTGGGAGAAGGTGAAAAGTAAAAGAAGAGGGAATAAATAAATAAATAAATACACATACATATGTTCAAGGAAGAACTTTTACAGCAGAGGGGAACTAGAGGCGGCAGGTAATGCTTGAACCTCACCCTTATCTAACTTGGTTCAAAGGGGGAAAATACACACACACACACACACACACACACACAGAGTCAATTGGATATAAAAATCTCTTACGTATCAGGGAAGTAGGAGAGAAAGAGGATAAGAGAAAGGGAGGGTGTGATAAAAGGCAGGGTCAATTAAGGGAGGTAGTAGTCAGAAGCAAAACAGACTTTTGAAGATGGACAGGGTAAAAAGATAGAGAAGTGGATAAGCAGAAGAAAATGGGATGGAGAGAAATACATAAGTATAAATGAATGGGTTGAACTCAATCACAAAACAGAATTAGATGGCAAAGTGTATTAGCAACCAGAATCTAACAATATGTTGTTTATGTGAGACACACTTAAGACAGAAAGACACATACGAAGTTAAAATAGGGTTGGGGCATATGCATCAGATGAAATATAAAAAAGCATGGATAGAAATCATAATCTCAGATAAAGCAAAAGCGAAACTAGAAATAATTAAGAGATAATCAGGGATACCACTTTTGATCAAAGGTACCATAGACAATGAAGTAATATAAAGGAAAAAAAGGATTACTGCAAGTTTCTCAAATAAAGGACTCATTTCTTGAATATATAGAAGAGTGAGGCAAATTTATAAGAATAAGAACCATTCCCAAATTGGTAAATGATCAAAGGATATGAACTGGTCTTTTTCTGAAAAAGAAATGCAAAAGAGCTAAAGTCATAAAAAAAAAAAACTCTATGTCACTATTGATTAGAGAAATGAAAATTTAAAAGTATCTGAAGTACTCCCTCATGCTTAGAAATGAGAAATGCTGGAGGGAATGTGGAAAAAATAGGTAAACTAATGAATTGTTGGTGGAGCTGTGAACCAGTCCAACCATTCTAGAGAACAACTTGGAACTATGCCTGAAGGGTGAACCCAGCAAAACCATCACTAGGTCTGTATCCCAATGAGTTCAAAGGAAAAGGAAAAGAACTTATGTTTACAAAAGTATTTACAGATCCTCTTTTTGTGGGAAAGACAGAAAGAAATGAAGGAAGGAAGGAAGGGAGGAAGGAAAGGAGAGAAGGAGGAAAAGAGGAAGGAAAGGAAAGAGGAAGAAAAGAAATTGAAGGGACGCCCTAGAGCACTAAGCCTGTAGTCCTCAGAAACTTCCTAACTGTATGACCCTGAGCAAGTCACTTAACATCTAATTTCCTAACAAAATTGATCCACAGAATCCCCTGAAGGAAAAAAAATAGCAAACCATTCCAGAATTTTTTCTGAAAAACCCCAAATGGAGTCATGAAGGGTTGGAAACAATCGATATAACAAACAACAGCAACCATCAATTAGGGAATGGTTGAACAAGTTGTGGTATGTGATAGCGATGGAATACTATTCTGGAATAAGAAATAATGAGAAGAATGGCTTCAGAAAAAAAAAAAAACTGGAAAAACCTATATGAACACAAATTAATGAAAAATGAGGAGAGCAGAACCCGGAGATCATTTTACACAGTAACAGCCATATTGTAATGATGATCATCCATGAAATATTTAACTAATCTAATCAATAGATTGATCTAAGACACTTCAGGAAGGACTCATGATCAAAATTGTTATCTACCTCTAAGTACACATTGAATCATATTTTTTCACTTTGTTCATTTTTATTCCTTTATTGTGACATGGTAATATTGAAGTATGGCTTACATGATTTCACATGTACAATGAATATA
>CM053585.1:248660778-248684424 GCA_028646515.1 Pseudochirops corinnae | reverse complement strand
ACAAGACCTAGCAGCTTCTACATTAAGGGACTGAAGGGCTTGGAATATGATATTCCAGAGGTCAAAGGAGCTAGGATTAAAACCAAGAATCACCTACCCAGCAAAACTGAGTATAATGCTACAGGGGAAAATATGGTCATTCAATGCAATAGAGGATTTTCAAGCGTTCTTGATGAAAAAACCAGAGCTGAACAGAACATTTGACTTTCAACTACAAGAAGCAAGAGAAGCATGAGAGGGTAAACAGGGAAAAGAAATCATAAGGAACTTATTAAAGTTGAACTATTTATATTCCTACATGGAAAAATTATAATTGTAACTCATAAGATTTTCCTCAGTATGAGGACAGTTGAAGGGAATATATATGTATACATATATATATATATATATATGTATATATAGGAGGATGTAGGTATGTATAAATACATATGTGAGTGTGTGCATATGTATGTACATGTATACATAGACAGAGGGCACAGGATAAATTGAATATGAAGGGATGATATCTAAAAAATAAAATTAAGAGGTGAGAGAGGAATATATTGGGAGAAGGAGAAAGGGAGAAATAGATTAGTGTAATTTATCTCACATAAAAGAGGCAAGAGAAAACTGTTACAATGGAGGGGAAGAGCAGGAAGGTAAAAGGGAATGGGTCAACCTTACTCTTATTGAATTTGGCTTAAGGAGGTAATGACATACACACTCAATTGGGTATCTTACCCTACAGAAAAATAGGGGGTAAAGGGATAAGAGGGGAGATGATAGAAGTGGGGGCAGATTTGGGGAGAAGGTAGTTAGAAGCAAACACTTTTGAAAAGGGACAGGGTCAAAGGAGAAAATAGAATAAATGAGGGGGAGGATAGGATGGAGGGAAATATAGTTAATCTTTCACAGGATATTCACTATGGAAATGTTTTGCATGACTACAAAGTCCGACCTATATTGAATTGCTTATCTTCCCAGTGGGGGTGGGTAAGGAGGGAAGAAAAGAAAGAACTCTGGAACTGAAAGTTTTAAAACCAAATGTGTATATATAATTTTTTTTTACATGCAACTGGGAAATAAGATATACAGGCACTGGCATATAGAAATCTCTCTTGCCATACTAGAAAGTTGGAGGGGATATAAGAGAGAAAAGATTTGGGAAAGGAGTATTCAGCAGGCTAGCTATTTTGGGGTATGAGGTAGAGGAAAGATGGGGAGAAAAATTTGTAACTCAGTATTGTGGAAATGAATGTTGAAAACTAAAAATAAATAAATAAATTGGAAAAATTAAAAAAAAAAAAAGATTAAAGAAAAGAAATAGAGAAGGGTCACATTTTTTTGGAGAGAGCCTGGGGAAAAGGAAACGACCTCACAATACCCTTATGAAGTAGATGCTATTAACAGTCCCATTTTACAGATGCAATTGAAAGTAAGAGAAATTAAGGGATCTGTTTAGGATAGCAAATGAAATGGGTTCCTGATCTTCCTAGAAACTAGAATAGCGTTTTACACATAGTAATCATTTATCCAAAGTTTGTTGAAGTAGATTGCATAGAAAGACAAGCTGCTGTCATTATGTTAGTAGTTGAATATAGCCATATTCCCAAAGAGAGACATTCAGGATACAGAAAGGCCCACCACTGGCTCTACAATCCTGTCTGCCTGTGAATGATTGACAGGAATGAGTCACATCCCCCTCTTCTATGCTTTTTTTTTTTTTTCTTGGAAGTCAAGAGAGAAATAAGGTTTGACAAAAATTCCTGGAAGTAAGAATTATGACTTCAGACCCAATGATCTCATTTTCTTGCTTGGTGATTCTGAGCTGAGACCCTGGAGATAGGCCTAATAGAGCTTCTTTTCATCCTTTCAAAGTTAAGGACTTCAAAGGTGACCCATTTGAACAAAATCCCTAACCTATAATCCTTGTACATTTCTGTTGGAAAGACCTATGTCTCTCTGACTAGTGTCTTGAGGCAAATGGGGAAACATCTAAATCTTACTGAAAAGCTGCTTACTTCACTGCCTAATCTACATGGCATTAATCTAGTTAATATAGTATATAGTGTCTGGCATTTTAAAGATTGCTTTCAACCTGTTTGGACCCTCCCTGTCAGCAAACCTGCAATGGCTCCCTATTGTATCTAGGCTAACGTTTAAATGGCTGATCTTGAAATCACAGTAGTCTCTAATAAGGCATCAATTCACCTTTCTAGTTTTCTCTCTCATTTACTCATTCTTCCCCAAACCTCTAGTCTAACTATTTAAACTAATTTATTCATCATTTTCCAACTTAAACTTATGCTTTACTGCCTCCATGTCTTTGTTCCTCCCATTCCCCTTTCCTGGTATGCTTCCTATCTTTCTCTGCCTCTCTGAATCCTCCTCATTCCTCAAGTCCCAAGATAAATCTCAACATTCTGTTAACTTCTTTGGAACTGCTGTGATAGTGTTCATTGAAATTAATTTTAAGACCTAGTATTATGTTACAATGCACACATGGCATTGGCATAATTTATTCAACATATATGTTATGCATCCACATATATATTTGCATATATTACATATATGTATATGTATATTAGAAAGAGCAAATCCTCAGACTTGAAGACCTTGGGAAAGTCTCTTAAACTCCCCATGCCTGAGTTTCTTCATTTTCACAGTGAGGAAGGTAGGATACAATGATGTCTGCAGTCCCCTATGCTTGATCTATGATCTTGTGATCTTTATCAGTCAACTGAGAGAGAAGGGGACCTTAGAGCAATAACACAGTGCTTGAGAGTTAGCATGGTATAATGGATGGCATTCTGGCCTGAGGATCAGGAAGTCATGGTTTTAAAATCTGCTTCAGAAATTTACAAAATGGGCTTAGAAAAACATAGAAAGGGGGTGGCTAGGTGGCACAGTGAATAGAGCACTGGTCCTGAAGTCAGGAGGACCTGAGTTCAAATCTGGCCTCAGACACTTAACACTTACTAGCCGTGTGACCTTGGGCAAGTCACTTAATGCCAATTATCCTGCCTTCCCCCCTCCAAAAAGCAAAAAAAAAAACCAAAACATGGAAAGACTTGGACTTATGAAGGAAGATGTTATCTACCCTCAGAGAAACAAGCATGGTACAATTTTACATAGATGCATATGAATGTATATGTCTATATATGAATATGATTATAGATATTGAAGCATATTGTATATATATGTATGTGTGTATATATGTTTGTGCATATATGTGTATATATGTATGCATGTGTATATGTGTATTTCCATGCATATATGTTGTATTGTTAATGTATTTTTGCTTAATGGGAAGATCTTTCCCATTCATTAATAGGCCCATGTGACCTGCTTGAGTTACATGAAAGCCTGGGTCACATGAGTCTGTGGTGGGAGGAGCTTGCCAATGGAGCAGGAATGGATGGAACAAAAAGGGTAGAGCAGAGCCCAGAGGAAGTTGATCAGACTAGTTAGAGCTGAGGGAGAGAGAGCTGTGAGTATTTGTTTGTGGGAAAGGCCTAGCAGGGGGAAGGCTTGGGGATGGCAGCGCCCCCTGCATTGTTATTGTTTATAGATTTCTTTGTTGCTACGATGTATTTGGCTTTCTGGTGTTGGGATCTGGCTTTCTGGTATTTGAATAAATATTTTAGTTCTATCTTCCATGTGGAGAGTCTGTTATATTTTGCGATTCAGAATTATGCTGGTGTATTCATAGCTGTCATAGGCACTGTGATTATTGTGTTGGCACTGCATTTATGTATATATGCATGTGCAGATATGTTTGTGCATATATGTGCTTATATGTTTTATATATATGTTTGTGTGTATCTCTGTGCTTAATCATAGCTTTCTTGGGGGGAAGGGGAAAAAAGAACAAAGTAAAAAGTACTCAGCACAGAACAAAAAAATACTTACAAGAAAGCAAAGAAAAGATGGACAGTTCTGAATGCAGTATGCAGTATTTATTATGTAGGCTTTCTTGAAATGGAAATTTATTGCTGTATATTTTGAATCCTCTCATATTCTGCTATGCACACGGTAATGATTTTTTCCTTTCCTTATTTTGTCTTTAAATTTTAGTATTTAAGTTTAATTAAGTTTAGTATTTAAGTGTTTCTTTTTTATTGCATATATAAGTTTTAGTATTTGTTTAAAAATTAATAAAATTAATAAATTAATAAAATTAATAAAAAATTTTAAAAAAGAAATTTACAATATGTAAGAAGGTAACTTAACCTCTCTCATCTTCAGATTCCTTCTCTATAAAATGTGATATTTACAAAGTTGCTGTCCAAATCAGCTAAAATAATGTTTATAAAGAAGTTATTATGATTGTTGCCTCAAACTGAGGTGCTGTTTTGCTCAAGGTTACAAGTTGTTGAAAGAGCCAGGACTGCAACGTAAGTCTCACTAAAAGTAATCAAAAACAACAACAACACAACCAACGACAACAGAAAACACTCAAAAGTCTCACTAAAGTAATCACAAACAAACAGCCACAACAAAACTAAAGCTTTTCACATTTCCACAGAACACTCTTCACAATGACTCCGTAAGTTACACTGGAAGAACTTCCCCCCTCCCCCACTTTACAAATAGAGAACTCAGAGTTTACAGGGTGGAAGAAAATTTCTCTGAATCAAACAACTGGCAGGTATCAGAGCCAGGTCTCCTGACTCTAAGTAAATCACACTTTTCAGCAAACTGTGTGCCTGATTCTCCAGGCTCTGTGATTACTGCTTAATTTTTAAAAATGCACTGAAATACAAAAATATAGCTTTTGTCTACAGCAAGGTCTAACTGTGCTTGGAACTTTTCCCACAGCGAGCACCCAGTCAAGGTTTTTAAGTACCTGGCTACTGCCTTCCTCCCCATGAAGAGCTAAGACCTGCACACTTCAGTGCCCAGAGGCCCTAGCAGCTGCAGCAACTGCAGATCACCAAAGATAACAAACGTCCATAGGAGCCAGTTATTTATTGCAAAATTAGCTCAGTGTGTCTTCTCTTAAATCAAATCAAATACCATTTTTATGGGAGGTAAGAACACATACAATCACTCTTGGCTCTGAGAGTGAGCGAGGTGGGGAGAGAGTAGGGGGCGGGAGGAAGGTACAGATGTATCTTTATATGTCGTTGGGGACGAGAGGTAAAAAAATAAATAAATATAGAAATTGCCGTGCTTTGGTGTAACCTAATCAATTTGTGCTGGGTGGAAGGACTGATTCAGTAGGCCGTGCCAGGGAGGTAACGGAAATAAATAACTTCTTTCATTCTAGATGGAGAAATTATCAGAGATATATGAATTCCGACGAGAGCCCAAGCCAGTTAATCTGTAACCCTGATTTCTCTGTGTGTTCTGTTATTCTTTGTCCTGTATTAAAACCGTTCGCCCTAGAATGGTGTGGTGTTTTGGTTTTTTTTTTTATTAGGCTACTAAATTGCCACTTACCAGCAGTAGTAGCAACAAGGTGCTGTGAAGAATCTTTTCTACCTTGGAGAAGTAAGGGAGTGGAGCCAAAGGACTAGGTAAAGGATCTCCTTAAGGACCAAATTCATGTAGACCAGGAGTGGGGAACCGGCTGCCTCAAGGTCACATGTGACCCTCTAGGTTCTTAAGTGAGGCCCTTTGAATGAATCCAAACCTAGACTCGGTCAAAAGGCCTCACCCAAGGACCTAGAAGGCCTTATGTTGCCATCCCTGCTGTAGACTATACCCATTATAAATTCCTCATTTCCCGTTACAGAATCTCCCCCCCAACACATACCATGAGAACATTCTTCAGTAAGACCCCCTCCCACAACTGAAATGAGATTTCCCCCTTTTAAAAACATGTTCCACTAGTAAAAGGAAAAAAAAAGTAAATAAATAAATGAAGCGTGTTTCAGTCCTTCACTTTGCTTCTGCAGCTCTTCTTCTGTGGGCTTTCTTCCTGAGTTATTTTCCTTCTGTTGTTAAACTTTGACTGCATTAGGGTTCAACGCCTATTCCCCTGTATTTCCCTTCTTTCCTCTTCTCTTCCATATACCACCCAGTTGTTTAATTTTGCCCACAAAAACAAACCAAAATAACATTGATTTGCTTGCAGGCTGGGTATGCTGATCTTTCTGGCCTGTTCCTCCATTATCACTTCTATGTAATTTTGCTTTCACTGTTTGTCCTCAGGTACTGTTAGAAAGAAATTACTTAATGGTCTCTCCGAGGTTATTCTTCTGTCATTTTTGCTAACTTTTCAATCCCCCCCCCCCCCCATAATTTACTCTGTTACCTATCAATGCCTTCCTGTTTGTTTAGTTTTTTTTTTTTTTGTATTTCTGTTGTCAAGGGGTGTTTGGAAAGCAAATAATCTGCTCATATCTGATATTCTTTGTAATATTTCAAATGCCTCTTTTTTTACTGGGTGCCCATCTTTTTTTTTTTCATTGATAGTTAGGCTTGGATTTGCAGAGTATGTCACCTTGGGCTGCATCTTGAGCTTTTTTCATCTTTATAATACATTATTCCATTCCCTCCTATGGTTTTTGATGGACTGGTTGTTCATATTTCCTCTATTTTACATTTGAAAGTCTTTTCTTCTGGTTACTTGCAGGCCTGAAGAATTTATTGTTTGTTATAAGAATTATTAAATTCAATGATTATGTTTCTCAGAGTTTACAACGTATTTCTCTCATAACACCTCACACCCACATCTTCATCCCTGACATAATGGATGGATTTTTTTCAATTGGTACTTTGTTTTCTCTGTTCAGAGGTTCTGAACAGTTTTCTTATATTGTTTCTTGTGTTATGAAATTGCATTATTGAATTGCATTATAGAAGTCATCTCCTCTTCTGTTGATATCTTTTTTGTTTTGATTATCTACTCATGCTTGAGATGTTTCTCCTAAAATCTTTGATTTTTATTTTTTTAAATTCTCCTTACAACTCACTTTTTGACTCCTTCTACCTTGATAGTAGTTTTCCCTATAAGAGCTACTCTTCAAGGTTGTCTCAGCCTCCTCCCACTTTGGGCAATTCATTTTTATTGGCGTTGGTCTCTGATATAATGACTTTTGGGCACACGGAACTGGAAACAATTAGATGCCAGTCTTTTTTTTCAAGCCAGGTGGAGCCACACATATGCTGGCATCCTGCTCCATTTCCTATTGTTCCTTAGTACCATAACTGAGAAATGTTATTGTTAAGAGTCCTGTCATGATACCATACCAGAAAAAGCAAACTTTTGGCTTTTGATTTTCATAATACAGGGAGACAGAGAAAATTTGAATTCTGTTGCAAGCCCATAGGTTAGCTTGTACAGCCCTGCCTAACAATGATGACCATGGTGACAATGGTGGATAGTGGGAAAGGAAGTGCTGAGTGAGCACGTTATGGCTATGCAATTGACTTTCTCTGCTATTAGTTCATTTGTTTTTTTGTTTGTTTGTCTGTTTTTCTTTATTAGGTGTTTTGTGTCTTAGGCCATGGAGAAACTAGAAATTTCTTTATCTTCTTACATATAATTCTTAAATTGAAGAAGCTTGAGAGGTTTTGAGGATTAGAGAAAAGGTCTCTAATCTTTAGTGTTATGACTTGTTAACTTTGAATTTCATGTTCCAAAGGACATGCTTCTATCTATTATGCCATGTTGCCATAATATGATTCCTAATATGATTTGTAATACCATTTCACATTTATATAGCACTTGAGGGTTTGTAAAATTATTTCTCTATAATCTCCTACTTGAGGTTTATAATAACACTTTGAGGTATCATAGAATCACAGAATATCCTGAGAGAGAACTCAGAGGCCATCTATTTTAACCAATACTTAAACAAGAATCTCTCCTGCATCTTACCCAAGAATTGGTCAACCACTCTTTTGTTTAAGAAAGCCATGCAGGGAAGCCTACTAGCTCAAATAATTAGATTTCCCCCCCCCCCCCTTACATTAGACATAAATTTGTTTCTTTGTACCCTTCATCTACTGTTTTGAATTCTGCCCTCTGGGCAAAAAAGAACAAATCTAAATTCCCAAAGTACCCTCAGCAGGGTAGAAGATATATTTTCATGCTTATGGCAGTCAGTCAGTCATCTAGCATTTATTAAGGACATATTATATGCTGAACTCTGTGCTTAGAACTGGGGCTATAAATAAAAGCAAAAACCAATCCTTGCCTTCAAGACACTCACAGTCAAGATGACTTTTTACAACAAGATGTATGTAGGATAAATGTGGATAGCATCAGATGGAAGGCATTAAGTTTAAGTAAAATGGAGAAAAGCTCCTTTCTGAATGTGGGACTTTAGTTGATACTTAAAGGAAAATAGGGAAATAAAAAGAAGAAATAAGGAGGAAAATCACTCAAGGCATGGAGGACAGCCAGTGAAAAACACTCAGAGCTGGGAAATAGGAATATCCTGTGCAAGGAACAGCAAAAGCCCAGTATCACTGGATTGCAGAGTACAAGGAGGGGAGCAAGATATAAAAAGACTGGAAATGAGTAAAGGGCCCAGATTATGAAGGTCCTTAAAAGCCTGACAAAGGATTTTACATTTGTTCCTAAAAGTAATAGGGAGTTACTGGATCTGAATGAGATCGTGGTGGGTGATATGGTCAGAACTACATTTTGAGGAGATCATATTCACAGCTGAGAGGAAGATGGCCTGGGGTGAAGAGAGGTGGGAGGCAGGGAGAACAACTAGGAGGCTCCTGCAATAGCCCAGGCATCAAGTGACGAGCCCTTGTACTGTGGCAATGGTAGTGACAGAGGAGAGAAGGAGGCATGTGCAGAAGACATTGCAGATACAGAAGCAATAGGACTTTGAAGGTAATTGTGTATGGGAGGGGGAAAGAGAGAGTGAGGAGATGAGGTGATACTATCTACAATTATAGAAAAGTTAGGAAGAGAATAAGGTTTGGTAGAAAAGATAACGAGTTCAGTTTTGAACATATTAAGTTTAAGAGTATATGAGACATCAAATTCAAAATGTCCAATAGGAAGTTAGAGATGTGAGACTAGGCATGAGGAGAGAGGTTAGGGCTGAACAAATGTAGGCATCCAGAATTAGAAGTATGTTCTCCCCTCCTGGGCCTGACAATGTGGTTACTATGCATAACGGAGAGGACAATACGAAACCTGTCTCCAGCAGTTTGCAATTTTTTGTGTTTACTACAAAAGAGAGCACTCCTTCATATAAATCCCTGCCTTTAGAGATGCTGATATTATAAGATTTTTTTTATTTCTCAGTTTCACTTTTAATTAAAATGACTTCCTTTGGACATACTTCATTTAATGTATCTATGGGACATCTAGTTTGCGATGTCTAGTAGGCAGCTGGAAATGCCAGATTGAAGGGCAGGAGAGAGACTGAGCAAGTAGAATTGAGAATCATTTGCATGGAGGTAATGATTGAAACACTGGATGCTGATGATGTTTTCCAAGTGAAAAAGAACAAAGGGAGAAGAAAAGAAAGTCTGAGAATGAGTACTGGGTGACTTCCATGGTTTGGAGCCATGCCATTAATAAAGATTCCATAAAAGAGACAGAGAAGGAGAGGTCAGACAGATAGAAGGAGAACCAGGAAGTAGCAGTTTCATGAAAACCTAAAGAGCAGAGAATATGAGGAGGAAAGAATGACCTACAGTGTCATAGGCTACAGAGAGGTCAAGAAGGATGAGGACTGAAAAAAAAAGGACATTGGATCAGGCAGTTAACAGATCATTAGTAACTTTGGAGAGAGCAGTTTCAGTTGAATGATGAAGTCAGTAGCCAGACTGCAAAGAATTAAGAAGAGAGTGAGAAGAAGGGATGTAGCTGCATATATTCTATATGACTTTCTCAAGTTTAGCTACGAAAGGAAGGAGAGATAAAGGGAGATAGTTAGAAGGAATAGAGGGTTTAAGAGACAGTTTTTTGAGTATGAGGGACGTTTAGGCATGTTTAGTAGTAGAGAAGCAGCCAGTAGACAGGGAAGAATTGAAGATTAGTGTGAGAGTAGGGAACGTAGAGGAATCATTCTTCTGGAGAAGACAGGATAGAATGGGATCACTTGTGCATGTAGAGAGGTTAGGTCTTCTTGTGAGAAGGGGTTTGAAGGAGTAGAGAGTGGCAGGAAACATCTGGGTGATGTGAGATGAGAAACAGGGGAGAAGAAGAAGCTCCCTGTGAATGGCCTCTATTTTTCAATGAAATATGAGGCAAGATTCTCAGCTGCAAGAGTGGGGTAGGGGAACTGTAGGATGTTTGAGGAGGAATTATGTTCCTATAACTGACTATGAATTATTACAGTCAAACCCTATTCATTATGACTCTGGTAATTAGGAATCTGTGATCAATGGAATGGAGGTTGACTATTTTTGCATTTTTCTGCTAAGCTAGTAAAAGTATGAAAATGATTGCAAGGGGAATATTTATCCTTCCCAACAGAATATATTGTTCATGCTCCAATGTGTGTGTGTGTATATATATATATATGTATATAGAGCATATTCATTCACTCAATACACATTCAATAAGGACTTACTATTTCCAGTAAAAGGAACTAGAAATGAATGGTTTATATAAAACACAGGGATGGGGTAATAAGAACCTCTGGATTGGGAGTCAGAATGTCTGGGTTCAAATCCTAGGTGACTGCTAACTCTACCTCTGTGACCTTAGGCAAGTTATTCCAACTTTCCAGACCTTTGTTTCCTCATTTATAAAATGAGACATCTGGATTAAATGACCTCTAGGACTACTTCTAGCTGTAAATTAATGATCATGATCCTGGTCATGGGACTGAAGGTCTTAGTAGTATGGTATTGTAGACAAAGCAGTTTGGGCTCTCATACTCAGTAGTTGTGTAACCATGGGCAAGTCATTGAACTTCTCTGAAAAATGGTATGTCTATGACCTTTGACAAACACCTTCATCTTTTGTACTTCAGTAAAATCACGAGGTTAGACTAAATAAACTCTAAGGTTCATTCTAGCTCTATATCTAAGATCCTATAGTCCAATAAATCAACATGTATTTATTAAGTGCTTACTATGTGTGGTACTAAGCATTAATGATACAAAGAAAGGCAAAATGACCTCTATTCTTACATTCTAATGAGGAACTCAGCCTGTAAATAATTAGGCAAATGAAAGATTCAATACAGAGAAGATGGAATGTAAGTTTTGTGGAGATCTTATGATTCTATGGAAATGTAAACAGTTATCTTTACACAGCCTTCATAGGGTTTTGTGAAGAAAGTACTTTATAAACATTAAATTGTTATACAAATGTGATTTATTACAATACAATAAAAACCCAGATAATCATAACACAATAAAAGTATGTGCTTCAGAGAGGTGACAAACAAAATGCTACAGGAATCCTGAGTGCGAAAATTGTTACAAAGAATGTCCTATCATTTTAGTACCCCTAACCTGGCATAAAAAAGTGACTATTTAATTATCAAGTAAGGCTTCTTCTCCTTCTTTTTCTTCTTCTTCTTGTTCTTGTTCTTCTTGTTCTTGTTCTTGTTCTTCTACTTGTTGTTGTTCTTCTTCTTCTTGTTCTTCTTCTTGTTCTTGTTCTTCTTGGAGAGGGCAAGCAAAGCAGTCAGGATGAAATTACTTGCCCAAGGTCGCACAGCTAGTAAGTGCCAAAGACCAGATTTGCATATAGGTTCTCCTGAATTCAGTGCTGGAGCTCTCTTCACTGTACAACCTACCTATCCCTCAAGTAAGGCTTCTTGAAGGAAGTGGTATCTGATTTCGGCTTGAAAGGATGGTTTGGAATTCGATAGGTAAGACATGTACAAAAGAGGGCAATCCAAGCAAAGGGAAATGCTTTATGTGAGTAAAGACATAATGTGGGTATGGAATGTTTAGAAGGTTATTGGGCAGAGACTGATTCAGATCTGGCTTAAGCTTAGAGTATAAATCTATCATATCTATTCATTAAAATAATTTCTTTAAGAGTACTGTTTTATAAGGTAAGTCTAATGTGCCATATATACTTGACGATAAAGAATATGCTGGATTTGTCATCAAAATATCAGTGTTCTAATCCCAGATCTGTGACCTGTTACCTGTGTGACTTAACTTCTCGGTGCCTCAGTTCCCTCAACTAGAAAAGGAGGAATTAAAGTAGATGGCCTCTGAGGTCCCCCTGTCCAACTCTGTTATTATGATCTTGTTTTTATAATGCAAATGTGGAATTCTTGTTAGCCTTTTCCCCAGTTTCCATAAATATTTTTTAATGTTCTTTATATCACTAAATATTGTGAGGATCTGAATGCCTATCCCATGATGAGGCAGAGTGGTATAGTGCATGTAAGAAACCTTTTATAAAAAAAGCATTTATTTATTTTGTTTTGGCTGTGCCATTATCTCAATAGCTTTGGAATCAGGGAGAGCTGGATTCAACACCTGCCACTTCCATATGTTGGTTCCATGGTTTTGGGAAGACACTTAACCTCTCCATGCCCCCGAGCAACTGTCTAAGAATATAAATTACAGAGAAGGACCCATTCTGTCCCTTACTAATGAAATCACAGATACAGAAATAGAGATAAATAAACCCAATAAATAAACTGACATTTACAGCATGCATTTAAGGTTTCTAGGGGGTGTTATCTGCACAGTTTCTTTTGATTCTCACAACTCTATGGAGTAGGTTCAGTAGGCATTATTTAGTCCCATTTTACAAACAGGAAAAGTAGGATTAAGAGATTAAGCAATCTTCCTTAGCTGATAATGTCAAAGACACCATTTGAATCTAAGTCTTGTTCCTCTAAATCCATGTTTCTTTCTACCATGTGAAAAAATTGCGGGGGGGGGGGGGCGGCGCAGTTAGGTGGCACACCAGCCCAATTGCCTTGCCTTCTCTTCTCCCCCAAAAAATAGGGAGGGAAGGGGGGAATAGTAGAGGACCAAGATTAGGGAGGCTCTATTTTGAGGTAGAATATTTTTTGGTACCTAGGACAAGGAAAAAACAATTGAGTTGGATTTAAGACATGAGTTCAATTTTTTACTCAGCTATATTTTGCTGTATGACCTTTGACAAGTCACTTCACTTTTCTGAGTGTCAGTTTTCTTATCTGTCAGTGGTGGTCATAGCCCCTAACATACTCAGAGAGTAGTTCTAGTGATTTCATGAGATGCCGTATGTGGTCATGTTTTGCCACTGTAATCTATCAATATCCAGCTTCAGAATTTATTGTCTTGCATCAGTCAAGTCACAGCCAATGTGCTGTCTAGTAACACCTCTTTGTCTCCCTCGAGCCTATTCATTTTTTCAAAGTTTCATCCTCCTTTTATCTGGTTATATTATGGTGCATTTATCCATCTTTTTGTGCATTTATCAATGACCTTTAAGTGTTATTCTTTCCTGTCAATTATTTCTAAGTTTTTGCCTTTTTCCCATTGACCTATTTTTATTCCTGGCCCAGTTCTTCACCATTCAGAATCTTCTGGCAAGTCACATTACCATTCTTATGCCTCAATTTCTCTATCATTTCCATCATTCTAATAGCACCAGAGACATCCCCCAGTCAACACCAGTGCCTTTCTCCCTCCCCTGTAACTCTTCTCTGAGGCATGAACACTAAAAATGATGATTGGAAAGAACTTGGCAGATATGAAAGGGCTATAAATATACATGCTAACCCATAAATCAATACTAATAATAAATTGCATTCAAGTGCTATTTAATCCTCTGTGATCATCAATAAAAATGTAAAAGAAGTTCAGCCCTCACATTCTGTCTGTGGCTACCCACCCAACACCTCCGTGCAGTTGTGGGCACTGCTATTGATCATCTCTGTCTGTTTACAGTATCTTTTTCCAGTCTGACTCATCTCATTCTGGAATAGTCTTCTGCTGGTATAACAGTTGGGGGTGGAAGGAGGGACTGGTGGTCTTTTTTTTCTTTTCCCCTGAACCCAGAACGTGCACGTCAGATCTGTGTGTCATAGGCAATATTTAGGCTTACCTGGGAGGCCTGCTGGGCCACACTGTTTGGTATGTGACAGGAAGCAGACTCCCTCAGAGCTTTCTCCCACAGCCTTCTCGTCACTCCCACCCAGATGTCCTAATTCCCACAGACCCAAGTTCATAATTAGTGTGTGCAACCTTGGGACCCCTTCTACAAACTGATGAGCAGCTAAAAATACAGCCTGGCAGGCGTACATTCAGGTTCTATTTTTGTGATTTTTTTTTGGTAACACCAGTTACAAGAGAACAAAGCAGTTAAACAAAGGGAGAAAAAAATGCTGTGATTGCAAAGACGGAACATCGCTGCTCACTTTGTTCATTTTAATTACCCAAAGTCATCATTTAGCGGGAGTCCAAGGAGAGGGAAAGAAAAAGGCTTTTCATGGTTCTCCCCATCTTTTGATAGACCCCCATTTAAAGTTCCTTCCAATGTCTCTGTACATAAATGCCTTGAATGTAACCCAGAAAACCCTATCAGGTGAACAGCTACTGCTGATTCTCTGGGGGAAGGTTGGGCATAATTGGGACCATTCTGCTAACGAGACCTATTTCCATCATTCTTTGGACTGTTTGATGACATTTAAGATGCACCTTTTAAAACTAGATTGGGGAAAAGGGTGGTGACAGCAGGGGTGGCGCTGGGAGCTTGTATATGCAACTCCAAGACTTTTGCCTGTTGCAAAGGCAGACATCTGAATGAGGGCTGAAAAAAAATGTGCTCAATTTTCCTAGAGTGTTGTCTTAATGATAACAGAAAATCTGTAATTTCTACTCTTCAGACAGAGGTTTAACTTTTTATCTAGATGTTTTGTATCTGGATAGCTACCATATCTCTCCCAGCACCTAGCACCTTAAGTGCTTTATGGCTATTTATTCACTCATCTTATTGATTCATAGGAGGAAAAAGTGAGATTGGTTACTTTGCACAGTCCCCCCTCGCTTAAATCCCATGCACTTGCATGTCATGGCATCACTTCCTGATGTCATGGTTTTCTGTGAGAATAAAGAACAGACAACAACAACTGAATCATAGGAGGGTGGGGTTTAAAGCTGGGGAAGATCATTCTTGTCCAGCTCTCTTGTTTTTCAAAGGCCCAGAAGGATAAAATCTCTTGGCCCAAGTCACACAAGTAGTGATTAGAACATCCAAGATCACACTTAGTTCTTATGAATTGTATTCTTTCCAATACACATTAACTTTCTCCATGTTAAAAAAAATCTCTGCAAGGAATTTTATTCATTTATTCATTGAAAGCTCCTTAAACACTTACATTTCAATCCAACATATGTCACCTAGGTATCTACTATGTGTAAAGCACAGTTGAATGTAAAGATTTTTTTAAAAAGGTACTGCCTGTCCTCAAAAACTTCCATTCTACTGGGGGTGGAGAGGGCTACAAAATGCACCTCAGAATGTATTGAGATGTCATTTGAGGAGGGAAGCAATTTTAATGATTTGGGGGGATCAGGAAAGTCTTCCAGAAAACAGTGTCACTGTTGAAGATCCTTGAGAAAATGGTGGACATACCAGGCATGAGGGACAGAGATAAAGAGATAGAGATAAAGGGAAATAGGCAGACAAGGAGGGAAGAGAATTCTCCACCAAAGAAAAGGTAAGACTTTTTAAGGTAGAAAACTCTGCTGTTTGACAGAATGTCTGTAAGCATGTGGGGTTGTGCATAGGAAAACAAGGGGTCCTGAAGAAGACTTGTGGAAACTTTCAGGAGTTAACAGAGGAATAGGGCTGGTGGGATCCAATAACCAAAGGATTAAAAGAGAGCAGAAAATTGGAAAATCACTGACCTAATTCTACAGATTCAGTGATTCCCCCTCCCCCCCAAGTATCTTTCTATTGTGTTCCATAGTCACAGGTAGGCTGTACTCTGTGTCCTTGCCCAATATCTTAAAAAAGACTACAGTTGGTTATGGAGAAGATGTCTAAGAATACAGATTACTTGGGGCAGCTAGGGGGCTCAGTGAATAGAGCACCGGCCCTGGAGTCAGGAAGACCTGAGTTCAAATCTGGCCTCAGCCACTTGATACACTTACTAGTTGTGTGACCTTGGACAAGTCACTTAACCCCAATTGCCTTGCCTCCCTCTCTTCAAAAAAAAAGAAAAAAAAAAGAATGCAGATGACTTACAGCAAAGACAATTAGATAGATTGTTTTAAAGGTCTTTCCAGACCTATGCCAATGATCCTGTGTTCTAATACGTGATATGTTTTACCAAAAGACAAATAACTATTTGGTGTGGATGGTGATTTTTTTTAACCTGAAAAAGTACATTTATTAAAAGTCATCTTAAATGTGTCCCTCATCATCTTCCTTCCCCAGTGAATGTGGTATCCAAGGCAGCTGTCCTTCCTGCATTGACCTGTCTTGCCTGTCCCTGGCCTCACTTTTTTTTCCTTCATAATATTTTTATATTTCTTTCTTTCTTTTTTATTTTTTACTGCTACTTCCTCTTCTTACCTCCAAGCCCAAATCCTATTTTGACCTTCTAGTCTATTCTAGTCTATTACAGTCAATCCCTTTTTACTCTCCTTCCAGACACCTATGGAATTCATGGTCTGTACTCCACCACTTCTTTGCTGTTCACCAGTCACTGCCCGATATTATTAACTGTTCACTGGTTTTGGTCTCAGCTCTTCAACTACATTGTCTCTCGAGGACTGGGTCTGTGTCTTTGTTCTCTCATAGTGCCTATTACAAGAATGTGATAGCAATAATCTGTAAAATAAATGTTTGTTGAATTGAATGTGACATCCACATTTTCTTTCTCCCTCTCCTCACCATAAATGTCTTGGAAAATTTCATGGAATTAAAAGATTTACTGCTAGAAGAGACTTCAGAGGTGTTCTAGTGTGCCTTGTTTTATTTAAAAAAATAGAAGTTAAGTAGCATAGTGAATAAAGTGATGATGGACTTGGAGTCAGGAAGACTTGAATTCAAATTCAACAGCAGATACTTACAAGCTCTATGACTCTGGGGGAGTCACTTAGCCTCTATTTCCCTCAGTTTCCCCAGCTATAAAATGAGTATTATAATAGCAAAGTTGTTGTAAAAAACATATTTTATAATATTTGTAGTGTGCTTTGCAAACCTTAAAGCACTATAAAAATTCTAATTGTTGTTACAAATAAAAATTTTGGACCCAGAGAGTAGAAGTGACTTTTCCAAGGTCACACAGGTAGTAAGAAGAAAAAAAGGAATTTGAATCCATGTTTTCTAATATCAGAACTATTGTTCTTTCCATTATACAATGCTGCCTTAAATTCTGGAGAATCTAGTTTATAAAACTGGCTTAAGAGAGTTTTAGGAATCTGTGTGGGACTCATTCTTTGTCTTTTTTCTTAGTTGGATAATGTGAAGGACTCTTAGAAGCATTGAGTCTATTCACATGATCTTGGGATTCTTATATAGAAAAGACATTAGAGGTACTGTAGTCTAACTCTCTTATTTTACAAAATAGGAAAGTGATACCCAGAGAAGGGGAATGACTTATTCAATTTTACATAGATAATAAGCTGGGGATCCACAAGTGATTCGCAAATCCTTAAAACTACAAATCTACGCTTAGCTTCTCTGCCTCAGAAGGACTTGAGAACCCTCCCAGAGGCCTATTCATTGAGGTTCTCTGCCATCTAATTTCCACTTTACTGGCTCTCAATAAGTGTTGTCATTCCTTAATCCAGGTTTTTCATGACTTTCTTTACTTCTTTGTCTGAATACTTGTCTCTCTCTCCTGTATCTCTGTCTCTCTTCTCTGTATGTGTCTCATCTCTGCCTTCTGTCTCTGTCTCTCTGTCTCTGTCTTTTTCTCTCTCTGTCTGTATCTCTATCTGTTTCTCCATATCTCTGTCTCTGATTCTCTGTCTCTATGTCTGTCTCTCTTTCTCTGTGTCTCTGTTTCTCTCTGTCTCTGTCTCTCTTTCTCTATCTCTTCCTGTCTTTTTTTGTCTCTCTGCTTCTCTCTGTCTCTCTGCTTCTGTGTCTGTGTCTGTCTGCCTGTCTGTCTTTCTCTCTCTCTTCTAAGCATATATGACAAGAGAAAACTCTGAAAATCACAGTATGAAATATTTGACGATATGAGGTGAGAACTGAGTCTCTAGATTTTTTTCTCTTTTCTGGAATTAATCAGAGGCGAGCCTCAGAGTCAGCTGCTTTTAGTCAGTCATTTTCTTTTCAGCCTTCCATCCTACTTTCTTTGGCAATATAAAGTTTTCCATTGTCAGCTAGTCGTTCCACTGCACCATGTGGCCCTTTATTCATTTGGATACAATTCAATTCAATTCAATTCATGTAAATTCTGTTCTAGTATTTATTGAGCATTCAACAATAGTTTAGTACTATTCTGGTACCTATGTGGGAAATCTAAGAGAAGCATGACATTGTACTTTTCCTCAAGCTGCTTACAACCTTAGTAGGTAGACATTAGTCACAAAAGTAAGACAATTAGAAAATGATGCACCACAGAATATTACCATCTCCACATTCTGTGCTATAGTCTTGTGTTGATTGCATCAAGGACGACCTCAGCAAGTTCCACTGTCAGTCAGAAGAGATCTATCCAGTAATCTACATGGGAAAAATCAAGTGCATTAAACAAATGCTTCTTACTATGAGAGAGAATGTGGCGTGGTGGATAGAGAGCTGGTCTTGAAACCAGAAGACCTTGGTTTAAGTCCTGCCTCTGACTCACAGTGACTGTGTGACCCCAGAGAAATAATTTAATCTCTCCATATGCCAGTCAACTTTCTAAGACTGTAACCTGCAGAGAAGGTGCCAAGAAGGTAGAAGTAGTTTCCTCACTTAGGAGTTCACTGTACCATTGAAGCTGTAGGTCCAATCTCTATTTCTTCTTCTCTGTTACCAAGTTTACAGCATGTAAGCAAGTGAGCAGCCCATTGGGCATATATTTATGGTCAGGTGCCACTGGTGAACAATGAATTAAATCTAGGAGGAAGAAGCTACTTGAATGCTTTGGTAAAAATGTGAAACATGTCAGTGATTGCAGGTGGCTTGCTGCTGAAATAAGACTTCAAAACACACACACACACACACATATTCTCTCAGTGATGCTTTATGTGTATACATCATGGACTATCCAGATCTGAGAAGAATCACTATTACATATGACCCAAAGTCTAAGAGAAAAAAGAATGGTGGACTTATGTAGACTAGCATTTTACCATTGATGACTTGCATGTAAGCAGTATCCTAAAAGACATCACCAAGGAAATATATGATCAACAGAGGTGGGTAAATCATATAACAAGAGTAAGAGATAAAAGATGGTCATCCTGAATGATGCATGGGTATATAAGAAAATACATATGACTGTAATTAAGATCTTTAGATCACTGGGTTAATGCTTTTTGGGAAAAAATGGCTTTGAATGCCTTAATAAGGTGTTTGGACTTGATCCAGTAGGAAAGATGGAGGCATTGTGGATCCTTGAACAGAGAAGAGACATGATAAGAAAGAGGGAAAGATGAGAGAGAGAGAGAGAGAGAGAGAGAGAGAGACAGAGAGAGAGACAGAGAGAGAGAGAGACAGAGAGAGAGAGAGACAGAGAGAGAGAGAGACAGAGAGACAGAGACAGAGACAGAGACAGAGAGACAGAGAGACAGAGAGGGAGAGACAGAGAGACAGAGACAGAGGATAAAGGGCAACAGCACTCTTGACTTCAGGAGAAAATCTAACAGTAGTCCTCAGTTGTTAAGTGGTATAGTTCTCACTACATTGGGAGAGCTCAGGTCCAAATTCTTGCTAATACCATATTGAAACTATTATAGTGCAGGCAAAAAAAGCCTGGCATTGTCTTTCTAATTCAACTTTTGCAATCAATTCACAGTATATGGCCTTAAGAAAATCACTTTACCTTCTGGACCTTGATTTTGACTGTAAAATAATGATGGAGTTGAACTAGATTAAGATTTATTAATCATATGTGTGTATGTGTGTGATGGACCCATATGGCAATGTGATGAATCCTATAGCCCCCTTCTCAGGAAGAAAAAATGCATAAAAACAATGGTATTAGGAAACTAATTATATTGAAATGCTATTATACACGTATGCATGCATATATGTATCTTTTAAAATTCACAGATGCCATGTTAAAAGAAAGATGATCTCTTTGTTCTCTTTTACATTTAATGTTTATGTTCTAACATTTTCTGCTCTAAAGTACCCTTTAAGTATAAGATTTGCTGGTCCTTAAGAACAATCTGGTTGAATTCCACATTTTCAGTTTAATTTAATATTCCTCTTTTGTGCATTCTATTTTCCAGACAAAGTGGTTACTGGATGCGCCCTATGAGCAATGTTCCATCCCCTACTTCCCTGCATAATAAGCATAAGCTATCATCACTGCCTTCAGGAATCATTAGGTAACTTTAATGCTCAATTCAGGTACCACCTTCTCTCTGAAACCTACCAGATCCCTTCTCTGAACCAATTGTTAGCATTCTCCTGATCCTCAAATTACCAAGTCTTTATTTATCTATGTAATTATTGTATCTCCACAGTACACTCTTTGAGGGTAGGAACTATTTAATTTTTATCTCTATATCTCTAGTGTCTAGAATGGTGCTTTACATCTGATAAATTAATAAATAAAGAGAATGATAAAGCCCAGAACATAGAAAGAGGACTGCTCTGTCTTGCTAGACTATATATGGGGTATTGTCTTTGATTCTGTATGCAACATCCTAAGGACATTGATAAACTATAAATCAGTGGTGTCAAACACATGGCCTACAAGCAGCATTGAGGTCTCTAATGCTTCCTGAACCAGATTAAAATATAATTGGGAAACAGTTTTTAAAAATACAATAGAACATAGAAAATGTTAATATGTGATTTTCTAATGGAATGTACTGTAGCAGTGATCCTCATGTAGGGTTTAATGACCCAATTCCTATGTGAATTTGACACCATTGCTGGAGAGCATTAAGAGAATATGAACTTGATGTCAAGGGACATTAACTTAAATCTTGATTCAGAGAATTGGGTATATTCACCCAGGAGATGAGAAGTCTTGCAGTATGGATCATCATAGCTGTCTTCCAAATATTTGAAGAATCATCATATGGAAGAAGTATTAGACTTGTTTTATTTTGCTTCAGAGGAGCAGATAGATGGCACAGTGGATAGAGTCCTGGGCCTTTAGTTAGAAAGACTTACCTTCCTAGGTCAAATCTGTACTGATACTAAGACACTTAATAGCTGTGGGACCCCTGGACAAGTCACTCAACCCTGTTTGCCTCAGTTCTTTACATATAAAATGAGCTGGAGAAGGAAATGGCAAACCACTCCGGTATCTTTGTCAAGAAAATGCCAAATGGCATCATGGAAAGTTGGAATAACTTAAAAACTACTGAACAACAACAAAATTTTGCTTCAGAGCTAGACCTGGGAGTATTGAGTTGAGGTTGAAAAGACAGATTTTTCTACAATGTAGAAGAGGGCGAAAAGCTAGTAACAATTAAAGATATCTAAAAGTGGAATGAGCTGCCTTAGGATAGGAGACTCCTCACTATATTTTTGTAAGTAAAACATTATTGAAGATGTCTTGTTGTGGATTCTCAGTAATGTAAGATTTGAATTTAATGGTCTCTCAGTCTCTTTCAAACTTAGATTTGGTGATTGTGTGAAATGTTTGCTTTGAACTGAAGTATGTGAAGTCCTGTCTAGCTTTAACTAATGTTTTGTCTTCTAATATTCTATGGCCCCCTGGACCTAACATCCTATGGTCTATATTCTAAGACTATATAGTTCTGTTCTGCAAGTTAATTGGGCTTTGTATAGGAAATGTTTACTCCATGGAGGTATAACTTACACATTCAGGATGGCTACGCTGTCTATTGGAATGGAGTCCTCTTACCCTTGATAGATCAACAGTGATGGAGATGAGCTTTACCCCAGAACCAGAGAAACAGCCAAACAGTTTCAGGAAAGTAAAGCTTGTCTTGTTCTGTTGAAACAAATTAAAAGAGAAAGGAAGGCAGTGTTAAGGGTCCCTTTCTCCCCTCTTGGATATGCTACAGTGATGGATCAGAGAGATGAAAACTGACATGTCCCATCTCCCACAGACACCCTAAATGGAAATGCAGTCAATAGCACATCACCTTCATCTATGTGCAAGCCCTGTTTTCCCCCTCCTGGGAAAGGAAGATGAAGTTTGACAGTCTTACTCCTTACTAATTCTCCACTCAGTTTTCCCATGGGCATAGATGAAGAAGATGGAGAATGTGGAGCCTTGGGAGTCTGTGTCAGTGGGACCTTTGATGGAATAAGCATCACAAAATAAGGGTGTGATGGTGCTGGAAAGGCCCTTAGATAGCATTCCCTGTAGCCAACAGCATAAGTAGATTTTTCAGTTCCTAGGATCAAGAATATATCTAAGTGTGATGAAAACAGAATGCTCAAGGAGGCAAGATTGCAATACAAACAAAGCAGTGATACCATATTAATCATGGTGTATAGCCTAGGGTCAGAGTCCCATTTTTGACATTTAATGTCTATGACTATGAGTAAGTTTCATCCTCACACTTAAAATGAACATAATAATATGTTGGACTACCTACCTCATGGAGTTGTTTTTAAAAAAATGAATTTTTCAATTCATGGGAGCACAATCAGGATGAAAAGGGGACTTAAGTCCATATCATATAAAGAATGGTCAAAGTAACTGGAAATATTTTAGTCTGAAGTAGTGAAAACTCAAAAGTGACATGATAGCTATTTTCTAGTATTTTGAGGGAGGTTATATGGAAGAGAAATTAACCTTATTTGTTTTGCTCTAGAGGACAGAAACAAGAAAAGTGGATAGAAGTTGCAAAGAAGAAAATTTATGCTTCATAACAGGAAAATAAATATCCTAAAAATTGGAGATATCCCAGAGTATAATGTATCTCAAGGGAGGTAGTGAGTTTCTCCTCACTGGAGGTCTGAAATTAGACCTGTATGAGAATTTGTTGGAAATGCTACAGTGGGGACTGTTTTTTCTGGTATCAGTTGAACTAGATGGTCTCTGAAATCCTGCCCATCTACAAATTCGGTGATTTTGCGATAAAACCATAAATGCTATGGAAGTATGAAATTACTATTTCACTTTCTTGATGACCACACAAAACTTATTGGAGGATAGGGGGTGTCTTTTGGAAATGATCTTAGTGATCAGCATATCTGAACCCCTCATTTAACAGATGAAAATGACTGAGGCACAGAATGATGGAGTGAATTGTTAATAGCTAATAAAGAGATCCAGTATTTGAACATGTGCTCATTCTTCTTTCACTCTCTGAGGTTTTCAGGACATAGACATTGCAAAGAAGGAGGAAAAAAATGTGAATCAGATTGTTCACCAACAATAATTCCTGGCAGATTCTGTCAATTGTAAAAGGAACTGGGCCTTATTTGTGCCACCGCAATAAAGAACAAAATGAGAGCTCATGATGATCTAATTTTCCAAAAGGAATCTTATAGCCACTTGTGATAAGCAACATTCATAAAATGCTACAAGGTGGGTATATCTATGATGGAGAACTAGCCACCCCAGACAATCAGAATGACAATTGCTTATTATACTGTGGGACCTATTTCAGACAATTATTAGTTCACTCCTTGATTGATATCTCTATATCTATAGATATAGATATAGAGATATAGATATATAGATATAGAAATAGATATAGAGATAGAGATATAGAGAG
>CM053585.1:248618872-248660278 GCA_028646515.1 Pseudochirops corinnae | reverse complement strand
CACAGGCACTGTGGTCGGGAGATCCATCCTGCCCTACTGAGAAGTGACATAGGAGAGAATAGACTGGGGGAGGGGGGACACACTGGGTTGGCTGTTTTGGGGCGGTGGGTAGGGGGAAGAGGGGGAGAAAATATGTAACTCAAAATCTTGTGGAAATGAATGATGCAAACTATAATAAAATTAAAAAAAAAAAGAAATGTTGATAACACAACTTTCAGGTAGGAAATGTAAATTAAAGGAAAACAATTCTTTCAGTCAAAAATAAACATGACCTGGTTTGCATTAAAAAAAAAAAAAAAAAAAAAGAAAGAGGAGTGCATGGTCCAGCCTCAGCCCTAGGGTGGCAGAGGTGGCAGCGCTGGCAGCAGCAGCAGCAGTGGCTATTTTTGGTGCTCTGGGTCCACAGATGGTGTGGGATCTAGCATCTGATACACAACCCCAGAAGTCTGGGACAGCACCCCCACTCCCACTGGAAGTTAATCCTACCTTGATAGAGAGTTAGAAAATCAAGTATCTGGCTAGGAAGATGAATAAACAGCGTAAAAAAAAAAAGTCAGACTATAGAATCTTACTTTGATGACAAAGAAGAACAAAACATACAACCAGAAGACAACAACATGCTAAATGAGATCCAAAAAATACTAAAGAAAACAATACCTAAAAAATAGACTAACCAAAATGGGAAAAGAGGTTTAAAAAGCCAAGGAGGAGAAAAATACCTTAAAAAGCAGAATTAGCCAAATGGAAAATGAGGTCCAAAAGCTCACTGAAGAAAATATTTCCTTCAAAATTAGAATGGAGCAAATGGAAGCTAATGACTTTATGAGAAATCCAGAAACTATAAAACAGAACCAAAAGAATGAAAAAATAGAAGACAATGTGAAATATTTCATTAGAAAAACCACTGACCTGGAAAATAGATCCAGGAAAGATAATTTTAAAATTATTGGACTACCTGGAAGCCACGATCAAAAAAAGAGTCTAGACATCATCTTTCAAGAAATTATCAAGGAAAACTTCCCTAATATTCTAGAACAAGAGGGTAAAATAGAAATTGTAAGAATCCACCAATCACCTCTTAAAAGAGATTCCAAAAGGAAAACTCCTAGTAATATTGTAACCAAATTTCAGACCTCCCAGGTCAAGGAGAAAATATTGCAGGCAGCCAGAAAGAAACAATTTGAGTTTTGTGGAAATACAATCAGAATAACACAAGACCTAGCAGATTCTATTTTAAGGGATTGAAGGGCTTCCCCAGAGGTCTAAGGAGTTAGGCTTAAAACCAAGAATCACCTACCCAGAAAAACTGAGTACAATACTTCAGGAGGGAAAATGAACATTCAATGAAATAGAGGACTTTGAAACATTCTTGCTGAAAAGACCAGAGCTGAATAGAAAAATTGACTTTCAAATGCAAGACTCAAGAGGAGCTTAAAAAGCTAAACAGGAAAGAGAAATCATAAGAGACATTAAAAACGAACTGTTTACATTCCTACAAGAAAAGATGATACTTGTAACTCATGAGACATTTCTCAGTATTAGGGTAGTTGGAGGAAATAGATGGATAGATAGATAGATAGATAGATAGATAGATAGATAGATAGATAGATAGACGGACGGATGGATGGATGGATGGATGGATGGATGGATGGCACAAGGTGAGTTGAATATGAAGGGATGATATCTAAAAAATAAAATTAAGAGGTGAGAGGGGAATATATTGGTAGAAGAAGAAAGGGAGATATAGAATGGGGTAAATTATCTCAGATAAAAGAGCCAAAAAAAGTTTCACAATGGAGGGAAAGAGTGTGAAGGTGAGAGGAAATGAGTGAACCTTACTCTCATAGGATTAGGCTTAAGGAGGGAATAACATACACACTCAATTGGGTATCTTACCCTATAGGAAAGTAAGGGGGGGGGAGGGGAATAACAGGGAGGTGGTGTAAAGGGAGGATAGATTAAAGGAGGGGTTAATCAGAAGTAAACACTTTTTGAAAACGGACAGTGTCAAAGGAGAAAATAAAATAAATGGTGGGTAGGATAGGATGGAGGGAAATAAGGTTAGTTTTTCACAATATGACTATTATGGAAGCATTTTGCATAACTACACATGTATAACCTATATTAAATTGCTCACCTTCTCAATGAGGTTGGGTGGGAAGGGAAGAAGGGAAAGAATTTATAACTCCAAGTTTTAAAAACAAATGTAAAATATTGTTTTCACATGCAACTGGGAAATAAGATATATAGACAATGGGGTAGAGAAATCTATCTGCCCTACAAGAAAATAAGGGGGAAGGGGATAAGGAGGGTGGTATATGATAGAAGGGAGGGTAGACTGGGGGAAGTGGTAAACAGATACAGTCTATCTTGGGATGGGGGGGAGGGGAGAGATGAGGAGAAAATTGTGGAAACAAATGTTGAAAACTAAAAACAAATCATTAATTTTTAAAAAATATTTTATAAAATTCTTGTTTCAGTTGGTACTCTTGGTCTTTCTACTAAGTACCACCTTTCACCAGAAACCATGAAGTGCTCACGCCTTCTCCCCAATCACCTTGTATTTATTTTGTACTTACTTGGATATGTAAAGTATCCAAAGATAGAAATTAAACCTTTTGAGAGCAAGGACTTTAAACACTTTTGTCTTCATATTCTGGGTGCCTAGCATGGTGTTTGGCGCATAGTACAATCTTAACAAATGCTTATTGACTGATCGGTGAAAGGATCATAAATCTGGACATAGAAGGGAACTTGGAGATCCAGCAGCCCAACCTTCCCATTTTATGGAGAAGTCTGAGGACCAGAGAGATTGAGCAATTGGGTCAAAGTTGGACCATACACAGCAAAACCATAATTTAAACTCCAGTCCTCTGACGATTTTCATAATACCATGCTGCACATTGAGTAGTCTGTTGATGAAATCATAGATCTTCAAATTTTATGCTGGGGTCTTTACAGCCTAGGGGCCTCTTGATATAGAAAGCATGTTCAGGTATTATTGTGATTACAACCCCCTAAACTCATATATGATGAAATAGAAAAACTTTTATTTTTATCTATTATACCAGGGGTCTAATCCCACTGTTATTGTTTCTAACTGGTCCCCTATATGGTATATGGTGATTCCTTTTTGAGGTCTAATCAAGGATCACAAGCATTTGTTTTTGTGTCCCTCAGAAAGTAGAACTCTTTTGGAGGTTTTTGCTTATTTCTGTGTATAGGAGAATGGGGTGGGCAGCAGGAAAGAGGTGATGACTGGTCTTCAAATTGCCAATTTACCCTGGGTTTATGACTATTAATAAATGTTGAACTATGACTTTCATAAACTTGTATCTGCATGGATTTTTTACTCTGAAGCAGGAGAGTGTCAGTTGAGGAAGCTCCATTCCTCTTACATGGGGCCTTTTTCCTTTGGAAGAAGCAATCTTAAAAAATGGAGTCAGTAGTTGGTCTCTATTTCTGTCTATCTGTCTATCTGGTGCTGGGGATTAGTAATGGTAAATGAAGAAAGACAGTGTCCTTCTTTCTTCTAAATATTATATACACATATATATGTGTGTGTGTATATATATATATATATATATACATACATATATACATATACACACACATATAGATACACATATACATATATATAGTTACAGCTTCACAGTAGATGACATGAAAAATCCTTGGTAATGGTAATTAGCAGCTTTTTCCATTTGTAGGCGATGGCCCCATGCATCGATAGCAGCACAATTCTTTATTTATGCACTGCTGAGTTTCTACAAATAGAGAAATCTGCTAATTATCTACACATTTTCATTCTTTATCTCCACTGAATTTTAATGAGTAGGAATTGCCATTGACTCATTCATATTTGTGAAGAGGGAGCAGTCTCTCCCTTTGGTGATTTCTCTCCCTCTGTGACTTTGAGGCCAGACGCCATTAGCTTAATTCAGAAAAGTCTGCTCCTCCTTTCCTTCCCCCCTCCCCCTCCTGACCCCTAATAGTTTTCTCCAGCAATATTGTTCTTGCCTCAGTGATCAGGATAATGTGAGAATTTTGCAAGAATTATCTAGACAATTGTGTCTATGTGGACCTGTATTCAAAAGCCTTTTGTTGCGTACTCTCTCCAAAAGGAGACAGGTTAGACTGCCTAGGAAAGTGACTTCCCTGAGTTATAGGGAGTGGCCTTGGGGTCATCTAATTCAATTTACTTCATTTTACAAATGAGAAAACTAAGACAAAGATGTCCAATAGCTTGTTCACATTCCAGTAGTTAGTAGTTAGGAACAGTTAGTTAATTAGTAGTTAGTAATAGATCCAGGATTTGAACCCCTGTCTCTGATTTGCATATCCACTATTTCTGTAACAACACACATGCATTTTTGTTGGTACAGGTTGTTCATATCAAATTAATATATAATTGTTTGATATCTACCATGAACCACAATATAGTCCTTTATTATTTCCTGGAATAAATTTTAAATAAATTTGAAGCTTTTGGTACCAGGATACTCATCCTATAAAGGTAAACCAACAGCAGCAAAATTTGTAATAATTATTTATGGAGCATTTACCATAGGCAAAGCTGTAAGTCTGCTCAAAGATGAATAAGACAAATTCATTTCTCAAGAAGCTTTCAGTCTCTGTAAGTCTGGGAGTGTAAAGAAGGAATCGGAAGGGTATGTGAAAATAAGATGACTTTCTGGAATTATCTAAGGTAGGATTTGGACAAATACATAGAACTAGGAAAACCATACCAGGCAGGGGCAAGCTGTAAGTAATGATGCAGAGGTTGGTAATGTTTTAGAAGGAATATGAATACATCAGTCTGGTTGTAATGGAGGAACTGTGTTGGCAAGTAATGAAAGATATTTTCAGGAATGGAGATAAATCAACCTAATTGGTACAACACCTTAAATATTACAAGCAAAAGAAATAAGTAGATAAAATAAAGAGTAAAGAGAAGTGGAAAGACCTTAGATTGGGTTCAAATCTTAGCTTTACCATTTACTAGCAGTTTGATCATAAGTAGAATCTCTTTTTTCAAGATTCAATTTCCTCATCCATGACATGGAAATGACAAAACCTGCACTGAAAAACTCATGAGTTTTTGTGAGTTAAGGGCTTTGTAAATTTCCACATAAAGAAAAAAATATATTACAATGATTTGTCTATACTGATATCCCCTACCAATGCAACTTCAGAGTGTTCTGCTGACTTCAACATCACAGAGGCTATGGCCAGAAAAGCATAACATCAGAATGATTATATGAAGTTAGGAAGGCTTGGCATATGGGCAAGTGATGGACTATGTACATACTATGAAGACCAGCCTAGCTAACTGCAAAAGGTTCAACATCATTAGTTTGTCCACTAGATATAAATTACCTTTTGTCAGTCAGGTCAAGTAGCATTTAGCATTTGATAACCTTATGAAACTATCTACTAGGTCATGGAGGGTCATAGGAGTTGGTAGAGAGAAGACCTATTAAAATCATAGATCTTTTTAAAACATGAAATTCTGCTTTCGTGAGTGGTGGCCAATGACTTCTTCATCCAAAAATACTAGCCCCATCTACCTGTTAAAGTGCTTTAAATCCTCTCAATTAGAGTCATTCCTTGGGTGAAGGCATTTCATCTCAGGAAGACCTCTGTTAAAATATAAATATTTCTTCTGGGAAGGATAATAACATAAGCCCATTAAATTCCTCTGCATGAATTAATTCAACAAATTAGCTTCAGTTTCCTAGCAGGGTACCTAGGGGATCGGATTTAGGATGGGAAAGTTTTGATGGAGGAAAGGAAAGGTCCAGAACAGAGCTACTTAATCAGAATGACATAGTGTAGTCAGAGACCCGGGCATCTCAGGACAATAATGAGATTATTGTGATCCTAAAAGTAGGGAGAAAGGATTGAAGCTCCTAGGGATAATAGGTAGACTTCCTTAACCAACCCACTTCTGTGATTTGAATTGGAGACACCCCTTGATAAGCAATCTTATGTTTTACTCAGGGATTGACTTTCAGTCTTAAAAGGGTAGAAACTTGGCTCTGAGACTGGATTGTCAGAGTATATTATCTGACCACTCAGACAGCACTTTTATATACTTAATGTTCTTGCTTCCAATTGGAACATGAAGCAACCAAGGCCCACACAAGAGCACCATGGAAACAAACTCCTGAGACTGAGCTGCCCAGGCAACATAACCCATAGTCTCAGCACCCAATAGCAGCAATGAAAGAAGAAAACCCTAGTCTACTGCAGGAGAGCTGTTTAACAAGCTTCTTAGAGCCTAATTTGCTATTCACTTCCATATTTTCTCATACTCGAGAAAACAATGAGTTATTCTGACTACTATATACCAGCACTGAAAGGAGTGCAAAACTGATTTAAATACCTATTTCTCTATTGGTTTTGGATAGAGCCCATGATTCTCATCTCAGGTGCTCAGCTTCAGATGAGTTCTTTCAGCCCAATGTTTGTTATTGATATTCATTAATAATAGTCCATATATACATATGTGTATGTATACACATATACAAATATGTATATATATACACATATATATAACTTTCATATTTCCAAAGCAGATTATATGTTATCTCATATTCAAAGGAGATAAGCTCTGTGTGGGAGCCAAATGACCTCCATTAAAGGTATATAGCTCCATTAAAGAGGTCACTTCTTTCTGAACTGAATTTTCCTCATCTGACAAGAGGCAATAATGAAACAGGCATTGTTTACTACCCAAGGAAGTTGTGAGGATCAAATGAGATTATTTATGTCTATGTGCTTCAGATCCTGTAACGCCCTAGGTAAATGTAAATTATTATGGTATTGAAAGGGCAATTCCATTGGTAGTGAATTCTCCACCATTAGATGTCTTCAAACAGAAGTTTGATGACTACTTATCAGGGATGATATAGAATAGTGTAGTAAACTCAAATAGAAATGAGGACCACTAAACTAAACATTAGGATCTCTATGGTCCACATACTGATATATATTACATTTTTATTTATTTTGTTAAATATTTCCCAATTACATTTTAATCTGGTTTAGGCTACACTCTGGAGTGTTTTGGGCTTCATGGCTAACATCTCTGGTATAGAAGAAATTCCCACTTATGGATAGGGTATACTGAATAACCTCTGACATTTATTTCTACCCCTGAGAGGCTATGATTCCATGAGAATTTGAGGAAATATGTGTGCAAGAGAGAGTTGATTGGAAACCAAGCTAAGCATAGAATTTTGGTCCTACTCACTAATGTCTCAAAAGGATGCATACTGCTCATCATAGCACCATATTAGCATATTAGAGAGGCAGCAAAGTATGGTAGGAAGAATTCTGAACTCATAGTAAGGAGAGATTTGTGTATCAATGCTTTCTCTAACACTTATCAAATGTTTAACCACAGGTAAGTCAGTTAGCCTCTTGAACCTCAGTTTCCTCATATATAAAATAGGGACAGTGATACCTGTAATATCTACAAGTATCTAAACAAGTAGGCCAAATAAATGGGAACTGATACTGTGCAGATCAAATGAGATAAGTAAAATGGCTTGTAAATCTTAAAAGTTCTATATAAGTGTAATATTATAGCAATTTGTTCCTACTTGAAATGGACTTTTAAATCTCTCTCCTCTCCTTCTCTCTCAACCTTAGCTTGTCATGGACAAAATGAAAATAATTAAGTGTCAATAAGTAAAGTTTATTCCTGACAAACATCTGATGAATATTTTCAGATGCTCCCATTTTGTGACCTTTAAGTGCCCTAGACAATGACGGAATCTTGTTGAAGGCTCTTTAAGCTGAAATTAATTTATGCCCGACAGTGATTAAAAGAGAAAGTGAGAAGGGGATGGAAATTAACAAATCCATCTTTATTGCTGAGATCCCATTATGATTATAAGGAGAGGGAAAAATCAACGTTGCCAGTGCCAGCTGCAATCTGGTATGGAGTTTAAACAGCCCGTCCCGCTTGGGGAATGTCCTTGGATGGACAGATTTGTCTGTAATATAGAATCCTTCAAAGAGGGTCCCTCTCTTTGAATCCAAAAACAAGAGTTCTGTTTATCCTTTGTCTGATCCTTTGAGTTAGAGATGAGGGTCTGGTGCTGTACTTAGTGAGGTGAATAGGGTGGTCCAGGGAAGGGCCTTTTGCAAAGTAATATTACCACTATTCACTTCCAACAACAGAATTGGCTGAATTTTCAAGTCTCCAGAAACCAGGAGGTAGAGTAAGGGATAGGATAGAATGTCCTCCAATAGACAACATTCCCTTCTAGACTAGAGACAGTAAGGCTAGTAATGTATGCTCTGAAAAACTAGGACGGTCCCCTATAGTGAATCCATTCCCAAGACCCAAATAAGCATGCAATCTCACCCCTTTGTTTTTACGGATGAGGCAAGTGAAACCCTTAGAAGGCTGGCAATAATCACAAAGCTACACATGTAACAGAGATAGTATTCAAATCTAGTATTCTCTGATTCCAAATCTAATGGCTTCCCCTCTCTTTCTATCCTAGAGTACTCACACCCCATCTTTAAGTTAGTTCTTGTTGGTCAGTTGTTTTCAGTTGTCTAATTCTTGGTGACCCCATTTGGAGTTTTCTTGACAAAGATACTGGAAGAGTTTGCCATTTCCTTCTCCAGGTCATATTACAGATGAGGAAACTGAGGAAAATGGGGTTAAGTGACTTGTTCAGGGTCACACAGCTAGTAGGCTCAGGAAGAAAAGTCATCCTAATTCTAGGCCTGGTGCTCTATCCGCTGTGCTACCTAGCTGCCCCCATCTTTAAATAGGGACATCTTACCATCCATCAAGCTTTGGGGGAAAAAAGGCAAACAAACAAACAAAAAACCAAACAGCATTATCTCTTTTGCGAAGCCTCTTTCTCTAGCCTTTCATGCATTCCTATATTTAGTGAAGTGTATAGAGAGTCAGGAAGACTCATCTTCCAGAGTTTAAATCTAGCCTCAGACACACTTATTAGCTGGGTGACTCCAGACAAGTCATTTAACCCTGTTTGCCTCAGTTTCCTCATCAGTAAAATGAGCTGGAGAAGGAAATGGCAAACCACTCCATTATCTTTACCAAGAAAACCCCAAATGGGGTCACAAAGAATCAAACACAACGGAAAATGACTGAGCAATGACAATATATCACTTTAGGAACTTAGCTCTAGAGCGATAAGGGACTTCAGTGTCTTTCTAAGTCTAATTCCTCCTTTACAGTTAAAAAGTAAAACAAAACACACACACACACACACACACACACACACACACACAAAACCTAAGGCATAGACTTGCCCAGCACATCAGAAAGGTTACATTTGAACTCAGTTCCTTTGACTTCAGAACCAGTGTCCTTTCAACCAACCCATACTACATTTCTTTACTGATGATTTTCTACAGTAATTACCCTATCTTCTTTGGTGTAGTTACAGCACCAGAGCTAGGTATGAGTTCTATCCTCTATACTCACTGTACTAGCTATGTGATTGTAGACACATAGCTTGACCTCCCATTCTCAAGTCATATGTTAAGGGTGATGATGGTGATGATGATGATGATGATGATGATGATGATGATGATGAAGAGGTAGAAGAAGAAGGGAGAGGAGGAAAAGGAGGAGGAGGAGGAGGAAAGAAAGAGGAGGAGAAGAAAGAAAAGAAGAAGACAAAAATACTTAAGTGCCCTTCTTACAGGGACTTTTTTTTAAATCTGTAAAGACACTAAAAAATCTGTAAAGACACTAAAAAAAAGTATGTGAGCTACTGTTATTTGTGTATCCCTTAACTTGCCTAAAAATAACTCATGTTAATGTGAGATATATATTATGACAAAGTGCTTTCCTCACAATAGCTCTGTAAAGTGATACCAAAAATAATGTTATCCCCATTTTACAAATGAGCAAACTGAGAATCAGAAAGAAGAACTGACCAGTCCAATATTGCACTGCTACTACCACAACGAGGTTGTATCTAAGGCTCCCTGATACCCTTGTTTGATGTTTTTTCCACTAAACCATCTGCCTCAAGGGTGTAACCCCTCTAAGGTCAAAAGCAGCATCTAATAGTTATTTGTATCATCTAGTAGGTCCTCCCCAAAATGTTCTGTGTATTGATTGAATAACTCTTTGAATTAACCTTACCTGCCCCTCTCCTCTAGGACAGCCTGTCTCTTCATCCTACTAGGTAGTCAGTTACCTTTTTTCTTCATACCTATCTAAGGAAGAAAATTATACAGTCCCCTTAGCAGATTTCTGTGTCTCCCAGCTCACCGTCAGACAATTTTTCATCATTTTCAGCCTAAGTCTCTTTTGCTATAATCTGAGCCCAGTTCCTCTATTCTGATAAGAACTCAGTCACCTTCCTTCTTATAATAACCCTTCAGGCACTTGAAGACCTTTAAGCCCCTCAGCTTTCTCTTCTCTGCACTGAATTCCTTTCATCAGGCTGAGTCTGGATGCCTTTAATCATTTCCCATTGCACTCCCCATCTATGTCTAAATGGCCTCTTCAGATGGGGAGGGAGGCTAGCCGTGGACACTATCTCTTCAATCATACTTGGAAGTCGCAAAGACAGTCAGTACTCCTGGCTCTGACAGAGAAAGCTTACCTATGAATTCCTGCAGACGGTCTGGACTAGCTCCTCCACCCTTCAGGTTTCCCAACTTTATCTGTCTCTTCTTCTGATGGAACAGATACATATTTCAGGTACAGCTCCCTTCTTTGTAAAAGGTAAATTGCTGTCCAAAGAGTACAAATTGATTCAAGGGAAGGTAGAGGAAAGGAGGCGCTTTATATTGAATACTATTTTAAATGTATAGCAAATACTCTTGGGGCTCCCTCTCCAAGAACAATGTCTGTCACATCTCCATCCCCAAGGTTCTAGGAGTACCTGGGAGGGGTGTAAAGAAGTTAGGTGGCACACAGGACAGTGGCCCAAACTTGCCATGCATTCTCAGCTACATGCTGGCTCAGGGTAAGATGAGGCCATCCCTCACTAAAAATCTAGTTCATCGTATGTCGACTTTATGATTATAAAACATTTTGCTTTGTGTGAGTAACATTACTTTCATTTTGTGGATGTGCAAACTGAGGGTCTATGAGATTCAGTGACTTGTTTAAGGTCACACAGCAAAAGACAGTCTGAATTCACGTCTTCAGAATGCAGATACATTGTCTTTTCCATTAGGTGTCGCTTCTCTATGTGCATTTGAAATAACAATTTCAAGGACTCTGGCAAGAAAACTCAATTTCCTCTTCATCTGGTTTTGTATATTTGTGGTATTTTTCAACTTTTTTTTTTAGTGAGGAATATCTCTGAGTTTAAATTTGTCCTGACGTGGATTTCTCCCTCGCGACCCCTAATTTTTCCCCCGTCTCTGATTCCCTCTCTATCCTTATTCCCCTTTTCTGTCTCCTTCCAGTTTTCTTCCTTTTCCTCCTCCTATTTCTGCTTCCATTTTCACCTGTGACCCTACTTCATCTCTGTTCGCCACTTTCTCTTTGTCATCATTTCCCTTTCTTCTCTCCTCTATAACATCTTTTTCCCTCTGTCTCTATTTTCCCCAAATCTCTACATCTTCTCATTCTAACTCTAATCCCTAATTCCCCACCTCTAACCTCTGCCTTACACTACCTCTTCTGGTCCCTCACTTCCTATGTCTACCTCCAGTTTCCTCATCTAACTTCAGTTCTACTCTCTGACCTCCACTTTCTCCCCTTCCTTCACTTTTTTTTTACTCGTTTCTATATCTTTCTCACACCACTTGAAATCTCAGACCTATGTGGGCCCTGATGTATATACAGCCTTTCACTGGGTGCTGAAGAGCTCCTCCTACACTATGGTGTACTCCTGGCCCGGTCCAACCCATCTTCATTCCTTCTTGTCTATCTTCCTATGCCAACCTAAAAGGGAAAAGGACTTATTGTGATTTTTTCTAGATTTACCCATCAGGATTTGCTCTGGTATATTTTCAAGTTTTGTCAGGAGGATGGTTACTTCCTATTATTTTTCTTTTCCATCTTAGCTCTGCCTTAACCTAAATCACTTTTATGGGCTTCACAACAGTAACCCCCTGTGCTAGCATCATTCCATATCCTGAGGATAGCCAATCTGATGGGGGCAGCCTAAGGACATACACCAGCTGGAACAAGAGTAAAGTCATCAAAAACCAAGGACAATGGTTTCTCTGCCTGCCTATCTATCTATCTATCTATCTATCTATCTATCTATCTATCTATCTATCTATCTACCTATCTATCTGTCTATTTATCTATCTATACATCTATCTATCTCTCTTCTGTCTCTCTCGCTGTGTCTCTCTGTGTCTCTCTTTCTCTGTGTCTCTGTCTCTGTCTTTCTGTCTCTCTCTGTCTTTTAACTTTTACCCCCCCAAAAAAAGGCTATAGTTAAGCACAGATATAGATATAGAAAGATAGATGTATATATGTATACACATATATACACAAACATGTATGCATATATACACATATATGATAGGTATAAACATACATATAAATACACATAGACATTCATAGACATACATGTAAGACCATACTATGCTCATTTCCACTTGACATCTGTTTCTCTGAAACTGGAGAGCATCTTCCTTCATAAGTCCAAGTCTTTCCACGTTTTTTTTCCTAAAACAACCAGCTCATCATTTCCTACACCACAGCAATATTCCAAAACAATCACATTCCATCTGAGAGATTATCTATGAAAGTTTTCTCCCAAATTTTCTGCATTCCTTCTATTCTTGCCTGCATAGATTTTACTTAAACAAGCAAATTTTTAATTTAAAAGAATCAAAATTATCCATATTATTCTTTAATATTCTCACCTTATAATACAGTTTAAGATCTGAGATTACTGAATCTGCTTCTTTACATCTTTTTTCCCCTGGTTCCTTTGAAGTTCCTGACCTTTTATTCTTCTAAATGAACTTTATTATTATTTTTCTAACTCAGTAAGATTTTTTAGCAATTTAATTGGGATGGCATTACTTAGATAGACTTGTTATGTAATATTGTCATTTTTTTATTATATTGGCTTTACCTACCCATGAACAACAAATATTATTTCAATTATTTAGATCTAACTTTATTTGTACTACTTATGTAATCTTGAGGGAAAGTCACTTAGTTTACCTAGGCCTCAGTTGCCTCATCTATGAAATGGGATGAGGGGAATGAACTAGATGATCTCTGAGGTCTCTGTGTTTTAGTTCTATGGTCTTCTGATCCTATACCTAAGTTACCTTAGAAAAGTCATTTACTTTCTTTGGACTTCAGTTTCCTCATATGTAAAATGACAGGGTTGTACTAAATGATCTCTGAGGTCACTTCTACTTCTAAATCAGTGATCCTATGTACAAAATGTGCCTCCTGTGGGCAAGCAGCTCCCAGCCTATCAGGCGAGGCCAAGCCTACGAGCAGGAAAAAATAGCTAACAATACTAGTTAGTATATACGGTATATGTAAAGTGCCGGTATATAGTGGAGAAAGTCAGAAGATCAGAGAAATGAGAAAGATTAGGACAAGTTGGCAGGCAAGGTCAACATCTTGGAAGATATGTTAACTGGACTTGGGCCTTGAAAAGAAGTCAGCTGTGGAATAGTTGGAGAGGATAGAGAAGGAAGGTCTTAGCAAACAGAAGAAATGGCAAGAACAAAAGTATAGTGATAAGAATGTCCATTTTGGGGATAATGACTATAAGGAAGATAGGGCTGGAAAGGTAGGAAGGGACTATTTTGTGAAGGTGTGACTTTCTGGGATCAATCTATGGTATATCATAAGGGAGGTGGTATCAGGGCACGGAACATTCCTTACAGTGCCCTCCTGAGAACATAAAGGGAGAGGCCAAAGGTTCAGTGTTTGCCTGTACTATACATTGGCAGACATCCAAATGAGATGGTTTTTTCCTATCCCTGTGCCTATTTCTCACCCAGGGAGGATGCTACCTCTCCCTCTCTCACAACAGTTTTGGGAAGAATCACTAATAGCAGCAAGCTTTGAGTTCTCTGCAAATACAAATGCTAAATGATAACTTGAAAAATGAGGATAATATTGCTTTGCAAAGTGTGTTTTAAGAGCTGAGGATGAAAGGTATTGTAGGAGTTGTTATTATCACTGCACATTCAAGTCGCCATCCTTGTTTTGCAGCTACATAGCCGTCCTCTGAAAAATTCGTGATTAGGGCTCTTTCTAGTTTTACTTTTTTTTCTTTTCTTTTTTTTTTTCCACATAGAGACATGTCTCAATATATCACTGGGGAAGATTTACCCTTCAGTTCTATTCAAGGAAGCAAAGTATTGTGGGCTTACTTCAAACAAGAGCCAGACATATCAGCCAATGGGGAAGGAAGAAAGAAAAAAAAAAAAAGCCCTTCTCTGCTTTCAGCAGGGAAGAGCAATTATGTTATAAATTATATGAGGTGGGGGGGTGGGGAGAAGGGAGAGTGAAATACAAAGTGGAAAAGATTAGTTTTAAGACTTTTCTTTTATTCAACAGATCACAGAATATTAGAGTTAGAAGGGACTTTAGAATATATAGAACATAAGAACATAATGGGTTGAATGTTAGAGCTGAAAAGGATCTCAGAAATTGAATATCACAACTGAAAAGGACCTTAGAAGATAAAATGAAAGTACATATTGACCTAGAATCTCAGAGTTGGAAGAGAGCACAGAGGTCATCTAGTCTAACCTTCTACTACCAAACAGAGAAATCTTTTCTAGCACCTTGAAAAGTAGTCATGCGGCCTCTTAAATATTTTCAGGGACTGGAACCTCCATAGTTCTCAGAGAAATCTATCCTATGGGTGGGTAGGTATAGTCATTAGTAGAGGTAGTGCATGGTATTGGAAAGTACACTGGACTTGGAGTCAGAAGATCTGGACTTGTATTCCAACACTGCAATTTAACTCAATTTACAACACTAGGTGACACAGCAGATAGAATGCCAGATCTGGAATCAGAAAAACTCATTTCCCTGAGTTCAAATCTGCCTTCAGATGATTACTAGCTGTGTGACCCTGGGCAAGTCACTTAACCCTGTTTACCTCAGTTTCCTCATCTGTAAAATGAGCTGAAGAAGAAAATGGCAAACCACTGCAATATATTTGCCAAGAAAACCCCAACTGGGCCACGAAGAATCGGACAGGACTGAAAAATAACAAAAACTGAAATTTACAAAGCCACGTGACCTTGATCAAATCTCTAAGCTTAAGATCTTAGGTCCTCAGATTTCTCATTTGTAAAATGCGGAAAACATCACATCAAGTAAGATAGTATAAACTGTAGGGGTTTTTTGTTTGTTTGCTTGCTTTATAATTACACATTTTCTAAAAGAATAAGGGACCTTCTGGCATACAAACTCTCTGGGCTGTTACAGATCTTACCTGGGGGCACTACGAAGCTAAGTCAGTTGGTTAAAGTGATCTGTGGTTTTAGAATTCGTCAGGTCGAGAACTTGAATCCAGCACTTCCTGACTCCTGGGCTAGAGTTCCATCTACTATTATGCTGCTATCATACAAATGTTAGCTATTATTTATTATTAGAAGCTTTTTTTCCTTAAATTGAGCTAAACTCTTGCTCCTTTTCACTGCCCTCTGGAGCCATATAGAATCTCCAGTTTCTCTTCCCTCATGACAACTTTCTATAAATTTAAAGAAAGCTTTCATGTTTCTAAGTCTCCTCTTCTCCAGGCTACATATCCCCACTTTCTTCTACCAATCCTCATAAGGCTTTTAGTGATTTTTCTAGGGTATGAAAACAAAGCTCTGATAGTTATTCTTTGTTAATTCAGTTTCCCTGCATGATAATAATATTTATACAGCGTTTTACAGTTTAATAATAACTGACATTTACGTGGCACTTTTAAAATTTGTAAAATACTCTGTGTACTTGACTTTATTTGAGTCTCACAATAACTTTATGCTGTGGGCACAGCAATTATTATTATCATCCCCATTTACAGATGAGGAAAAAAACAAAGTGACTTGTTTAACGTAACATATCTAGTTAAGTTTCAGAGGTGGGATTCAAAATCAGGTTTTCCTGAGTCCAGGTTCAGTATTTTACCCATTATGCCACAGTCAGAAAACGCACTCTGGAGAGCTAAAGGGACTTTGCCCATGCCTAGGAAATAAAGGACAAATGAAGCACAGAGTGGGGACAAAAACCCAGAGTCTAAGTCCAATGAGACCTCACCATCTCTCTAATAGTAATAAATAAGGGGTACAGCGCATTGGGGAAGAAAAATAAATGATAAAGAAAAGTGAGAAATATCCACATGTAGTGGAAAGAACACTGTCACTAGAGTTTATTAGGAGTGTGACCTCGGGCAAATTACTTAACCTTTCTCAGCCTGTTTTCTCATCTGTAAAATCAGGAAGCTGGAACTCATGATTGCTAGGGACCTTTCCAGGTCTACTTCCTATAATAATCAAGCCAAGCTAGTAGAGAACAGGAAAAAAATGAAGTTAGAAAGCTGTCTCTAAGCAGCAGCCCCAGCATTTCCACCCACCACAATACGGAAGGGAGAGGCAGACATGTAGTGAATGGAGGAAGGGCTCCCCGGTTTGTTACCCAGATCAGGTAGGCTGAAGGTCGCTATGTCAGTGGCACAGACAGGTGATTAACACTGAGCTGAAGGAGGCAGGGGGAGGCGATTACTTTAATGATGTGGGTGGAGACAGATTAGAGAAATAATGGGTAAGGCGGAAACAGGTTAGTGTTGCCAATCTTTTATAAGTTCAGGTGGTTGGGGTTGGGAGGCAGGGAGAGGGAGAAGGATGAGAAAAAGGGAAGACAGGAAAGGTTTTTATGTAATGCTTGAAAATTAAATTCATTATTCAAAAGTGTGTGTGTGTGTGTTTTCTGTGACAGTTCCCAGGAAACTCATTCTCCACTTATATAAATCACTTTTCTCTGCACCTTAGTTTTCCTTGTTTGTAGAATGGGGGAGTTGTACTAGATAACCTCCAAGGTCCCTTTCATCTGTAAATCTATCATTCTGTGGTCTTTCTAATTTTAAGTCCTATTTAATTAATTTCTATTCAAGAAGCATTTACTGTCTACTATGTGCAAAACACTGGGCTGGAAGGGATCCAAACCAACCAAAACAGTCCCTGCCCTCAAGGAACTTACATTTTATTTGGAAGGAAGAAGGGATAGTAGGGTTGAAGTAACAACAATAACTAACATTTATATAGCTCTAACAGTGTGTCAGGCTCTGGGCTAGCCTACAATTATTTGTTCATGCATTCACTCACTCATTCATTCCTTAACATATTAAGGTCCAAACCAAAGATCTTGAAATTTCATTAGGCATCTAGGTGGTACAATAGATAGATCACTGAGCCTAGAGCCAGGAAAAAACAAAAAACAAACAAACAAAAAAAAAAACCCTAAGTTCAAATCCAGAGACTGAAACTTATTACTTATGGGATGCTGGGCAAGACACTCAATCTCTATCTACCTTAGTTTCTTCAAATTTAAAATAGCATCTTTCTCATAGAATTATTGTGAGGATGAAATAAGGCAATATTTGTAAAGGACTCAAGCCAGTTCCTAGTACACAGTAGGCACTTAATAAATATGTCTCCTCTTCCCTTCTCCCCTTTTTTCCTTAATTGATCTGGGGAACTCCCTGTATGAACATGTACTCTCTAACTTGTATTCATAGAGAGTTACTGACAACACTCAGAAGTAAAGCAACTCGTCCATGGTGACACAGCTAGTATGAGCGGAGACAGGGCTTTATGCAGGTTTTCCTTACTCCAAAGCTCATCTTCTATATGTTGCTGATAACCTTAAGATGTGAGATAGAGATAAACAGATAGATAGATAGATAGATAGATAGATAGATAGATAGATAGATAGATCAATTGATAGATGGGTAGATAGATAGATGGATAGATGGATGGATGGATGGATGGACAGACGGACGGATGGATGGACAGACAGACAGAGAGATAGATAGATACACACACATATATAGACATAGATATATAGCCCCTGACTCACCTATTTCACAGAATTTTCAGTAAGATGTAAACTATTTTACACGTAACCTGCAGCCATAAAGGACTATACATGTAAGTCATTCTATCCTTCATAAACTCTGTTTCCTAAGAACCCTAACTCTAACATTGCAAGGCATAAAGACGGGAACTGTGAGGGAGTGGAAAGAATATCTTGTGAGAAGCACAACATACTTGGCCTAATAATTGTGTGACCTTGGGCAAGTCACTTAACCTCTCTAGTAATCAATTTCATTAGTTAATAAAGGGGAAAATGGTTGGACTAAAAGATATCTAACATGTCTTCTAACTCTAAATCCTATAATACTTAGTTTGCATGCTAAATGGAATTTTGTTAATGCTAACATTTATTTTGGAACAAATGAATAAACCTAATTAAGTTCAACACTCCCTTCCTTAAATATGAATATTGACAGGTACTCAGCTCTCTCTATGGAAAAATAGGATTGCTTATAACATCAACAAGATTGCAGTGTAAGTGTTTTAAACTATATGTGAAAACAAACACTTTTAAAACACCCTCAAAGCTAAAATTGCATAGTAGAAAGGACAATGGATTTGGAATCAGTGTAACTGGGTTCAGATCCCAACTCTCCTGTGTAAACATAAGCAAATCACTTTCCTTCACTGGGTCTGTTTTACTTTTAAAAGAATGGGCTAGACTAAATAATCTCTAACATCCTTTCTAGCTCTAAATCCTATGATCCTATGAAATACTTTACAACAGCAGTTCTCAACCTGTGGGTTATGTTCAGTTTGTAACAATGAAAATACATCCTGCATATCAGATATTTACATTACGATCCATAACAGTAGCAAAATTACAGTTATGAAGTAGCAACGAAAATAATTTTATGGTTGGGGGGGTCACCACAACATGAGGAATGGTATTAAAGGGTTGCCACATTAGGAAGGTTGAGAACCACTGCTTTATAAGTATTTATAAACGATCAAGAATAATCTAATTTCCAACCACTCATCTCATGAAAGTAGGACTCCTAAGGATATTGAGAGGGCAAAGTTTGTTTAACCTAGTTATTATTCCACAATTTATTTTAAAATAGTAAAACTTTTGTAAATCATCTATGTGATTTTTAATTGATTTAGAAGATAGAGGATAGTTGTAATGAATGATGAGTTGGGTTGTGTATATTTGGAAAGGGAAGAGGGACAAAAACACATATAAAAAACAGAACTCTACACGTACCTTTGGGTTTTGTTAATGATAAAATGTGTAATGATTATATGAGATTCCTATCAATTCCCTGGCTTTTATCTATCATTTTAAGGGGCTCTCAGGAAGGAAGATAGTTGCAAACTATAAGGTATTTTCATTAGCATTATTATTAGTATCAATAACAACAATAATTACAATATTTTTCACTTGACTGAGTTTCCCCACTGAGAAGTTCAAAGCCTATTAATGACAGATTGGTAAAAATGGGCCATTTCTTCATGTGTTTCTGTCCTAAACACAGCTTTCCTAAACACTGCTTTCAATATGAAATAGGTCTCCAAGAACCTCCAGAGACTAGCCAAACCAAAGACCCCTTGCCTGTCACTTGAAACCTTTCCTCAGCTGGGTCCAGAGCTGGAACTAGTGACTGGTAAAGTGACATGTATAGAAATTTTGTTTTGTGACAGCACTGACATTCCCTTTCAGCAGTTATAAACAACTGAATATCGCACTTGCTTATCAAGAACAGTTAAAATGGGAAGCTACCAGATTGTATGCTTCCTTCCCATCTACTCTCCCACGCTTTAGCAATTGTACCCCAGGTGAGCTCTTCTCTGGCTAGGCCCCACCCTGCTCTCCTCTTAAAGATGTGGCCTCACCAGCAACAGCTTTTCATTTTGCAGGGATCTCTCTGCACATGGGGCCTCCTTGTCTCCCAAAGTTTTTCCTCCCTCACCACTCTTCACACATTCAACTGAATTTGACTAAACAGATTGAATTGAGGGTGCTTTGTGTACCCTGCATTACAGCCAAACCAGCTTCCTTGCTGTTCTCCCTAAAGGATATTGCATCTCCCATCTCCATCTCATCCTGCACACTGTCCTCTATGCCTGTCAACCCCCTCTCTTTTCAATTCTAGCTTTCAGAATTCCTATTTCTTTTCAAAACTCAAGCATCACTTCCTATGGAAAGCCATTCCAGGGTTATGCTGGACCCAGTTCAAACTACTTGAGAGTTAATTATTAAATTTCCAGAGTGACCATTTGCACCCAGAGGGAGGGGGGAAATCAGGGTTTGATTTGTTGCTTTGTTAATTTTCTAGACTTAAGAAAGTGATGGAGAAAATATTATTAATGAAGATTAAACTTAAAAGTGTGTCATATGTACATTTTTGAGAGCTGGTTGTTAAATATTTGCCAATATCGCTGAGCTTTCCTGAGCTCCCTTGTTGAATTACAACTCCACTCCTCAAACTTTGTGTTTATTTTGCATATTTTTTGCAGTTTTGTATCATTTGTGTACATGCTGCTCCATCCTCAGTGGATGCATGCTCCATGAGGGCGAGGCTAGTTTTATTTTGTCTTTGTATCTCCAGTGCCTACTACCGCAGTGCCTGACACATAATATGCTCGTTGAATTAAATTAAATTCTTATCTGATTGTTCTAAGTACATTTTGGGGTGATTGTTACAGGTGCCAGAATGCTTAATCGCAGTCTTAAATGGGACCTTTAATTTTTCCTTGTAGTTAACCTATTACTCTAGTTCACCTCTTCCTATTCCAGGTATGTCCCTGTATATTTCAACCTCCACCAATGCTGATAGCAACCACTTTGTAACTTAGTAGTTGGTCTTTAAGTTATTTACTATTCTGAACTAGAACTATGATTCCAGTTGTTTATGGAACCCTAGGTAAACATATGGTCTTTTGCCAATGGAGATCAACAACTTCTCTGTAATTTATGGTCTAAGAGAGTTGCCTAGGTCACTGAGAGGTTGTGACTTTCCAAGGGACTCTCAGTCAGTATTTATGTCAGGGGAAGGGTTTGAACCCAGATCACCTTTACTTCAGTTTTCTAACTACTGTACCTTGTTGCCATGGCTGAAAAATTCATCACTCTGAAATCCTACCTGGTGATAAGCTTCTTTCTTTCCCCTGAGCTAAGTCCACCCACAGATGATGGCTATACAGGCCATAACCCAGTCCATGGTTGAAGTTTTTTCTAGCTTGTTAAGGAGAGCTGTCAAACCTTGTGTGCTTTGCTTGCATAAGCTTGCACTTCATTCCATGACTAGTTGTTGAAGGAGGTCTTTTAATGCCTTCTACTTAAAACGTCTTATTCCTGCCTTTTTGCTTCTGAAGGGAAGATCTCAAGTGTAGAGAGGTCCACCTGTGGTGAGGGCTGTCATTGTGTGATTTAGATGAAGGCAGAAAAGACATCTCTAGCCTCACCCCCCCACCCCTTCTCCATGGATTTTCATTATTGCTGGGAGAGGAGGCTGGAAGTTGGGGCTGGAAGTTGGAGGCTTTCCTCAGAGAGAACGGCATAGGGCTAGAAGTATATCTATCTGCTCCTTTAAATATTTTTAGTCTATGGCAGTGGTTCTCAACCTTCCTAATGCCACAACCATTTAATACTCGTATGTGGATGTATCTGCATGTGGGTGGACCTGCCTTGAGACTGATAGAGGAGCGGTATCTCAGTTCCTAAGACCATCAGAAATATGTGTTTTCCGATGGTCTTGGGAGACCCCTGTGACCCCTGTGAAAGAGTCGTTCAACCCTCAAAGGGGTTGCAACCCACAGGCTGAGAACAGCTGGTCTAGGGGGTGTGACCAGGTTCAATATAACTTCTGATTGCTCTGTTATTATTATGGGAGGGGAGGGAAGGGAAACCCTAAGCTCCATATCTGAGACTTGACTCCTTTCTCAATAAATACCAATTCTACAATAAACACACATAGTGAAAGACATTAATTTATCCAAAGAAATTAATTTATCCAAATCACAGCAAAACAGAAATCAGAGAAAGCATACATAGGAGAATGTATTCCAGATAATACAAGATAAAGGAACTGTCCCTTTGGAAGCAAGATAACTTAGTTCAACAAAGAGAAAGTCCTTGATCTCATCCAAAGGAAAACTCCCTGTAGTCTCTAGAGTAACAAGCTCCTCTTATGCCTTCCTGGAACCTTTTTCCTTCAGCAACCCCAAGTGGAGTTGGCCTCTTCTATATTCCCTCTTGACACTGGAAGCCAGATGTTTCTGAAGTGACTTGGAGTCCAAAGAGTCCCAAAGAGGATTGAAGACAGCTGGAGCTCTCCTGCTCTCTAGCCAACTCCTTCCTGCCCCTCACAAAGGGGCACCATTGAGGAAAGAGACCCATACAAATGGGTTTGGGAGTACAGGTTACATTATCTTAGGTAGCTCTCTGCCTTCCTTCAGCTAATCCAAATCTGTCTCTTCCAGGTGGCAGTGGGTCTTTGCTGGGGGCTTAGAGAGTTTTTCCTTTTATCTTGACCTGTTTTACATACCTCTTTATTCCATGGCCTTGTAAAACCTCCAGTACTTTGGTAGATATGAGATCTCATTGATAGGGATTCTTTCTTCAGACATGGAGATCTTTGTCATCCTGTGGGACTCATATCCATTCCTCCCATAAATACTAAAGAGGGGGATCTACTCTTTCTTTAGGGCTCTTGGGTATTAGTGTAGCATATGGTCTATCCATTATTTGACCTTGCTTCATAAGTGGCACAGCTCATTTTCTGGTCCTACTTGTCTTTGCTGCCGTCATTGTATAGCTTTTTTTGTTTGTTTGTTTTTTTCATAATACAGTCTCTAGTTTTCTCCATTGTCCTTTGAGTGACCCACAACTTTTGTTGGAGGTTGTGATAATCTATGATTCATAGCCATAAAGCATCATTCAAAGAATACACATGTGTGTTTCTGATCTTATCAGCGTGGACAAACTCCTGATGTTTGAATTATCTGCACAGACACAACCTTTGTATAACTCATTAGTTAAGTCTTACTGAGTTGTTTGAGGTTAAGTGACCTTTTCAGAGTCACACAGTTAGTGTCAGAGACAGGATATGAACAGAGATCTTCTTGATTCTAAGCACAACGTATTTTCTCTATGATACAGGGTGTTAGAAGGTTGGGTTTTTGTTTCAGGGCACTCACATATGCAATTGGCTCTGTCACTGTCACAGGGACTTGTGCAGAGTAAATACTTAATAAATATTTGTTGATTTTAAAATGTTACTTGAATTCTCCAGTATCTATCTAGTATCACCCAACCTTCATTATAGCTCAAGGACTGGGACTCTTTTCTTTTTCTACTTTGTCATAGTGGCTTGTTAATAGAATATCAATTGCAGGGATGTAAATAAATGCTTCCAAAAGTTATTAAGATTTTTTTCTCCCCTTTTTCATTTAAATGGTTTAAATGTTCCACATCCCTTTCTGCTGTCTCATGGTTGCTTTCACTCCCCTCTCATCCTTGGGCCCCTGATTGACTTTGATTTAAAGTCATGATGTCCTAGTTTAGTACTATATGAAATTTTAGAAATCATCTAGTCTCTTCATTTATACAAAGGATGGAACAGAGCTAAAGAACTAAAATGGTTTCTTATAATTACAAATAATTAGTGGTAAAACTAGAACCCAAACCCAGATCTACTAGTTCCTAGATTCCTAATCTAGTACTCTTTTCTCTGAATACTCCTAATTCTAGACTTACTTGAGTAATCTTTTCTTCCCACTCTTGCAACTAGTATACCCTCTTTTTCTCCTTCCTCCCTATCCTGGAGAAATAGAATGCCAGGCTAGGGTCTAAATCTGATGGTCTTAGTAGTCAAGGCATGGAAGAGCCCAGATATTATATCAGGAGGATAGAATCTTAAAAACATTTTAGTTTAGTTCATTACCTTTTGATGACTCAATTCTGGTTTCATTCCTAGGCATTCATTTTGAGGTCTTATGAGCTTTTTCCAAAACTCCAATTTCTCATTCCTTTGTTTCCTTAGGCTTGCTACTAACCCCAAATCCTTCTGTCACTGCTCCTGAAAAACCTCTCCAATAATAGATCAGGATATATGTTTGTTTTCCCCTGGTGTCATCTCCAGGTTTGCGTTTGTCCTAGAATCACAGAAATTAATGATATCGAATGTGCTACTTACTCCCTGCAAGAGCTTGGATCAATCACTTCTCCTCTTGGAGTCTCCAATTCCTCATACAGAAAATGAAGGGGGCAGCTAGGTGAGGCAGTGAATAGAGCACCAATCCTGGAGTCAGGAGGACCTGAGTTCGAACGTGGCCTCAGACACTTAACAAGTACTAGCTGTGTGACCTTGAGCAAGTCACTTAACCCCAATTGCCCTGCCTTCCCCCCTCCAAAAAGCAAAAAGAAAAAAAAAGTGAAGGGATTGTGTTAGATGTTCTCACTGTCCCTTCCAACTCTTAACCTAATAATTCCACAAATTTAGAGTAAGAGGGACATTAGAAATCATCTAGTACAACGTGTATCTGAACAGGAACCCTAAGGTCCTTTCCATCCCTCAATATTATGATCTCAGGAATTCCTTCTAAGGAATCCCAGACAAGTATTCTTCTGGTCTTGTGAAAAATTAATAAAATAAAAACCCTCACATTAAACCACAGGTAGTCATCCTTTCTCTTGCCACCTCTTCCCTTTCATCTACTCCCCTCAGGCCTCCCCCCACCGCTGCCTTCATAGTATCATGCTAGACTCATAGGTAGCTCAGACAGGTCAATGACCTGAGAGGACATGAGGAACAGAATCAGCCCAAAAGGCAGAATAGAAAGACAAGTCCCAGGAGACACCATGGAGAGGCTCTCTCCTTGTTACAACAAGAAACAAGAGAGAACAACAAGGAACATGTTACAAACAAGAACATGTGTATGCATTTATTAACATTTCCAACGTGGATTTAATTTTCAGCAGGCATTCCCACCTACACAGAACCTGATGTGTTTCATCTCACCTCTCGTTAAGTTGCTCAGGAGCCATCTTTTTAACGGGTCCTCTGGGGAAATCTTCAAACAGATTCCATAATCTCCCTAATAAATGGCTCTTTTGCAAAATGCTATTTACATTGGTTCTACCAGTGGCCTTATTTGCACCATTAACCCCTTCCTTCCAAGAGTGTTTGAACGCTATGTCCTCACCCACCCACCCCAGGGACCATAGACCCCCTCTTCCCTCCATCATCACCCTTGTTCCTTCAGAGTCACATAGAGGTAACAAGGACTTGCTTTAACACTTAAATTATTTGTAATTTTATCAGTGTGGATCCTCATTCTGCTGATGTAAATCAGAAACTTAGTAAGATGGTTTTCATGAGTTGTGGTAGAGGAAAAGATTCATTATTTGGTGGCTAACTTAGTGATGAACTCAAATGCTTTAAAGAGAGAGAGAAAAAAAAGTTTCAGTACTTAAGAAGGGAAGTTTCATTTAGAGCAGTAGTTTCCAAAATGGGTTGTGGCTGGCATATAATAAATGCTTAATGAATGAAGAAAAGCAAAATCAAACCTAAAGGGACTTGGTCATTTGGAGAGCAGAAGGTGAACTTTATCTCACTCTTTCCCCCATCATAGCAAGTGGTGGACTTGTCTACCTCACAACAATATCACTCTCGTAAACACTTTCCCTCTCAATAACCTTCCTTTTGGGGCTGCTCAGGGCATATGTCCTTTAGGATAGTTTAAATCTAACCCTACGCAAACAAGCTCAGTGGAGAGAGAGAAGCAAAATTCACCATGCTCCACACTTGGTTCTTCCTCACACCCCTAGCCATCTCCACACCCTCCCCTCCTGCCCCTTGCAGCCCCTTGTGACTGCAGAAGGTTTCCCTCAGATGTAATCTGTTGCCTGCTACAGTGGCCCATGAGTAAGACCTGTTATCTGTCTCACTCTGACTCTCTCTGTTTCTATGTCTCTGTCTCTTTCTCTCTGTGTCTCTGTCTCTCTTTCTGTCTCTATATCTCTCTCCTTTCTCTTTCTCTCTTTGACATCTCTCAGTCTCTCTGTCTCTCTCATATTTTTTGTTTCTTCATGGGGAAGATTGAGGAGCACAAGAATCAGCAGACATGAATCCACTATCATTATATTAATTTTCCCTCAAAACTTATTCATCTCCCAAACTTCCCAATTTCTGTTAAGAGTAACACCATTCTTCTACTCAGGTTTGCTACCTTATCATTATCCTTGACACTTTCCCTCATCCACATATTCAATTACTTGTCATATCTCGTCATTCCCAATTCCATAACTCCATAACATCTCTCTCCCTCTTTCCCTCTCTGCCCCACCTCTGTCTCTCTCTCTCTTTCACATACACACAAACACACACACACACACACACACACATATTTACACACACACAGAGAATCCAATAGATGAGGAAATTGAGGACCAGAGTAAGAGAAAGTGACTTGTACAAGGTCACAGTGAGTTGGTGGTAGAATAGGAACTAAACCCAGCTCTCTTGACACCTGGTTGTGTGCTCTCCCTTCTGGACTCTTCAATGTCTCTGATGTAATTGGCTAGATGTATCCAGGTCAGCAGAGCTGTGAATACTGCATTCGCAATGTAGGATACTCAGTAAGTGGCTTGTGAGTCTTAGTACTTAAGGGGAAAAATGCATAGTTAGGAGAACCTTCTCCCATCCATCTTTTTAGATGCTCTACTTTGCCAAATGCTTAAAGACGGAAAATAAATTGTTCCAGCATAATCACAGGAGAAATAAATTCTGCAGCAATCATGCTCTTTACTGCTTTTAGGACAGCAAAAAAACAACCAGAGAGAAGAAGGGGGAGGAGAAAGGGCAGAGAGGGAAGGAAGAGAAAGAGAGAGAGAGAGAGAGAGAGACAGAGACAGAGAATGAGAGGGAGAGAGGGAGAGAGAGAAGGGAGAAGGAGAGGGGGGAAAAGGGGGAGAGAGAGGGGAAAAAGAGAGAAAGAGAAAGAGAGAAGGAGGGGTGAGGGAGGGAGAGAAGGAGAAAGAGAATAATAAAAAAGAAAGAAAGAAAAAGAAAGTTACAGTCTGGGATCAACCATTAAGTTACAATGTGACCTTGTACATGCTACTTCTTTGTGAGGCTCAGTTTTCTCATCTGTAAAATTAAAGTGTTACATTATGCTCCTAAAGATCTATTCTAGGTCTGGCAATGTTCTCTATTGTGATGGGTTCTAAAATTCTATTTAAATTTGACATATTCTAAGATTCCTTCCAATTTCAACAAAAAAATGACCTAAAGGCCAATATACAACAGTCACCATGATCCAAAGAGTGGAAAATATTGACTAGGTTGCTGAGTGATAAAGATGAAAGGAGAGTCTCAAAGTAAGAGTGGGGAGGAAGAATGCTGATTCTTCTCTTGTAGCTGTTTGTTGTGGGCTGTGAATGAAGGTATAGCCATGTTACAGAAGATGTAGAGAGATGTGATGTCATCAGTGGTGAGCTAAGTCTAAGTGAGGGCTGGGGTAGGGTATGAGAGAATGTGACTCAGAATAAAAAGGATTTTTTTCACTTTAGAAAAGGAATTCTAGAGGGCCCATTGGAAGGAGTAAGTAAGATTGGAGTGGGACATGCATAGAGTAAGACTGATAAAGACAGCAATGAGAGAACTAGAGGTGGAAGTTAGAGTTAGTTTGCTCTTATGTGGCTGGTGACTGAGTGATTAAGGATATATAGAGAAAAAGGCTATCAGTTTGGGGTAGTAGTGCATGATAGATGAGGAGGAATAACAGATAATAATCCCAATGTAGAAGGGGGTATTGTTGCCATAAATAGACAAGAAGTATAAGGAAAAGACTTCTTCCATATGATTTTGACATTCCATATAATTTCATCTCCAGGAATGTTAAACTTTAGATATTCCTCCATTAAGAAAAGATACTTCACTACTTTGAAAAGTAAAAGCATTATGCAGGTAGAAGGTAATTCAAAAGTCTTAGTGTAGGTTTAAATTTTAGATTAAAATGCTAAGTTTCAGTTTAAAACTGCACTAAATCTTTTGGGACAACCTGTATGACTTATTTGTGCTGAACTGAGATTCAATATCAGTTATGGTAATGTCTTCTGACTTAAATGCTCCCCTGATCTCCAATGTCCCTCTCTGTTTGGTGGAAAGGGAATAGTCAAAAAAATCAGACATGTCATCATTTTTAAAAAAAATTGTTTAAAGAAAAAAAAAGCTATTACCTTCACTCAAAAAAAAAAAAAGAGCAAAGCTAGGTCTGCAGACAATATTTTCCTAATATTCCTTCAGCTGCTGCTTCTGGCTGTTTTCAAATCACTCCAGTTCACTTTGCACTGACTATCAAATGGTTTATTCAAAGGTTTCTGGTAATTAAACTCCTGGTTCTAATGGAAAGAACAAGTTATTAATCGTGTGTCCTTACATTCTTATATCCCATACTCTCGAAGGCATTCTGGGAGTCATTGTGAATGCCTTATTCTAAGCTTTTTATAAGTTACTAATGATCCAACAATTACCCCCAACCCAAGCCTCTGGATTTGATGGGGTGCTTGGGTGCCTGTGCTTGAGCCCCAGTTTGTAAAATCACATTTCTCCCTAACTTCAAATCTCCCTAGCCTTAGAGCATTATCTCTGCCCGCTTCTCCCTGCACTAGTACTCTGCCTAGCAATCAATCATGATCAAGCCCCAGCTGAATGCTTATCTCCCCTTGGTACAATAACAAGCTGCACCTATGAATCCTTCACTAGATTATCTATAAGTAACTCCCTAGCTCATTATATACATCCTTAATTCCTTATTATGCATGCTTTAAGTTCGGATATACATAAACTCCCAACATCCATCTTGTCAAACACAACATTGATGAGTGACTGACTGTACATTTCTCTATCAGCCCCTGACTGCTAGCTGACTTAGTGACCTTTCAAGCCTAAAACCATACCTCCATGCAGCCCCCCTTTCCTGGGGGTTGTTTTTCCCAGTGAATTCTGGGCAATACACCTGAACAGTAGATATTAAAAGTGCGTGTTCCTTTAAGAACTGACTACTCCTTAACTCCTGCCTAATCCCTCCTTGACTAACCTAGTTAGCATATTTGGCACAGGTTCAACTATTGTTTATCCTATAACAGTGGTTTTCAACCTGGGGGTCTAACAACCCTTTCACAGGAGTCACAGGGGTCACCTAAAACCATTGGAAAACACATATTTCCAATGGTCTTAGGAATTGAGACACCGCTCCTCTATCCATCTCCAGGCAGGTCCGCCCATATCCAGGTATGCCCACATGCAAGTATTAAAGGGTCACAGCATTAGGAAGGTTGAGAACCACTGTCCTAAACAGACACACAGAAAAAACTTGAGTGGACCATCAGATCCTCCCCAAAAGAAGTCAAACTTGGGGTTACTCTCCTCTTAAACAATCCCTCCCAGACTCATCAAGTCAGCCTGAGTTTTGAATATGCTTTGCAGTTTCTGGAAAAAGTAGTCTCCTTCCCATGGCTCCTGAAGCTGTCTGAATGACTCAGTGACTTTGTTGGAAGCTCTTCAGGAATGACATGGATGATTCTGTTTTCTCTAATGGGAAATGGCATTGGGAAATGACATTTTCCTTCTGAAAGGTCTGTTTCCTGAATTCATGAACTGTGAAAGTCTTGAAATTGGGGTTATTCACAAGGCAAACCCCAAAGCTAGTATTGGCCAGGAATCTCCCTTCTCTACCGAGAAGGTAGTTTGTATTGTAAATTGAATATTGGATTCAGAGTTAGAAAGAACTGAGTTCAAATTCTGCCTCAGATACTTATTAGCTGTGAGACCCTAACAAGTCAATTAATCTCTCTATACCTCAGTTTCCCCATCTGTAAATAAGGATAACACTAGCACCTACTCCACAATATTTCCACAATATTGTTGTGAGCATCCAATTGTTTTTGCTTGTCCTTAGTTCTCAAAAAGGACTAATGATATCTTAGGAGTATGATGTCTTGACTTGCAAATGAATTGCATTTAAGTGAGGCAGGGCTGTGCAGAGTCATCAGTCTCACTCTCTCCTCCAGAGTCATCCGAGTCCAGTGGCAAGACAAGTGGCAATGGCTCTGGATGTAGTGGGAGACCTTGGCCTTTTAAAGCTAAGGTCTTGCCCAGATCTCATTGTGTCTGAAGCAACACCCATTCAGTATTTAAAGGCTAGGTAAAAATTGAGGCAAAAGATGGTCTTGTTTGCTTTCACAAAAGAATCAGTCTAGGAGAGGAATTTCTGGCCAGAACAGAAACAATTGCTATTTACACTCACTCTGAGCCATCAAAACCCAAACAATGAACCAGAGATACTTGGACTGGGGCCTATTATTGGCCAATTATTGAGAGCCAGTGTTATTTGGGTTTAAAGGCATAGTCAAGTAGTTCCATTTGAATCATAATGGGCTTTATCAAAGCCTGGTTTTTCAGAACTCTATTTCAAGAAATCATAAATGAAAACTACATGAGACAAGAGAGCTAATTGTCCCAGGAGAGATAGCATGCAAAGAACTCTACAAAACTCAAAGTTCAATGTAAGTACTAGCTATGATAATTATAAGAGTTCAGACCAGACAACACAAGCAATTCAACCAGTCTAAGCAGGTACTCACAGCAGCCAGGTTAGCTGAACATTGTCTGTGAGCTATGTCCTTGGACAAAGTGAACGTGTGCATTTCTACTTTTTCACAAGGAAATTCATTCATACCTTGGTTGTTGCCATTTCTTGGGCTTGGCAAATCCAGTCTGTGGGTCACTCCATTATAAGCAACTATAGCTTGTTCTCAAGGCAGTCAGTAGCCTGCATTTCCTGGAGAGAGAGGATTTTGAATGTTCAGGCTCACTCCCCAGCGCCAAATGTCAAGTTTGGCCTGATGAATGCTACATTGTCTTCTGAACAGAGAAAAGTGAAAAGGAAGCCTCCCCCAACTCCCATGTCCCTTCCCCCCTAGCAAAAAGGAAAAAAAAAAAATGATAAAAGTTGGTTTATTTAATCACTCTCATAGACTTACAACCATTAAAGTGAGATGTGGGAACCCCAAAGAGGTATAGGGGATGATCCACCGGCATATGGGAAGAAAATATTAGAATGAGGAGGAACACCACCACTGTTCAAAGTACTTAAGGCCACTGCCTACCTGCCTGCCTCTGCTGCTCCTTCCCGGAATGTGTTTCTTGGGGTTGGGAGGGACAGCCAGGCACATGCACCCCTCCTCAAGCAGTCACTCATTCCTTGCTTGGCCTCTGACCCTCTTCCCATTACTTCTATCACGCCAGAAGCATACATCACAACAAATTGTCTGAGACAATCAGTACATATTTTTTAATAGTATGAATAAATAATAAAATTATTTTTAAAATATTAATTTATCTTCATCCTATATTTTAATTACATTTATGTTTTATAATTTTTATAATTACATAAAACAATTGACATGGTAGTACATATATAATTCATAAATACATATATCTATATCAATGTCAACACATATGTAGGTGCGTATGCATAGGAGGAAGTAGGAAGAATATTAGATGCAGAAAAAGAAATAACCAAATAATCAGGTATATGAGGCAGTAAGGGAATGAGAGGATCTCAGAAAGTAGTAAATATGGGGAAAATTTTCAAACATAACGAGATTCTATATGAATATTATAAGGTCACTGACAACAGATAAGGAGTGCTGATAGAACAGGAGCTGGGACTGTATTTCATTGGTACAGGGAGCCTCCACATGAGGAAATTCCCTCTGTCGCTGAAGGTCACCACCATCCCTGGGGCAACATAGATGGTTGTCTAGAGCAGAGGTATCAAACTTGTGGCATGAGATCAAAAGACAATTGGGAAATGTTTAACAGAACAAATGAAAGTACAATACAATACAATACAGATAATGTTAATTTTTAATTTTCTAAGTCAATATGCAGTTCTCAGGGATCTCTTGCTATTTGAGTTTGACACCACTGACTTAGAGCACTAAGGTATACCAGAGGCAGCACTGGAACTCAAGTGCTATGTGCTGGAGAGGGCACCAGTTCCTTAAACTCTTAGTTTGTAGTGAATTCTTCCCCAGGATCCTGAAGGAAAACATTGTTTGTGGTGAGGAAGATGAGGGAAGACTAAAGGGATAGTGACTTTGAAGGGGCAGCTAGGTGGTGCAGTAGATAGAGTGCCTGATCTGAAGTCAACAAGACCCCTCTTCCTGAGTTCAAATCCAGTCTCAGAAATACTAGATGTGTGACCCTGGGCAAGTCACTATAACCCTATTTGCCTCAGTTTCCTCATCTGCAAAATGAGCTGGAGAAAAACATGGAAAACTACTGCAGTAATTTTGCCAAGAAAACCCCCCAATATAGTCACAAAGAGACATTCATGACTGAAAAACAACAACAAATAGAGATATCCCATAGTTGTGCATACTTAATATTTATTCTTTTTTTATTTTTGTTTTGCAGGGGGCAAAGCAGAGCAATTGGTGAAAAATGACTTGCCCAAGGTCACATGGCTAGTAAGTGTTAAGTTTCTGAGGTCACATTTGAACCCAGGTCCTCCTGACTCTAGGGCAGGTGCTCCTTTCACTGTACCACCTAGCTGCCCCACTTAATATTTCTTCTTGAGACTATAAAGCAGGGCTTCCTAATTAACACTCTGATCTTGCTTTTTTTTTTTAATTTGTTTGTTTTGCTTCAATATTTTGATAACTGGATTTCAATATGTTTGGTTTCCTTTGTAATACTTTATATTTTATTACATGTCTTTAAAAACATTATTCTGAGAAAAGGATCCATAGACTTCTCTAGACTAACACACATAAAAAAGGTAAGAATGCTTGGCTTAGAAAGTTCCTTGATTGAGGGAGCATAGGGTGAGTGAGGATTGGGGTACAGATATCTGCTGCCTATGGAGGCAGCCACTGAGTGCACACTGTATCCTATTGTACTCCCCATCAAGCTGCAGTGATTAAAAGACTGGCCAAAGTAGTGCATCTGAATAACACAGTTCTGATACACAAGTAGTTTCTGTATGGAGAAAGAGCACAGGGTTGGGAGGTCACCAGCGGATGCAGATGCAGAGTGTCAGAGTGTAATGGGAGTGTATCTGTAACATTCCATATGTGCCCACATGGCTTTTATAGAGGAAGTGTTTTGTAAATCTTAAAGCACTTTCCTCTTTTTTTTTGGTGGGGGTGGAGTGGTTTCTATGAGGACATTGTACTATCGGTGGGCAGGTATTCGGGAGGGCAGAGAAATACTTGATTTAGAGATTGAAGACCTGGGTTTGAATCCCACTCCTGCCAGTTGCTACTCGGGTGGCCTTAGTTAAGTCACTTCCCTTATTAAGGTCACCTTTTCCTCTTCTGTAAACTAAAGTATTTGACTAATTATACTCTAGTATCCTTTCTAGGTCTGCTTCCTATAATTCAAAACACTGGGTAAGGAAAGCCCTGCTCAGAGAACTGAGTGGGTAAAATTCAGTATAGGAATCTGTCTAAATTCTAAATGAGTACCTGAGGATTTAGTTATAGGTTAGTTCTTTAGATTGTTTCAGAAAACTTGTACTATGGCTATGCAAGATACATATATTAAAAAATACACACACATACACACAGACACACACAGTCCTAAATTCAAGAAGCACAGAATCTAGTCACGATACTAAGGAAATAGACATAACAATGAAGCAAATTGGATGCCATGGGGGCACAGGAAGTCCAAAGTTGTATGAAGTACTTTCAACTACCATCAAGGAAAAAAAAGGAAATTATTCCATGCCCGTTTGATTGAATTGATAATAGAGATGCTCAAGATCATAAGATTTCGTGTTGGAAATGACCTTAGAGATTGTCCCATTTTCTGTATTAGACACCTGAGGCACAGAGAGGTTCTCTTAAACAGAAGAGGCAGCCAGAACCTTGAGTGAGAGTCCTAGACAGGCTTGTCTGGATGAGTCCATACTCTAGCTGTCATGTCTGAGGAGTCATGACTTCTGAAGGGGCAGGAGGGGAAGGGCTTTCCTTTTCTTCCCTTCACTTAAAGTCTCACAGAGAATTTCCCATGGGTGCCAAACGTTCTGGAGGAGGATAAAAAGAGTAGAGAATGGTGTCACTGGGTATGCAACTCATCTTGACCCAGAGATTAATCCTTCTGATAGCAGCTTTGACACTTCCTCCATTACCAGCCCCACCCCACCCCACCCCCAGGGATATGGGAAAGGTGTCAAATGGAATCCAATCAGGAATCTTCTGGAGGAGCCCACCAGAAAGGGCTAGAACATGTGTTAGAAAGAGTCCAACTCCAAGGAAAGCATATGTGGCATGCTCTATGGACTTTTCCCTGGGCAGAGGTAATAGGGGGCAAGGATTCCCCTCATTACTCTTGCTGTACTCTCACAGACTTTAAGAACTCAGTCTCTTCCAGAATAGGATGAGATATCAGAGAAAGGATTTTTGCTATACTTTAAAGATGAGAAAAACCTCCGAGGCATTAGATCAATAGATCAATCAATGCACAAACATTTACTAGATATCTCCTATATGACATTGTATTAGATGCCGGAAATACAGAGACAAAGAATGTAACAATATTTGCTCTCAATGAGTTTATTCATTCATAAAACATATATTGCATACCTGCTATGTTCTAGTTATTGTGCTAGAGACTGGGGATTCATTTTTTTTTAAGCTGACCCAATCAATAAGTATCAATTAAGTGCTCCTCCTTCCCCCATCCTTCCATGTGTCAGGTACACTACTATAGTTATGGCAACTAAAAAGAGACAAATCCAGAGTGCTTCAGGAAGATCTGAATAGTAAGAAAACACTTTCATTGGAAGGGAAGGTGGGGGCAGGGAGCAAGGTGGCAAAAATCAGCAAAAGCTCCAGGGTTTAAGTGGTGCTTGAACTAAGCCTTAAAAGAAAAAGAGATTCTCAAAGACAGAGATGAAAAAGGAATGCATGCCAGTGATGGATTCTGCCTCCATAAATGCATGGGAGTAGGATATAGCAATTGTGAGAGGTGGAAGAGGAAAGAACAATGGTTTTGGAGCAACTGGACTAGATTTGGTCTTGGATTTGCTACTGAATCTCTTTGGGCCTCAACTTCATCATCTATAAAAGGAGGGGCTCTCCAAGGTCCCTTCTATCTTTAAAGATATTACCCTATATTCAGGGTAAAACTAGCAGTCCAATATGTCTAAAATGAATGAAAAGGAGTAATGTAAAATAAGGTATATTAGAGCCAGATTATGGAAGACTTTGAATGCCATTCTAAGGAGTTTGCAATTTCATCTAGAGATACCATATATACATAAGTAAATATAAATGGAGGAAGTATCCACTCCAGCTCTCCTGATTAGTTATGGAGCAAGCACAAACTCAAATATTCCACTATATCTAGTCGTCTCCCAATCAGTCCTTGTTCACATCCAATCCAGTCATAGACCCTCAACCATCTTCTTGATATGACACATATCACCCCCTTCCCACACACACACACATATGTACTTCTTTCACCTCTTTCTCTAGGAATCTTAATCAAAGCAATACTACCATAGCTTCTTAAAGAACATATCGATTCACTCTCTTATGACTCCATTCATTATCATCATTGTCCACAAACATTCATTAAGGGCTTAATATGTGCCAGGTTGTGGGCTAAGAGCTAAGGATACAAAGACAGACAAATATTATCTTTGTAATTTTTCAGAACAAAACACTCTTCTATGACCACCGTCCCAAATAAATGCCATGTCTCCTTATTAGAAGGTAACCTCACTTTTGCACTGGTAAGGCCAGCACTTAGCACAGGATCCGATGTATATTTAACACCTAATAAATGCTCTTAATTCAGTCACTAGAGATTATGGATCTAGTGAAGCATCTGGTATTAATCTGATTAATTTTGGTAAGTGCTAAATTTGACAGATTTATTTTTAGTTTACTTGAATGAAAAGAAGCCACTGGTCAATGGATTTTTGTTGGAAACTGTTGACCTGGGTCATTAAATAACAATGGATTGCTCTCAGGGTTTCACATCCAGCTTCTGCTCCAGCTAGTAAAACTGGCTCTTTTACTTCCTACTCCCTTTGACCAAAAAAAAAAAAAAAAAAAAGATCTTTCTTTTAGAATCTCAGTAAAATGTGTATTTGGGGTTTATCAGTCCTGACCCACTTCTAGCTCTCCCTCCCACCCCTGCCCCACCCCCCACATCTCTTCTAAAACCTCTTTCTCTACTGATCTTTTCTCAGATGACCTTACATTTCAGTTCTCATCTACTGGTCCCATCAACCCTAACTTTGTATCTGTTATAACTCAGGTAATTGCTTTTAGATGGGTATAATTAAGAAGCCATTAGTGTAAAGTTTCATTTCAGTTTACGCCTTGGTCTCCATTTGAGCAGAGAAATATGAAATTAAGGTATTAGCTCCTTTCAGAGATATGAGTCACGAGCTAATAAGTTTCAAGAGCAGTTTCTCAGCTGTAATGATTGTACTTTTCTCTCTTTTGAAATCTTCTCCCCTGAATTCTCATACTGGGAACATTCTAAAAGAAGGAGAAACAAAACCACGGGGATCAAAAAGAAGTGTGCCCATGATTCCTGCCATAGAAATTGCTGCTGTGCTTAAGATGGGATGGGCATGAGAATGAACATGAAGACCTAAGGGAAAAGCTTGATAGGGTGTAGATTTATAGATTTAGAAGGTAACTATATGATTATCTCATCCAAGACCTTCATTTTATAGATGAGGCAACTAAAGCCAAGGGAGGCGACATGACTTGTCTATGGTTACGTAAGTGGTAAGAGGCAAAGTGTGGATTTGAACTCAAGTCTTCTCAGGGTACATAAAATGTTCTCTTTCCTGTAGGAAAGGTGCTATGTATAGAACCTACTCCTGCTGACATATTTAAGAATGTCTGAGGTGCAAACTTGAAATGTTTGTAATTTCCTTGTAATCTGTTTATTAACATCAGTTGATATGTGCATTTGTAAACGGGAAAAGGACCCACATGTACAAAAATACTTATAGCCACTCTTTTTGTGGTGGCAAAGAACTGGAAATTGAGGGGATGTTCATCAATTAGGGAATGGCTGGACAAGTTGTGGTATATGAATATAATGGAATACTATTGTGCTGTAAGAAATGATGAGCAAGCAGACTTCAGAAAAACTTGGAAAAACTTATAAGAACTGACACTGTGTGAAATGAGCAGAACCAGGAGAGCATTGTACACAGTAACAACCACACTGTGTGATGACTAACTTTGATAGACTTAGCTGTTCTTAGCATTGCAAGGATCTAAGACAACTCCAGAAGGCTTATGATGGAAAATTCTATCCACATCCAGAGAAAGAATTTTGGAGTCTGAATGCAGATGGAAGGATGCTATATGCTTTCCTTTTCTTTTGTTATTTTGTTTTATTTCTTCTTTTTCATGGTTCCTTCCATTAGTTCTAATTCTTTACATCTTGACAAATGTGAAAATATATTTAATATGAATGTATAAATAGAGCATATATCAAATTGCATGCCATCTTGGGGAGGGGAGAGGAAATGGAGGGGGAGAAAATTTAAAACTCAAAATCTTATGGAAGTGAATGGTGAAAACAAAAAATTAATTAATTATTATTATTTTTAATGGGCACATGTAAAACCTGAGAGAGACATTTCAAGTCCCTGAGCCTCCATGTTCTCACTAAGAGTGACAAGGAACAGTGGAAAATATCCTCGATTTTGATTCAGAAGACTTAGGTTCAAATCCCACCTTGGTCACTTAATAGTTGTGTGACCTTGGACCACTCATATCCTCCCTGGGCCTCAGTTTGATCATTTGTAAAATGAGAGGATTGAACTAGATGGAGTCTAAGGAACCTTATAGCTAGAAATCTAAGATTCTATAATCCATTAAATAAGGAAAATTTTATATAATCTCTATACTAACTATTAGTTTTATACACATGCAAATATATATAAATATATATATATATACACATATATGTGTATATAAGTGTGTACATCTATATAACATTTTATAATAACAAAGTATTTAATATATATTATAGTAGAAATCTCTTCCATTTACCTGTATATTGTTAGTTAACCTGCTTCCCCTCTCTGAGCTTCAGTTTCCTCATATAAAATAAAAATTATTGGAAAAGATATTCTCCATGGATCCTTCCAGCTCATAACTTAATGATCCTGTTTTATTTTTTCCTTTAATCCTACCCAAAGGGCCCTAGACTTGGAGTAAAGAAGAACTGATTTCAAATTGTGCCTTAGATACTTAGCAACTCTGTGACCCTAGGCACATGACTCTCCCTCTCTATGACTTGGAGTCTTCATCTATAGAATGAGAAGGTTGGACTCAGTGGTATCTAAGGTCCTTTTGAGGTCAAAATGATGATCCCATGATCTGTAAAAATAGGAATAATAACAGCACTTCTCTCACAGGGTTATTGTGAGGATCAAATGAGATAATGTTGTGTAGTGCTCTGCAAATCTTAAAGCTTTGTATAAATGTTAACTACCATTCATTTTTTTCAGTCATTTTTTAGTTTTTCAGTCATTCTGGATGACCCCATTAGGGGTTTTCTTGGCAAAGATATTGGAATGGTTTGCCATTTCTTTCTCCAGCTCATTTTACAGATGAGGAACTGAGGCAAAGTGGTTTCAGTGACTTGTCTTGGTTCATATAGTTAGTAAGTGTATAAGGCCAGATTTGAACTCAGGAAAATGACTTCCTGATTCCAGACCCAACACTCTATCCATGATAGCACCTAGCTGTCCTTTAACCACCATTACTATTATTATTTTCCTGCTGAAGACACTGAGGCTCAGAGAAAGGAAGTGTTGTCTAAGGTCAGGAATTTAGCAAGTTACAGATGCTGGACTAAAATCCATTCAGTCATTACTCAATAATAGGCATTTATTTCATAGTCAAAAATCAACAGCCACCTGAGATATTTCACACCCATGCAGAGAGGTGTCTCCAAGATGGGACAGTCAGGAAAGTCTCCACGGAGAAGGTAAGATTTGAAATGTCAATAACCCCTGTAATTTCTGGACTACTGGAATGATTAGACGAAAAGATTTAGAGATGAAAAGTGACTTTAGATATCTAATAACCGGAGATAGCAACGTTGCTTATTCAAACCTCAGTCAGGTAATAAGTAGAAAAGATTGGATTCAAATGTATGCCCTCTGATACCAGACCCAGGGCTCTTTCTACTACATTATAAGACACCATTTTGAGATTTGTTTTCGGAATGTTGAGCTAATTTGTGGGTTTTGGAGATATTAGGAATTGACAAATGAATAGTTAAGTATGCAAGCTCTCCAGTAAACTGGTTTCACATCTCAAGCCCCCCCCCCAAAAAAAAAAAACAAAACCTTGTTGTATCCTAGCCAGCTTCATTTCCCTCAGATGACAGACTCACACAAGCTACAGGACCACAGCAGTGATAGAATTGTAAACACAGTTAACCAGAGCTTAATTGAGTTGCTCTATCTCTGAGAAAAGGGGGAAAAGAAGGAAAAAAAAGACCCAAACATGTTTAAAATGTCAAAAAGTTCTTCACCATCAATAATGTAGCATAGTAATGTTCCCATATGAATGGAAAATGCCAGGCAATCAGAGGCCATATGTCTTTAAGTTAAATCCACACAACAGGCATACATTTTTAATTAGGAAGCATCACTGGAAGGTGTTTATGACTTTTTTTTGGCATTAGGTATTCTTCCTCTACACACCTATTTCTTCTATGCTTCTCCCCCAGGCTCTGAGTTGTTTGTGCCCATGGCCATACCAGACAAAAAGGAATCAAATAATTACTCTAAGGCCACTCCCTAACTTTCACTGGTACTGGGAGCCTGGTGTCCCAAGATAATGGCTAACAACTAATTCTTGGAGTTTAGAGGTAAACCTGAAAAGTTCTTCTCCTAACCCTGCATTTTTAAATACCCTTCAATGTTTTCCTCAATAGCTGTAAGACAAACCTAATCAACTTTTAGAAGAGGTATTTACTAAGAAACCATAGCAAAAATAATTGGTACAAAAGGACCACCCCTCCCAAACTTGGCCATAATCTTCCACCAATAAACCCTGGCTTCATTGTTGTAATGAGTAAGTACGAACTCAGAATATGATATTGGGGTCACTTGCAAAGGATACACATGACATCAGGATATCTCCTGGCTCTGGTAGCCTTTTTCTCTATTTGTGAATCCTCATAAAGTTACGCTTCAGTGTATGTCTACCAGTCACTATTGGTCTATGGAACATTGCTATTCACTCTGATGGATACTGCCACCATCACCATTCAGCTTGAATGACAATGGAACCTTAGACAGGACCTTTTGTTCTCCTAAATTTAGATCACCTGGATACTTCTATTTTAGAATACTTGTTAGCTAAAAATCAGGAAATGATAAACACAAAGATACGGAGGTGACCATATGCTCTTAGCCCCTACAGCCAATTTGAGACAGGGCAGCCAGCTTTCCCCATATGACTCTCAGGAAGACTGCTTAAAATAGTCTTGCTCCAGTGGAGCCAAGATGGCAGTGTAGGAGCAGCAAGGTACCGCAGCTCCCACATAGGCACCTAAAATATCCATAAAATGTGACTCTAAACAAATTTTAGGCTCCAAAACTCACAAAAATATACCTCCTGCTGAAGGCAGCTTGGCAGGAAGGGGTCATTGCAGCTCTGGAAGTTGAAACCAGCCCAGCCTGAAAACAAGGCATGGCCCCAGAGACGGCCATGGACGAGCCGCAGCTGGAGCCTTCAGGAGAGTGGATCAGCAGCAGCTGTGGCAGTTTCCAGAATTAGCAAGCCATAAGAAACAAGGACTAAATGAAAGGTCAGTGAAACTCAGCTAAACTTGGAGGAAAAAAGCATTCTGGCCAAACTGCCTCCAGGGCAAGGAAGTGGCAAGAGCAGCTGCCCTGCAGCCACCTCCACATGGCTGTTTCAGAGCTCCTGGCCTGCTGACTGTAGGGGGGGCCAAGCGATCGTTCAGAGGCCAAGTGCTCTTACGTTGAGTGGCCTGGATCCAGATCATGGTCTTGGGTGGTGGTCCTGAGGTACATTTTCAGTGAGCCAAAGCTGGTGGGGGCTGCAAAAAAATGACAGCCCCCTAATAGCTCTGGCAGCTGGGAAAACCCCAGTAATTTGGGACACAGCTTTCCCCTCTGGAAGCAGAGTTCCACAGAGCTAAAAAATCATTGACTGGCCAACATGAGCAGGCAAAGGAAGCAAAGTAAGAACAGCAACCAAACTCTAGATTCCTTCTTTGGGAAAAGAAGGACAAAAGCATGCAATGGGAGGAAGACAACACAGTCAGAACTCCCACACCAAAAACTTCCAAGAAACATGAA
>CM053585.1:248599437-248618372 GCA_028646515.1 Pseudochirops corinnae | reverse complement strand
GAGGGGGAGAAAATATGTAACTCAAAATCTTGTGGAAATGAATGATGCAAACTAAAATAAAATTTAAAAAATAAAAAATAAAAAAAAATAAAAAATAATTGGTTGGCATTCTTAATCTTTGGTCCTTTGGGATGGCAGTTTGTCATTGCACTGAATAGAGTTCTTAAACCTTTCAAAGTTATTTTTCTTTATAATGTTGTAATACTTATACAAATTGTTGTCCTGGTTCTGTTCACACTAGTTCATACATATTTTGTTCTTTGAAACTTTCTTACTTCGTTGACCTTATATGAACATACTCTGTTACATTCATATAACACAATTAGTTTATCCATTCCCTCAAAGATGAATATACCCTTAGGTGCCAGTTTTTTTGCTACTTCAAAAGCATTGCTATATAACAATTTTTATATATGTAGGTACTTTTCCTGTTTCTTTAATCTCTTTGGGTTATAGACCTAGTCAGTAGTATCACTGGTAGTGTCTTTTTTGGCATAGTTACAAATGTCTTTCCAAAGTGGATGGACTAATTCACAGCTCCACCAGAATTTTATGAAAGTAAATGTTTTTGTTTGTTTTTTCCCTGCAGCACTTCCGACAATTATCATTTTGCTTTTTCTTTACTAACTTTTGCCAATCTGATGGGTTTGAAGTAGAACCTCAGAATTGCTTTCATTTGAATTTCTCTAAGTATTAGTGATTTGGAGCATTTTTTGTATAGGAGTTGATAGCTTGTATTCCTTCCTTTGATGCTGTCTGTTGGAATTCTTTGTCCATTTACATATTAGGAAATGACTCTTGTTCTAATAAATTTTAATCAGTTCCTTACATAACTTGAATATAAGGCTTTTACCAGAGGAACTTGCTGCCAAGTTTTCTTTTCCATTATCTACTTCCCTTCCAATTTTAACTGCATTGGTTTTGTTTCCACAAAATCATCTATTTGGTATTTTTTAAGTTCTTCATAACTTGCTTTTCTCCTATCTTTCCAACCTGTTTAGACCTTGCTATCCTTCATACTTTCTAGGATCTAGCTATAGTAGCCTAATTACAGTTTCTTAAACACAAAAACTCCATCTTTCATTTCTGTGCCTTTGTCCTAGCTGTCTTCCATGCCTGCTGTGCTCTATCCCCTTCCCCTCCCCCTCCCCCCATCTCTTACTTTCCCTTTCTTCAAGACTCGGTTCAAAGCCCACTTTTTTCCTCCCCATCTCCACCACCCTCCCCACCAATGTCTTCCCCCTTCAAATTGCTTTCAAAGCATTTTGTATATTGACTGTAACTAGTCTCTATTAGAATTCATGCACCGACTCTGAGGGCAGGGACTATTTTCTCCCTTTCTTTGTATGTCCAACACTTGGCACAGTGCTTGTGACAATTAAGTGCTTAATAAATGCTTGTTGACTGACTGACACAGTGAGATGAGGGAATACCACTTATCTATTGCAATCAAATGCCTGACGAGACTTTGAAACTATAAATAGTAATGTTAATATGGTAAGCTGATGGGGAGCCAGTTTTGGGGAAGGGAAATATTCTAGAAAATATTAGTTCTCCCCCCTCTCCCCCACACCATGAATGTGCCAGAGACTGTGTTAAGTACTAAGGACATACAGAAATAGAATCTGTTCTCAAAGAGCTTAAGCAATGCTGTCCTAGGGACAGACAGGGTAAATCTGTCTAGGGCCATACTGTCATAGCCAAGAGTGAGATTAGGAGGACTACCAAGAAGTACAGGGATAGAAATCCATATGATGGTATAAAACTGTTTGCCACAGTTAATTAATTCACAGCTGTGAACCAACACACTGAAAAAATTATCCAGCAAAGGTGGAGTGAAAGTGAAGGATGGGATGGCAGAGGGCTGATATCACAGTGACAATAAGCAAAATCAGGAAGATACCACTGTAGGTCTCTAAGGTATTCATGGTCATGTTGTGTGGCCATCCCTTAAATGGGTTATATGGATCCAAGAAAGGGCCATACCACCAAGTAGCAAAATGGATCACTGTTTCCTGGGGTGGATGCCAAACTGTCCGTCACATATGGCTGTTCTTGGAATATATTCCTTTCTTACCTGCAACTCTTAGAATCTCTTATTTCTTTCAAAACTGAGGTCATCTATACAAAATCCTTCCTCACCCCCACCCCCACCAGCACCCTCCAGTTCTTGGTGCCATTGTATTTATTTTCCATATACTCACATATATTCAGACTGACTCCCTAATAGACTATAACATCCTCAAGGGCAGGGGTTATCCCACTGTTGTCTTTTTATCTCCAGTGCTTAGCCAAGTGCCTAGGACACAATGATTGATTGCTAGCACTTAGAGGGCAGGGGTCATCATGCTGGGGGAGATGGATTATATTAATGGCAGAAGGATGGCTTCAATGCTCTCTCAGGCTGCGACTGGGTCATCAAAATAAAGTTTGGTTTAAAATAGCTCACCATAGTCCCACATACAGCATTTCAAAAATCTCTTTATGAACATATACAGAGAACATGCTAATATAGGTAAAATCCTATTTTAACAACCTCCACAGGACATTAAGTTAGTTTTGTTAAATTCAAATTGTATTTAAATAGAAACCTTTGGCTACCACATATGGAGGAGGTATTATATTAATTTGGTTTTATTTGTTGAAATAATAAAAGTCAGAGTTTCCTCCCATTTCTTATTTTTGCACTCTGCACTCTGCCAACATGCCAGCCTCTCTGATCTCCCCACACCCCTCTCAACAGTGTGTCCCTGCCCAGAACTGGCACGTTTCCCACCCATCCCCTCCCTGTCCACTCTCCACTGAGACTGCAGGATACAAATACAGTTATAGCAGAAAGCACAAATACTGAACCACAACAAGGTTTCTGTTAAACAGCTTGGCTAGAACATGGGCAGGGACTTGTGAATGCATCTGTTCAGCACAGCTTTTTGTTGAATTAGAATTCACTGAAGCTAGATCAGCAAAGCATGGTTACTAAGGGCCTTCCAAAGGGACTTGGAAATAGCTTTGTTAAACAGAACCCTATGTCAAAAGAGCATTTGTTAAAACAGAATTTTGCTTTTATGTATATTCATATAGATAAGCCAAATAATATTCTGAAATAGCATGCCTTATTAATCAGCAATAAATCAAAGAATGCTGGAGCAAAAACAGAACTGTGACTAAAGAATATGGTAAAATGGTTCTTAGAATATAGTGTTAGAACAAAGAATGCAGAATGATAGAATTGGTACAGACTTTAATGCACAGAATATTAGAACTGAAAGGGTCTTTAAAACATAGATTGTTAGAATACAGAATATGTAACATTAGCACTAGAAAACTTCTGAAGAGTATAGAATGTTAGGAGAAGAAGGAGGAGGATGAAGAGAAGGAGGAGGAGGAGGAGGGAGAGGAGGAAGAAAAGGAGAAAAGGAGGAGGACGAGGAAGAGGAAGAAGAAGATGAGGACGATGATGACGAGGATGACAATGACAAGAGAGCTAGTAGGAAACCTGAGGGAAAAAAATGTCAGGAAATAGCTAAAGCCAGATGGCTCCTGAGGGATCATCTAGACCAGATGTTCTTAATCTGGAGCTGATGAACTAATTTTAAAAAACTATTTTGATGACTATTTCAATATGATTGGTTTCCTTTGTTACCCTATGTATTTTATTTCAGACATTTAAAACAGTATTCTAAAAAGAGGTCCTTAGGGTTCACCAGACTACCAAAGGGGGTGTATGATACATGCAGGAAAAAATGGTGAGCTCCCCTGATCTAGACCAACCCCCTCATTTTATAGGTGAGGAAAACTGAAGCCCAGAGATGAAGTGCCTTGCCCAAAGACACAGAAGTGGTAGAACTTGACTTAGAGCCCAGTTCATCCCACTCCCATATTATTTATTTTTTTAAATAACAGCTTATTTTTTATCCCAATGTCATGGCAAAACCATTTTTCAACATTTTTTCCAAATTTTGAGTTCCAAATTCTTTTCCTACCTGCCTGTTACCCCTCCTCAGATTATATAGAGTATACATGTGTAGTCAAGCAAAATATATTTCCATATTAGTCACATTGTAAAAGGAAACACAGACACAAACACAAAAAATGTGAAAAAAAATTAAGCAAAAGATAGTACACTTCTATCTGCATTCGAACTCCATCAGTTATTTCTCTGGTGATAGCCTATATTCTTTAAATGACATTGTAGCATATTTATTAAGCATCTACTATGAGTCCAGTGCTATGTGAGGTGCTATAGGGAATACATAACAAGTTTAAGATATTCTCTTCCCTGAAATGACTTGAGATACAGGATAGCACATGAAACAAACTCTAGAACAAGAACAGACAGATGAAAATTAGGATGGAGATTGTATGGTAAAGACAAAAACCAGGGATATGGGTCTATGAAAAACATCTGTGGTGATCAGAAATCAAGAGATCTCAGATTTTATCGTGGATTTAATCTTAATTCACTGTGTGACCTTGAGCATGTCACTTACTATGGTTCTCAGGGTTGCTGGCCAAAAGAGAAACAGTCACTATTTATTATTTACTGAAGGTCTTCCTCTCCCAGTTTGCTGTTTTGTTTTTTGTTTTTTCTTTTTTTTGGATTAAAGGGACCATCCCTTGATTCACTTCTTAAAGAGGCTTATTCACTGAATGGGCATTACCTCCCTCAAAGTGAGAATCTGAAAAGATCTTAGCTTAAAAGGGCAAAGGTCTCCCATTGCATTCTGGGCCATTTCCAGTCATCTTAATCTATATCTGGCCACTGGACCCAGATGGCTCTGGAGGAGAAAGTGAGGCTGGTGACCTTGCACAGCCTTCCCTCAATCAAAGTCACGTCATCATCTCCCTGATGTCATGGTCCTGTTTGAGAATGAAGGACAAACATTACAACACACAACAACCTACTATGCTTCTATTTATTTTGTTAATATTTTCTCCTGTAAAATAAAGGAGTATACATAAGGAGGATTTTGTTATCCTTAGAGTTAGTGTCTCAGGATCCATGGCCATGGGAATGTCTAGTTTCCAGGTGTTTGGAAATAATTTCCAGAATAGCCCCAAGGATTCTACATAGTAGTTCCCAGAATCCTAGTGACAGACCATCCTACTGAGGCTGTGCCAGAAGATATGCAGGTGATATTTACTGATATTTACTATGCTTGTGCAGAATGACGATATTGGTAAAGTTAACCTGTAAGCTTAATGTTGACAAGATGCCTTCTTTGTCTGTTGCCCTATATAAGCAAGTGGTCAACTGGTCAGTGAGGGGGGAAAACCATGAAGAATCCATGGGGGAATCTGTTTGCTTCAACTAGCCCCCATTGAGACTTGAGGGGATTTGGTCCCATGTCTCAATTGATCCCTTCAAGACATATGGGTAGTTACCCTCCCCCCTTAGAAGGATGATTAGAGAATGCTGTAGGAACTGGTTCTCCCAGCATCCATCTGAGAAGACTAGACTGGAATAAAATTGATTATTAACCCCTCCAAAGCCATCTGCCTGTCTGACCAGATCAAGACGAAACTTGTTGGGAAGCTGGGCACTGAGAACTCCACTGCTTCCTGTGTGTTATGTGTGAAACAACCAAAAGATAGGGTGCTGAAAAAAGAACTAAGGAAAGTTTATTGGAAAGCATACTTTATACAGCAGCAGCTAGGTAGCACAATGGTTAGAGCACTGGATTTGAAATCAGGAAGACTAATCTTCATAAGTTCAAATCTAGCCTCATACACTTACTAGCTGTGTGACCCTCCACAAGTCAATTAACTCTGTTGCCTTGGTTTCCTCATCTGTAAAATGAGTTGGAGAAGGAAAGGGAAAACCCCTTCAGTATCTCTGCCAGAAAAACCCCAAAAGGGATCATGAAGAGTCAGACACAACTGAAACAACTCAACAAGAACAAAAATACTTTCCATAGTGACATCAAAAGTTTATATGTAGCTCAGTGGATAGAAAGGGGAAGACCTGAATCCAAATCTAGCCTCAGTCACTTAATAGATGTGTGCTAGACAAGTCACTTGACTCCTGTTTGCTTCAGTTTCTGTATCATGACAAGGAAGATAGCACTAACCTCACAGGGCTGTTGTAAGGGTCGAATGAGATAATAACTATAATCAACTTATGGGTCTGGGACATAGTAAGGACCATGCAAATATTGACTATCATCATCATCATCATCATCATCCTTACTAGTATATACAAATACTACATATATGATATGGAGATAAATAAAAATACAAACCTTTTTGGCACCCATGGAGGTCGGGTTGGCTCTCCTGCTCCGGGATGCAGCTGAGCCAGCAGCAGCATCTGGGGAGCACCCAGTACCTCACCATAAGTGGCCCATGATGAGGAGGGTGCCCATGGCGAAGCCCAGCTTAGCAGACCCCCCAAGAGTTCTTCCATGACACCAGCTTGGCCCATGGGCCCGGCAGCCACCCCACCCAGCAGATCCGGAGGCCGGGGCTCCACTTCCCCGTCACGGTTGGCCTTTCTCACTGACCCTGTGTCCAACATGGCAGTAGCCTATGGGAGCAGCCTGACTGCCCAAGGCAAGGAGCTGGTGGACAGGAATATTGACCACTTCATTCCTGTCACCAAGCTGAAGTATGACTTTGCTGTGGTCACTATGTACATGGGCAAGAAACTGGGGCTCTTGGTATTTCCCTACCTGCACCAGGATTGGGAGGTACAGTACCAGCAGGATATGCTAATGGCCCTGAGGTCTGACATCAACACCCCAGATTTCTAGTTTCTCTACATACATCTACATTCCAGCTGGCCTTCATCACATACATCCTGGTTGCTGGCTTAGTGCTGGGAACCCAGGACAGGTTCTTCCCGGTCCTCTTGGGCCTACAGGCTAGCTCGGCCCTGGCCTGGCTCACTGTGGAGGTGCTGGTCATGCTGGGAAGCCTCTGCCTGGTCACTGTCAACACAGACCCCACCACCATCGACCTGCTGGCCTTCTCGGGGTACAAGTATATAAGGATGATTGGTGGGGTCATGACTCGCCTGCTCTTCCGGAGGACTGGCTATTACCTGGTGTTCAACTGGTATTGTGTGGCCATTCACGATCCGGACCCTTCGCCTGAAAATTCTATCCGAAGTGGTAGCTGAAGGCGTCCTGGTTCGAGGGGTGCGGAACTAGCTCCTCACATGCCTGACCATGGCTGTTGCGGGCGCCCAGCCCCTCTTCTGGTACTGGCTCACTTTTCACCTGGTCAGGTGAGGGGCCCAGGAAGCTGCTTAGACCGGGAGTGGGGATTGGCGAGGATCAGAGCATTCACGTCTGCAAACGGGAGAAGCAGGAAGTGGAGCGCCATGGGGGTCTGTAGCTCTCAACTGAGCTGCCGCCGGGCTCTCCCTCTCCCAACAAAGCCCGTGGCCCATTGACTGGAACCTGCCCATCCTCCACAAAAATCATCTTCTACTTTCCTGCTCTGCTTGAGCCTAGTTCCCAAACCCCCTGCCCTAGGAAAGAGCCCATCCGGCTTCCCCATCTCTTCTTCCTCCTCCCCCAATCCACATCGTCTAAGGTGCTTAGAGATCTCTAACTGCACAGCATGTTCCAAGCTGGGGCTGCCGCCCATGGGCGTCTGTTACAAGGAGAAATAAACATCTTGGGAGTGCTGCTGAAAAAAATAAAAATACAAAGTATGAAGCCGGGCGGTGCATTCGTGCAGCAGTTAGAGTGGCAGGCCCGGAGGCAGGAAGAACCATCTTCGTGAATTCAAAAGTGGCCTCAAACACTTACAACTTGTGTGACCCTGGATAAGCCCCTTAATCTTGTTTGCCTCAGTTTCCTCTTTTAAAAAAATATTTCCCAGGCTTTATTGAACAATATTCTTTTAGAAAATGATGGTTCCAAGGGGTGGCTAGGTGGCACACTGCATAGAGCACTGGCCTTGGAGTCAGGAGGGCCTGAGTTCAAGCTAACGGTGTGACCTTGGGCAAATCACTTAACCCCAGTTGCCCTGCCTGCCTCCTCAAAAAAAGCAAAAAAAAAAAAAAAAAAAGGGAAATTTTTGGTTTCAATTTCTTTCAATCCCATGGCATGAAATGTTGTATTCAATGATGGAGATATACATACACACTCACGCTCAGTAACGAAGACATAGGTGTGCATACCAGAGTTACTAAAAGGAGTAGGTCTAGTCTACACCCACTTTTAAAATCCTTATTCATAGACCCATTCATGAGCACAAGACTAATAGTTGACTAATAGAGCTCTTCAGGCTTAAAACCACAGGCTGATCTCATTCTCGGCATTTTTTACAGAATCGCTGCAGTGAATGATGCTCCTGCTGACTTGAATTTGAAAGGCCCCATGAATGGTGTCTGGCTTGCAATCAGCTGGGTTGGTCTTTCCAGCTCCGCTCTGCCTGTCTTCACCATATTCAAGCCCTCCAAAACCATGGCTACAACAGGCCCCCGGTTCATATCTTTCACAAGCCCAGGGAAAAATGGCCTGTCCTTTAGGTCAACATAGGCCCTAAGGAAATTCATGCCCAGGAGGCAGAATCCCTTCAGTTCAAAACGTTTTTTGATGTTACCGACCAGGCTTCAAGGGACACTGTCAGGCTTAATGGTAATTGAAGGTGTGCTTGGTGCTGGCCATTGCCCAAGGAAGCTCAGGCTGGAGCAGGAGAAACAGGTGGTTGTGGTTGTCAGCAGAAGTGGTGGCTGGAGGCCAGAGACTCTTTACTTCACAATAAAGCCAAGAGCAGAGATTCCTCTTTTGTAAAATGACCTAGAGAAGAAAATGGCAAACCACTCTGGTATCTCTATCTACAACACTCCAAATGGGATCACAGAGTCAGACATGACTAAAAACAACTAAACAGTAAGCAAATACAAAGATAGCATCCATGATTTTCTTTTAAGTGAGTCATTATACATCTAACTGACTTCCCCTTACTGAGCTACCATTTCCTTATTAAAAAAAAAAAAACAAGAAAGCTAGACTGGATAACTGTGAAGATCCATTTTGGCTCTGACAATGTCTTCCAGTATTCTAGAGTCTGAGGTTCCATCTTGCTTTAACATTCAATTGTCCATCTAATTTTCTTTCCTTTGACCTCCCCCTCGCGGGCATATTAGTCAGCCAAATCCATTTAAAATTCCTTAAAGGTATAGCTATCAATTTTTTTTTTACCGGTTCCTCCAAGTAGATCCTAGGATCATGTATTCTGAGCTGAAAGAAGTCTTAGAGATCATCTAGTTCAACAACCTCATTTTATATATGGGGAAAATCATGTTCAAAAACAGTAAATGGTTTGTCCAAGGTCATGGAGGTATCATGTTTGGAATTTAAAGCTGAATATCCTGACTTCAAATCCTACATTCTTTACAATGCACCAAGTTGGCTCTGGAACTGACTGGCCCTTTTTCTAGGTCACTCAGCCTAGGCTTGTCTTACAAAGGCTGCTGAGAGCCATGTGCATGCTGAGAAACATTTTTCATCTTATGCAGGAGGCTAATATTAACCTTGTGGTCACCCATGGCAATGCTACAAACATTATTTTTTTTCAGTTCTTCAAGGATCTTTGATTTCTTCAATGCGGGTACTCCTTCTTTCAATACAGTTTGCATACTTTCTGTGCATTAATAGATGGTTTCACAATTCTCTAGACACAAAATTTATCATCTATTGGCAGATGTTCCAGTGCTATCCTTCCCCTGTTATGGTGACTGTTGTTTTCATAGAGCTCAAAGGTTTGCAAATTCTTTCCTTATAAAAACAAAACAGAAAGCAAAATAAAACGAAACAAAATTTAAAAAACCAACCCTGTAAAACAAAACAAAACCAAAAAAAAAACCCAACCCTGCAAGGTAAGTAGTATGTTATTAGCCCCATTTTACAGATGAAGCAACAGAGTCTCAGTGGGGTTAATTGACCCACATGTGACCACATAACTATTAATAAGACATCCATGAATACAATTCCAGCCTTTTGACTATAAGCTTAACACTCTTTTCAATATGTTATAATGTAGTCCTTACAAATATTTTAACAGGAAAAATGTATATTATGCTTTGTGTTTTTAAAAATAGCTTTGACATACATTTGATCGTCACAAGCTTAAGAGTTAAATAGGGTAGATAGTGCCATTTTGCAGATGTAGAAACTGAGGGTATAAAGACTGAAGCAGCTTGCTCAGGAGCATAATAGAGTTCCTGGATTTAGGTCCCAATCCCAAAACTCATTCAACAAAAGATACTTTGTTAAATAACTTAGCCTTGCTATGCCTCATTTTCTTCATGTATAAAATGGATATAATAATATTTGCACTATCTCCCTCACAAAGCTTTGCGAAAAATACTCTGGGAATCTTAAAGCCTTGTAAAATGTGACTTGCTATTACTAACTAAAATCAAGTGTCTACTAAAGTGCCACAGCAGAGAGGCTAAGTTAGGTCTCTTGACTCTGAATCCCAATCCTTTTCCAAATTCTGCTATTTATTAATCACGAATAAGGAGGGTTTCCATACCATTTACTGAACCTCAAAGTTAGATCTGATCTTGCCCCTAAGTATCAATGACAATGAGGAATTGGGGAAAGGAAGATAAAATCCTATGTCATCTAGCCCTGAGCACTTCTCATTCCTCTGCCTGGAGCACCTTGAGGAAAAAAAAATGATCAGGACACGCTTCCCCTCATAGTCTATTTTCATTTCCTCCTTTTCGCTCTTGTTGTAGAATCTAAGGAGTGATTTGAAGAGAGTTTCCTATCACTGAGCTGAATGGCAACCTTCAAAAAAGACTATATCTTTATCAAAAGACAACATCAAATTAATTTCTCTCTGGTCTTGGGAACTCATGTAAAATTTATGGGCTGTTTTTTAATTTTCTCGAGTGCGGGTAGCTTGCTGTGGTTGGGAGTAGCGGGGGTGTGAGTGGTGGAAGGAGAGAAAGTTTGTAGCAGAATTGGCTACACAGACACAGGCCCATGCATGGAGTGACCTTGCTTGCATGACAAACTTCACACAGAACAATAATGAGAAGGCAGCGGAACTAATCAATTTGGAACAGGGCCCATTCCCTCCATCCCTTGCACAGCCCTGGTCACTTAGAATTCATGCAATGTCCTAGGCATTTCGTACAAGGCTGCCCTTTGAACACAAACACAATGACTTCTCTTACATAACCCAACAGCAATTTAGCAGGTTCACAACCTAAAACAGGAGCTGAATTAGTTCTCGTATTAATGTACCTTCTCCTTTTCTTTCTCTTGATCTCTCTCTTCCTCACCTTCTTTGTGGACACCATGGTAACCTAGCCAAAAACACATTGCCTTCCCCACATGTTACACTATGGTGAGGACATCAGAGGCAAGACCCAATAAGCAAAATGAATACAAGTCATAGTATCTTATATGAGAAACCTGAACGTGTACCTTGGGGGAGGGGGAAGCTGGGAAGGGTAAGAGTTGAGAAGGAAAGTCAGACCAAAGGAGAGAAGCTTTGTAAAAAAAAAAAAAAAAAGCTAGCTTTAGTATGTCACTGAAATCAAAGGTTAAAACTGGAAGGGACCTTAAAATTTTAGATCTGGTACAACATTTAAGCATAAGGTGTTAGAACTGGAAGGCAGAACTGTAACTAGGAATTTCAGCATCTGGGGCCCATTCTGTTGAGCTCCTGAAGAGAAGGTTATCAAGTCATGGTTTTATGCCTAACAAACTTTCTTTTTCTCCCTTCCATATCCCTATTATTTCTAGATGTTGGGCACTAAAGCAAAATTTCCCTTCCTCTGCTATCACTCCCTGATCTTTCATTGTCTGTCACCCACTTCAATCCTTCCTCATCTTCCCAAGTCCTTATCTTACTCTGCCCTTCTCTTTTGTTGTCCTCTCTGAAACCTCCATCCTAACGTTATCCTTTTGTCTTCCTCTTCTTCCAGATTCTTGCATTCATGGATATTGGCTTTCCTAAAAAGAAACTGGAATGCAGGTCATGTTTATGAGTAGCTAGAAAACATTCTTTCATGTCCTGACACACTATGCCAGGAGGAAGAGGAAGATTAAAGGTATTTCTTCTTCCTGGTTTCTACTTCTAGCCAGATCTTCCTTCCATTGCCATCACTTAACAACTTCTATTCCTTAGAATTCACTTTACCTTTCTATCACATTGTCTAGGTCTTGATGACTGCTACCCAGTAGTGTCCAGGTCATTCTCCCTCCTCTCTCAAGTAGTCAAAACTAGGCTTACACTTTTTTTTTCTTTATGCTCTTCATTTGATTAACCTATCAGCTCCTATCAGTTCAATCAAATCTCTGCGCATATGACTCTATATATCAGATTTATAGTCTTGCTCTTGAGTTCCATTCTTATAGGCATCATCAAGTGCTCATTGGGTATTTTATTGGCATCTCATATTTAATATATTCAAAAGAGAGCATTCCCCCCAAAACTCACAACACTTATGAACTTCCCTATTTCTGCCCAAATTACCACCATCTTTTTAGTCATGCATATTCACAACTTCTATGTCATCCTTGACTCTTCATTCTCACTCACTCCACATTTCAAATTGGTTGTCAAATTTTATCATTCTTAACATCTCTTGCATATATCCTCTTCCTTCATCCTAGTTCAGACTCCTATCACCTCCTACTTTGACTAGTTATTGGTTTACTTGCCGTAAGTCTTTCCTCACTCTAACAACAACCTCCCACAGTGACCAAAATAATTTTTCTTAAGTCCTATGTTTGCCCACATCACAAATCTCCTCAGTAAATTCCAGTGGCTCTCTTTAACTTCCAGTATCAATCAATAAGTCAAACAACAAGCATTTATTAAGTGCTTTCTATGTGTTCGGTACAAAGTCCTCTAGAAAAGTTCTAAAAAATTCCTTATAATGGCAGGGAGATAACCCTGGATTCTTGAAAGTTATGCCAGTTGATCACAAATTCTGAGAGATTCTACTAAGTTACAAAATCTTTTAAATAGCATATCATGCATGTCCTTTGGCCCAGATATAGCACTGCTTAGGTCCTACATCCCCAAATAGATCAAAGAAAGAAACAAAGACCATATATGTACAAACCTATTTGTAGTTGCTCTTTTTATAGTGGCAAAGAACTGGAAAAGAAAGAGATGCTCATCAATTGTGTAAAAGCTATTTCAAAGGGCTAGGGAAAGATATATAAACTGATTCATAGTAAAGTAAATAGAATCAGAAGCCCAATTTGTAATATAACATCAATATTATAAAAATGAACAATTTTGAAAGACTTAAGAACTCTGATCAATTAAATGATTAAAGATGATTCCAGATTATTAAAAAAAGATGACCCAATTCATAATGAACAAATATGAAGAATAAGAAATTCATTTTTTAGATGTAACTGATGCAGGAATATTTTTATAGAGTTTATATAATATGAAAGTTCCATTTTTTCCTTTTTTTCATTAGATGGGGAGGTAAAAAAATGGATAGTTACTCATTAAAGAACTAATAAAGTTTTGAAGAAGTGAAAAGTCTTCGAATATGGCCTTAGGAATAGATCAAGTTTATTTTCTGAGGATTTATTTAGTCAATCATGCAGAAAGAAGCATGTCATCAGTAGGCTGGCCACTGAGTGATGAACCTTTTTTGACCAGGAAAAACTATGAAATATGAAAAAAATAAAAATTATTTGTCAGGCTTGTTCATCACCCTTTTGTTTCTGATATGATGGTGGCAGAGTGCCCCAAAATAAGGCAGAGGATTCTACGAATCACACAAATTTTAGACCAGCAACAAAGCTAGTTTGTTAGTACTCTACATATGAGATCCTTGACCAATGACCAATGAGTAGATGTATTGCTGCAGGAATTAAATCATATCAATCATGACATTTTTGTTATGAACAAAACCAGAAGGGAAGGAAGTTGAAACTAAATGAAAAGGGTTGTACATGGGTACTACTTGGAGAAGTAAAGAAAGGAATTGATGGAGTGGGTTTTATTATATGCCCCAAAGCTAAAAAAAGAGATAATTTCATAGGACATTTGGTCATTACACATTATAGTGCCATGAAAACAATCACAACTCAATTTGTAACTATGCCCCCAAAGTCACTGAATTATGCATATCTATTGACCCAGTAATACCACTACCAGGCCTATCTCTTAAAGAAATCAAAGAAAAAAGAAAAATACTTACATGTACACAAATATTTATATCAACTCTTTTAGTTATAGCACAAGATTGGCAAACAGGAGAGTGGTCATCAATTGGGGAATGGCTGAACAAATAATGATACATGAATATAATGGAATATCATTAGACCATAAGAAAAGATGAATGTGATGGTTTCAGAAAAACTTGAGGATACATGTATGATCTAACATATAACAAAATTAGTAGAACCAAGGAAATTATTTATGCCATAATAATAACATTGTAAATGTAAATGAGTTTGAAAATTTTGAGAACTATAATCAATGCATTGACCAACTAAAATTCCAGAGGATAAATGATGAAATATGCTATCCAACACCTGAGGGATGAGTGATTGACTACTCAAGACCTGACCTTGGGTCTCCTTTTCTCCCTTGACAAAATCTGCACCAAATTTCAGTTGTGGTAAATGACACTGGGGATATGCAAGTTGTTCCCTTGCTCTACAGAGCTGGCTCTTGGCAACTTGTAGTAACTTTGCTCATGGGGCCATTTACCACTGGTCTGGATCAAGTAGGCCATTCCCCTGCTATGTTGGCTCTTTGTCTGACTCTGCTGCCACCAAGTTCTGTTCCAGCTGCCAGTGGAACATCTGAGAGTTCTGAATCATCTCAGATTCACAGGACAGTCTTCTCTTGAAATATCTGTTCACATGAGAACAGGAAAGAATAAACACACAACAAAAAGAGGGGACATGTGCTTAGAATTAGATTTAGAAACTTGGAATTAGGGAAGCCTCCCTTTCTGCACTGGAAGCTTATTATTATTTAAAAAATGTATCATTGGAAAAGAAATTAATTTGTGGCCTGAATTACTCAGATTCTTTGTCTATATTGCACTTCTTCTCAATTTCATACTTTATTCTACCTAAATAGATGTATAGGCTCCAAAACTCTACTGGGTAGAAATTGACACTTTGGTATGTCTATGGAGTCCTCACTCATCAGCCAATTAAATTATTTTTGTTAGTACATTGCATAAACCTCTGAATCATGTCTGATAGGAAGTGAGATGGAGATATCTGCTTATCTCCCCCCAAGCTTCCAAGAGTTTTCCTGGAATATTAGCTCAGCATGCCCCAAATTGTGGTGCCCCAGGGGGTTGTTAAACCTATATAAATACATGCTGTCTCTCCACAATATAATGTAAGCTTCCTGAGAGCAGGGACTATTTCACTTTAGTCTTTATATTTCTGGCACCTAGCACAGTGCCTGATACATGCTAGGCATTTAGTTATGTTGGTTGATTTATTATTCATTTGAACCTGTGTGACCTTAAGTAAATCACCTCTCTTGTCTGGTCCTGATTTTTCTCATCTTTAAAATGAGAAGGGAGTGCTGAGGTCCCTTCCACTTCTCAATCTGTGATTCCATGACCCTCTCAGACTTGAAGAATTTGAATGTCATTGGGCTATTATTATCCTGCTTTTCTTCTCTATCATTAGTATTCTTCTTTTCTTTCTGGGCTCCAAGGCCATGTATACACTGGCAGTTATATAGAAAGTAAAGCCAATTTTCTTGAGATTACAGGTAAAAGAAAAAAAATGTATTATTGGAAAAGAAATTAATTTGGGGCCTGAATTACTCAGATTCTTTGTCTACCTTGCACTTCTCCTCAATTGCATACTTTATTCTACCTAAATAGACATAGAAGCTCCCAAACCCCACTGGTCCATATAACACCAGCATTGCCTTCCAGAACTGGTCCCTTTTCATGTCAACTTAAAGAGGTAGAACACATTCCAAACCTTATCCTTCCATCACCTCTCACTTTGTTTGTTTTTTCTTTCACCATTTGAGTCACAACATTTGCAATCTGTCCTAATACATATGAAAGATACATATCTGTAATCATTCTATTTCTTTTGCAGAGTATTCTTTTTAGGCATTGTATGTTCTACAAGGTTGAAAAATCAATAATATACATTTTGGTTTTGTACAAGTCAGTTATTGTAAGAAAAAAAAGAGTATTATCCCTTTCTGTGAAAAAGCTATGGAGGAAGGGAAAGGAAGAAAGGAGCTAATTACTATAAACACCAAGGAACATTAGTGGCTGTCTGATGCCTAAAAATGTGATGTGATAACTCTCTTTCTCTTAAATGTTTCAATTCTGTCTGTCCATGTAACAGGACCCCAAGGCTGTCTCAAGGCAATCATTGAACACTGTCAACACCTTCTTCCCACCAGGAAAAATGGCCTATTTTTGGTACAGTAGAAAAATTGCTGGTTCTGAAATCAGAAAACTTGAATTCACATCCTGTGTCTGATGCTTACTCACCATGACCTTGGAAAAGTCACTGAATTTCCCTGGTCTTATGTTTCTTCTTCTGTAAAATGGGCAGTTTAGACTAGACATTCTCTTAGGTCTTTTCTAGCATTAAATTTAAGATTCCATGTTCCTATGACCCTCCAGACCAGGACCTCCATGCCATTTCCACATACCTCTCCTTCAACAATGGGAGTTAAGCTGCCAGTTTTGCATAGAACTAAGTTGTACTGATTGGTAGGTGAATGAGTGAGAACTTTCCTCAACCGATTGACTTTCACCAGCCCTAGAATTTCACCTCCACTCTAACCATCAATTATGACCTATGAGGAAACCAAGAGCTATCCAGCATGAGCATTTTTCTACATGTGTCACCTCCACCATAAATGCAAATTCACACACACACACACACACACACACACACACACACACACTCTTTTGTTTTTGCCCTGGGTACAATAATCACACGAACACTACTGAAAAGGGTATGATAGATGACCTATTGCCTTATTTCTCCATTTAATCCTTAAGACTTCCTATACCAAAGCTTCTTTTCTTGGCCATCATTCATAATAATTAATGTCATCTCCTTGAAGGTAAGGACTAGTTCACTTTTATAAAGGCATAGACAGTGCCTACCAGAATGTCTGGCACAAAAGAATTGCTCAATACATGCTTGTTGATTGATCGATAGGCTTAACAGATTTGAATTTCAAGTTTTCCCTTCTAGCCCTCAGCTATCACATCAGTAAAATGAAGGATTTTAGATGATGTCTCAAGTTCCTTCCAGTTCAAGCAATATTCTCTGATTAATACTTTGAGTTTTCTAATGTATTTAAATAGCAAACTTTTAGGCAGATCTGTACAACCTGTAGCCCACCAAAGGATTTTGGGTGGCTTATGAAAAATATAGAGGAAAACATCCTCTACATTTTTCTTGGGCCACCCGAAACCCTTTGGCATGCCCATGGGCTGGAAGAGGCTCATGGACTGCAGGTTGTGCAGACCTACATTAGGGTTTCTTCTAGCTTTAATTTTCTATGTGCTGAGATTCTTTTCCTTCTCTAACATTCCATGACCTAATACTCTATTTCTTACATTCTTTCAAGCCTTAAAATTCTAAATTCTAAGACTCCTTCTAACTTTGACAGTCTAGATAGTCATTTTATATTCTATGTTCTGAAGTCCTTCTTAACTATAAAATTCATGTTCTAATGTACCTTCCAATTTTAACACTATGGGAGTCTATAAGTCATGAATCTTTCTCATATTTCTAATACTGTGCTCAAGCATCTCTCCTTCCATCTGACTTCTCCAACTCTTCTACCGTGTTCTTTTCACCAAGAATGTTTTTAGTTGCAAACTTCATTTCCTTCTTGACCATAAAATGTCATTGAACATTTGCTTTCAGGAAAGTGCCTATTCTTAAATCTTTGATAAATAATCAACAAACATTTACTAAGTTCCTCCTATGTGCCTAGTCCTGTGCTAGATGCTATTGATGCAAGTCCAAACAATCCATATTTGCAAGGAACTTCATTCTAAAAGGGAAAGAGGTGTATGTATGTATGTATGTACATGCATATGTGTGTATATGCACACCTACATATGCACACATATATGCATAATATAAGTATACGTATGTATGTACACATATATAATATTAAGTTAATAAATGCAAATAAATATAGAATGGTTAAATGCAAAGTAGTTACAAAAGGATTTGGGGAGATCAGGGAAATTTTCATGTAGAAGATGGTGTTTAAGCTGCATCATAAAAGAAGGGAGTAACTCTATTAGAAGGAGGCAAGGAAGGAGCATATCTCTGTCATGGGGTCTGTGACTTATTACAGAAGTATAACAAATGTAGAATGGATGGACTGGCCAATGGGTCCAGTTCTTGGAGCATATACAGATATTCTGCTACGTGATTCCAGTCCAAGTTACCATGTGAGAACTTTGGGGTATGAGAGAGGGGGAGTGTGTAGAACCCTGTTTGAGACTGTGTATGACTAGGAATTGTATACTGTGTGATGACTGAAAATCTTCTAATTGGACGTGGAAGTGAAAGAACTTTTGACTCATGGATTGCTGAGGCAAAACTGAGTGAGTATACAAAATAGTGAACCAATTCTTCATTCTTCTTTTTCCATTTTGGATGTGAGTGGGACAAGACTATATTATTTTATTTTTTAAAATTAATTTATTTATTTTCTTGTTTACATCATTCATTTCCACGAGATTTTGAGTTACAAATTATCTCCCTATCTTTCCCCTACCCAACACCTCAAAACAACCATCCCACTGTATAACCCCTCCCCCAATCTGCTCTCTCCTATGTACTCCCCCTCGCCCCTCTGACTTACTGGTAGGGCAGGGTGGATCTCCCTACCACAGTGCTTTTGTATCTTAATTCCCAGTTGGATGTAGTCAATAAAAACAATAATAATTATGTATATATATATATATATATATATATATATATATATATATATATATATAT
>CM053585.1:248572444-248598937 GCA_028646515.1 Pseudochirops corinnae | reverse complement strand
TTAGGGTGTTGATTTCTTCAGTCATACTGCTGACTCTCTTTTCATGATTTTCCTGCAACATTCTTATTTCTCTTCCCAATTTTTCTTCCATTTCCCTTATTTGGTTTTGAAAATCCTTCTTCAGCTCATCTCTAGCTTTAAGGCATTCTTCATGTTTATTGGAGGCCTCAGGTGGGGGTGCTCTGGCTGCCCTCTCCTCCTCCCTCTCTCTCCCATGATCTTTCTTTTCCCCAAAGAAGGAATCTAGGATTTGGGAGCTGTTCTTACTTTGCTTTTTATGCTTATCCTTACTCATGGTTCTTCAGTCCGTGATTTTTTTTTAAATCTCTGTGGGGCTCTGCTTCCAGAAGGGAAAGCTCTGTCCCAAATCGCTGGGGTCCTCCCGGCTGCTGTAGCTCTCAGGAAAGTGCTGGGACCTTCCTAATTACTTCCGGCTGACTGGATAGTGAAGACTCCAGAACTGGGGCGCAAGACGGCGATCCAGATCCAGGCCGCTCAACGCGAGAGCACTGGCCTCAGAACAATCGCTCAGTCCCCCTGCTGTCTGCAAGCCGCAGGCGGGAAGCTGCAGTGCGAAGGCAGGTGCAAAACCTCTGCCTTTCGCTTTTCCGCTCTGGAGGCCTTTCTGCCAGACTGCTCCTCCCTCCCAACTTCCCAAGTCCCACCGAGCTGCCTGCAGCTGCTGCTAATCCGCTCACCAGAGAGACTCCTCTGCTCCTCCTGTCCAGCCGCCCCTGGGGCACAGCCGTGGCTTCAGGCCAGGCTGGTTTCGCTTTGCAATGCTGATATGGTTCCTTGTAGCCCAGCTGACTTTAGTGGGAAGTATCTTTGTGTGCGTTTTGGAGTTCTAGGATTGGTTTAGAGTCTTATTTTATGGGTATTTTGGGGTGGCTATGTGAGAGCTGAGATATGTTGCTGCTGCTACGCTGCCATCTTGGCTCCGCCCCCCCATGCCACCCAATTCTTGACAGAGCAGTGATATACTCAATAAGCAGAATGATATTTATTACTTGAATGTGACCAATCCCGAAATTTACTTTGTTTGACTACACATATTTATTAGCAGATTTTTGTTGTTTTGTTTTTTTTCTGTTGCGGGGGGAAGATGGGAGAAAGAGAAAATTAATGCCTGTTAACAGGAAAAAAATAAATAGTAAAAAGTCGAACAGTGAATTTCATATTTGATCTTGAGTTTAATAGGGAACCTCTGAAGCTCATTAAACAAGAAGGTGCTCCGATCAGACCTATTATTTGCAAAAATCAATTAAATTAATTAATTTAATTAAATTAATCAGTTTTTAAAAAATTGGTCTTTGATTGCATTGCCAGATAGATTGGTGTGGACAGAGACTTCTGTCTGGGAGGAAAGGACGAGGACAAAAGATGCTCCCACTTTTCTCTCTCCAGAGTTCTTAGAAGAACACCACAAACAAACAAACAAACAAACAAAACTGGACTTTGCCCTTACTGAGCAACAGTATCATTCCCACCTCTGTTCATTGATAATCTATTTTCTAATGTTTTCTCCATTCCTAACATCCCAGGTTCTAACATCCTTTGCTCTAAAATTCCTTTGAGAGCTAAAACTAAGGTTATAATAGTGAGATAGCATGGTGTAGTTAAAAAAGAGTGCTGAATTAGGAAGCAGAGTCCTTGGGTTTAATTCCATTTTTGCTATGTTACCATGGAGACCTTGGACAGGTCATTTAACCTCTGTGAGCCCCAGCATCCCCATCTGTTAAATGAAAGACTTTGTCTAGAAGTCTGGTCCTAAATTTATGACTCTGCACTCTTAGCTAGCTCTAACATTCTTATTTCTAAGGTCCTTTCTAACTCTAGCCTTTAGTATCATGGCATTCTGTGTACCAACTCCAATATTTTGTCTTCGAGCATCTCATATTCTGTGTTCCAATATTCCATATTTAGAGTATCCTTTCATCTTTTGACATGTCATAATGTCATTAAGTCTAAAAAATCTGGACAGAAAGGCATGGCAAAGGGAGTACTTAGGTAAATGTAAATAAATGATGGTAGAAATAGTTTTAGAAACTTAGATTTTCAGGAAACGAAGTGGTATGACTTGAGGGGAGTGAATATTAGAGGAAGCAGAAATTCCAGCTCTCTGCACTAAAAAAAAAGCCATCTCCAGGCGAAAGGAGAACAAAGCTGAATAATGTGATTTAACTGCTTTTTGAATTCTTGAATATGCTACCCCACAGGGGAAAAAAATTAATAAATAATCTGTGAGAGTCAAAGGGATGAGCTTTTGAGCTCCTTAGTGAATCCTACAATGTATTAGAGAGAGTACTAAATACAAAATAAAATAAAATAAAACACACATTCTCAGAAACTAAAATCTTTGAAAAAGTCACTCCACAAGAAGGAAAGCAGAAAGCCAGCAGGCTGCTGCAGAAGCAGGAATCTAAGGGTTTTATTTAACATTCACAGGGCATAGTACTAAAATATTCATGCATGTTGGAAATAATTATGTCATTTTACTATATACTCTGTGTCAATGAGACTGTTCTTTCTTTTTGGCTTATATCACTTTTCTAGGGCCCTAGAAATTCAAAATATTATAAACATAGATATCTTAAGTGGGAGACAATTTGTTTTGGGGATCTTTTGCTGAAACTTTTAAATCTGAATGCTGCACTAGGGGATTGACTGAGAACTAATTGTGTGCATTTCAATGCATAGTCATTTTTTTTCAACCAGTCACATTTAAAGGGACATAACTCATCATTATAGATTAAGAAAGCAGACCTATTGATAGCTGAATAGTTCCTGAACTCCTATTTAAATGGGGTGGGGCTAGGAATCTGTTTGGCTTCAGAAAGCGAAGCTAGAACCAAAGTGTGAAAGTTACAGATAGAAAGCTAATATGAGGTATAACTTTCTAATGAACAGATAACATCAAGTGAATAACTTGACCCAGTGAGTAGCGAGATTTCCATCACTAGACTTAAATTACTGTCTAAAGATTATATGATCTAAGAAGGGATCTATATATAGAGCTGCCACTTGGATTGTATGACCTTTCATATCCCATTCATTTCTGCAAATTTATGATTATGTAGACTATTGTACCCCCTCCACAGTGGGTCACTATCTGAGCAGACCCTGAAGGTCTTGTAAAGTGAAGTTATTTCTAGGCAGAAATAGATCTCATTCAAGATTTATAAGCAAGCAAACAAACTCTGGTGAAGTGACTTGCCTGAGGCTATGACAAGTTTTAGAACTAGAACTTTAACCCAATTTCTCATTCTAAGACCACTTTTCTTAACTGGTATTTAACAAAAAATATTTTTGCTTCTGGCTTGACTTACTTAAAAAAAAAAAAACACAACTCGAAACATCACCTTTATTTCTTTTTCCATCTGGCAAAATTCATCCAGATGTGTTTCATTGACTTTCTGTATGTGGTTAATCCTCAAATCCTTTCTTTGTTCATTCAGCCCTATCAACAGAGATTTCCTTGGGTAATGAGTCACTCTTTATCTCTAAGCTCTCCTTTCTTTAAAGAATTCAGGTTTCTTTTCTTAGTTTTTTTTTTAATCTTCCTTCCTTCATCTTCCCCACTGAAATTAAAACCTAACAAGGTTACTTTTATACCTCTCACCAGTCTTGTGCCCAACCCACCACCAAATATCTCAGCTCCAGACATTTTTTCTGGCTGTCCTTTATACCTGGATGGCTCTCTCTCCTCTATTCCAACTACTCAACCACCTGTCTTCCTTTAAGTCTAAGCTAAAATCCCACCTTCTACAGGAAGTCTTCCCTAAATCCTCTTAATTCCAGAACTTTGCCTCTTTTAATTATTTCCTATTAAGTGTGTGTGTGTGTGTGTGTGTATGTGTGTGTGTGTGTGTTTGCATGTTGTCTTGCCCATTTGATTGCAGACTCTGTTAGGGCAGGGACTGTCTTTTGCCTCTTTTTGTATCCTGTGATTATCACAGTACCTGCTATATGATAAGCACTTAATAAATATTGATTAATTGACTGATATCTGGATTAGATAGCTCAGTCTCTTATTTATTTGCTGGCAAGACGTTTAGCTCTCTTTCTTTAACCTCAACTTTATTTCTACCGTAGTGTAGTTAAATAGCATCTCAGTAAGCCATACCCCAACCACTAAAATATGACAAAAATAATCTAAAAACATTTTCATTGCTTATTTTCCAGAAGGATGGTTGTAGGTATCAGCACCCATGTTTCACCTGATTTCTTTCTTGTATCCATTTTCTTGCTGTCTTCCAGATTTCATTTCTCATTGTCTTCATAAACAAAAACACTCTTAGGAGTGTCATGGTATCCGATTCAGCTATAGAACATGAGGGCTATCATTTTATTAGCCATTATCAAGAGAGGAAAGATGGTTGGGTGATGGAGGGATAAGGAAGGTGCTTTCAGTAAGTATTGTTAATGTAGAAGACAGGGTGAGAACTTAATCTCCTGTGTCCACAACTTTAGGGTTATCTTTGACCCTTCTCCTTTACCTCTCATATATGATCAGTTACCAAGACTAATCAATTCTGATACCTTATCATTTCTAACATCAGTTTTCTCTAGATTCCCACTGCTACCGCTATACTACAAAACAATTATTACCACTTATCTGAACTAGCTCAATATCCTCAGAGCAAGATCTTTATTCCTCTTTCCTCTGCTTACTCTGTCCATCTTGCTATTAAAACAGTCTTTCTGATGCTCAGAACTGGCCATATTATGCCTCTGAATAACAACTTTTAGTGGATTCTTATCATTTCCCAAGTAAAGTTTCAACACTGTTATTCACCAATCAAGGCAAATACTTTGCTCATTTGGGGAAAAAAAAGAGTAGATTGTACAAGATCATCTTACAAGGTCTCTTCCAAATGAGCCAAGTGGGGCAAATTCCTATATAATTAATAAAGCTCATCTCAAATGCCACCTTATCTATAAAACTTTCTGTAATAACCCATCAGTTATGACCCTTAAGATCTCACATAGTTCTTTGTCCTTTATCTCTCTAATATACTTTTCATGTATTTTTATGTTTCATATCTTTTGGTGTCAATGTCTTATTCCCCATTAGACTGTAAGTCATATGAGGGCACAGTGTATTGGACACAATGGACTCTTAAAATGCTTTTGTTTGAATTGATAAATGTATTTAGCTATTCATTTATTCATTTATTTTTGCAAAAAAAGATATTTGCAGTTAAGTTATGATTCAGAAAACTATGATTAGTGCCGTGGCGAGTTCCAGATGTCTAGGGGCTACAGCATTTGTAAAAGAATGAATTGGCTTCCCTCTGTTCAGATTTGACTCTAACCTATAACTAGCCTTCTAGTTACGGACCTCCAGGATTTAAAGTGGCAATTCTCTCTACATTAGGAGAAGTGTTGATGAGGGCTATCGCAGTAATTATGAAACCAAAGCCCACTAGTGTCCGAAGAGTAGGATGGTTTTGAGGGAACTTGAAGGATGCTTGATCTTTCCAGAGGAGGGGCATTTTCTGGTCTCTTGAGGCCCTTGTCCTCACTTCTCCAATCTTTCTTCCCAAGTTAATTCATTTTACAAATGGAAGAGGCCATTTTAATGATCTCATCCTCATTCTCACCCAGCTCCCTCTCTTCTCCCCTTACCAAGGATTCCTAGAATACATAGCTAGAAAGCAACTTTACAGGCCGTCTCATTCAGCATATATGTGAACAATATAACCAGTAAGTGGTAAATCAGCGTCTACTTAGAGACATCTATTATTGGAGAACTTACTGCCTTTCAAGAAAGCCTATTCTATTTTGGGTCTGAATCATTGGGAAAGTTGTGGAATGAGTGGGAAAGTGTGGCCTTGGTTATTCATCTGACCTCCCTGAACTTGATTTTCCTCATTTTTAAAATGAGAAAGTAAGATTAGGTTGTCTCTTAGGTCCCTTCCATCTCCTCGACTCTTATGATTCTCCTGAAGTCCTACAAGCATTTAAAAAATAAAGCTAGATTGCTTTCAAATTCATATAGTAACTTTCAATAAATGACAGATAGAAGTTTCATTGAATCTGCTTTTATGAAGAGATAAGGCTGGCTGTTATTACCAATTTATACTGAAAAGAAAACTGGACTGAGAGTCAAGAGATTTTGGTTCAAATCCTGGAGCAATGCTTATTATGTGACTCTGCTTAGTTGTTTTGCCTCTCTGAACCTCAGCTTCCTGAAAAATTGAGATAATAATACCTGTACTATCTACTTATGAAATGAAGAAAAAAAAAACTTTTTAAACCTTGAAATACTACATGAATTGTTTATCATTTTGAATTATGTTTAGCAGTATGTGTCTTTGTTCTTATATACCAGGAAGGTGGAGTAGTGGAAGCAATACATTTGAGTCTATCAAGATAGCTCAGATCTATTCAGGCTCTGCCACTATCTAGCTATGGGAAACTGGGCCACTCCCTTCCCCTATCTGAGTCTCATCTGTATGAAGGAGATGGGGTTACACTACAGATTCTTCACCATCCTATCTAGTTTTAATAGATACCTTAGGGTCTAATTATTCTAATTGAGTGGAGTCAATCTGAACATATGAGGCGTTTCTTTATTTTTTCCTTCTTACATCTGTTGATTGTGAGTGAACTCTTTTCTTTCCTTTTTGTCCTCACATGTAGAAGTCTTCCACGTACTTTTTTGACATTGTGACAACCCTATCATTTATGGTAGCTACAATTGGACATAATGAACATATTATTCCAATTTTTGTGACTTTATGCTGCTGTACCCAAGTGGACTTAGTGCTGATTAGTATAAGGATTTACTTTTAAATGAATGGGCATTGATGGTCTACTCCAAAAAAAAAAAACCAAACAAAAACCAACCCACTGAGTATGGTGAAAAGATTATTCAAGAACTAGGAGTTAGAGGACTACCATCTCTGCCACTAATTAATTTATTCTGCAAACTTGGACAAATAACTTCCCTCCGCTGAAGGACTCAGTTTCTTCAAATGGGAAATAAAGGTGAAGGACTAGTTTAGGGGTGAGGAACCTGTGGATTCGAGGCCACATTGGCCCTCTAGGTCTTCAAGTGTGGCCCTTTGACTGAATCCAAACTTCACAGAACAAATGAGCTTCAAAAAAAGATTTGTCCCGTAAAACTCGTACTCAGTCAAAAAGCCCCTGGACTAGTTATTCTCCATGAATTTTTTTTTAATTTTATTATTGAGTGGTTATAGAGACATGTATTTCTATATGTACTGGTACTTTTAGTAGAAATTGTTGCTTGATTTGAGTACTCATTGTTTCACATACCTTTGTTTCCCTGAGCAGATCACTTTACCTCACTAGGTCTCAGTTTGCACATCTTTAAAATGTGGGAGTTGAACCGGATGATCTTTAAGGCCTTTTCTTACTCTAATTCTATAATCTCTTGCCCTCACGTGTTTGTTTATTTTAGCCTAGATAAAGAAGTATGATTGATAACTGGGCAGTGTCTTGCTGAAGAGGTTTTTCCTTTCTCTCTGCATCTCCCCCCCGACATGTCAATAAAAGACATAACAGAAAGATCATTCCAGCTGACAGAGGCCTGGGGCATATTCCTCCTCTTCTGAAGCTGTTTTCTACTTTTTAGCTTCAGCTCTCTTGCTGACCCTTTTTCTTCTCTAAAGCAGGTGGGGGCTTAGCAGGACAGCTAGGGGTTTTCCCAACATGCCTTGGAAAGCCAACCTAGATCTGGGGGTGGGTGGGGAAGCAGTCTGTTTTTTTTTTCTGGGTTGGAGGGAGGGAAGCTATCAAGCTCCTTCAGGGAGCAACTATCTATCTTAGAACAACTTCTTTGTATGTGAGTTATAATGTCTATTTTCCAAGATAACTTTTATTTTATATATTGAGCGGTAGCTTGGTTGGCAAAAAGAACATCTGAGAGAAATCTTTCACCTGTGGAACATTATTAAGCTTTCTGGAAAAGTCTCTTGTGAGGGATGTGTCTTACTACTGAATGATAATGGAGTTAGAAGAAATTAGACATAGGATAGCACTGAGCTACCTGTCTTCTTTATCTCTCTTCATTCTTTGTCTTTTTTCCTTTTCTTCTTCTTCTTCTTCCTCCTCCTGTTTCTCCTCTTTTTCCATGTCTTCATACCATTCTTTCTCCTTGTCTCCTCTTCTTTCTTCTTTCTCTCTCCCCTTCAAGCCCATCATATTCCCAGCTCTGTTGAAGGTAATGGCAACCTCTATAAGACAACGACAATGATACTCAATTTACTTAGTGTCCTTACGTAATACATCTCATTGTATATCCATGATTATGTTTGATCCTTTCCATAATCCTGTCAGTACTGTCTTTATTTTATAGGTGTGACAATTGAGACTCAGAGAGAAATGACTTGCGTAAGGCTATACAACAATCCAAGACTGATACAAACCAACAGATACTTCTTAAATGCTTCCTAGTCCTAAGAACCTCAGTTTCCTCATCTTTAAAATAAAGAGATTGCAGTAGATAGTCTTTTAGGGCTCTCCCAGAGCCATTAGCATAGTTCTATGAACCCCTCCCCCTCATCCCAGTTCCTGGCAGCCATCCTCTGTGCATCCAGAAAATCGCTAACAGGGGTTTACCTGGTGCCAGTTCCCCGTTCAGTAAACCCCTACTCTCACTTTTCAGACACTGGTGTAGGGCCAGGACCACTGCCCCCTTTGCCTCATAGTGACAGTGCCTTTTGCCTGCCCTTGGGTACTTAGAGAGCACCTTTCTTGTCTAGGCCTGTAAACACAGTCATGCTATTGTTCACAGTTACTTATCCAGACACATCTGCATACTCAGTTTCCCTGTCTTGGAAAGCTCAGAGTAGTAGAGGGAAAGAGAAGCATGGACACTCGGGATGGGAGAAAAGCATCATCTTATGGAGGCCATGCCTTATCTCTTAATTTATTCTGTACACTTCCCCAAATTGTAGACATTTTCTATACAAAGCCAAGCAACTGACCTGCCCTATAAATAAGAGTCTGATTGTAGTGCATGGCTTCATTATCCTTTGTCTCTCTTCTCCTTCCCCCTCTCCCATTTCTGGCCACATAACCTTTTTTATTTTTTAGTTTAGTAATTATTTTATTTTGCTAATTAAAATGCCTGGAAAAGAAAAAAGAATACTAAATTCTGGGTCTATAGTGATGAATTGAAAAATAATCCCCTACTTCAAGTAGCTTACATTAAAGGTCTTCCAATTCCAGTTCTATTGTTTTTTCTTTCCCTCTTTCTTCCTCTTTAGATTCTGCTTCTGACTTTGGATTTTGTTTTCTATCACATCAGCCTTACTAACCTGAAAGTACTCTCTACCTGTGACCCTTTCCTCTTGTAATTCAGCTCCCTCAGAACATCCATTTTATGTAAAGTACCCAGGCCACCCAGCTCTTCATTCATTTTGGACTACTCCTGACTCTCTAGACTTTCCACTATGTCCAGTACTTTACCCTCCCCTCAGGTTTTCAACTCCTTTTTATGTGCTGTCTCGCCCTATTAGAATGTAAGCTCCTTGATGGCGGAGCTTGTCTTTCTACCTGCCCACTTCTTAGCACAATAAATTAATAAATGCTTGTTGACTTGACCTGACTCTAACCATTATGTCCAAATACCTGTCTTTTTTCACTTTCCTCTTTGGTTCAGTAGCAAGTTCTTCAATCAGTAGCATTTCAAATTTAAAATGTACTTACCTGAAATAAGCATAGGGGCAACTAGGTGGCTCAGTGGAGAGAATGCCTGGCCTTGGCATTCATCTTCCCAAGTTCCAGTCTGGCCTCAGGTGATTACTAGCAGTGGGACCAAGGGCAAGTCTCTTTAACTTGTTTGCCTTAGTTTTCTTATCTACGAAATGAGCTACAGATGGAAATGGCAAACTATTCCAATATTTTTGCCAAGAAAACCCCAAAAGGTACTACAAAGAGTCAGACATGACTGGAATGACTGAACTACAAAAATAAAATCACCTAAAAAGAAATATGACTGAGTTTGAGATTTTAACACAATCTGGTTATATAAATAATGATGTGCTGGGAGTAACACCAGATCATCTGGCCCTTGGGTTGTAGCTATCACTTCTAAAGTCAGATAGTCTTCCTTTGCACACTCTTGAAGTCCCAACGTGCTTAGCTGATGAGTATGCTCTTTGAGGGTGCTTTCGGTCTATGGAAAATCAGGCATCCCATGCATCAATGAGTGCTTTGCGGTGCATAGAGCTCCAAAGTTGCTGAGCAGTCCACCCAGCACCATAAATTACAGGGTAGTTATTTCTTAGTTATTTTGCAGTTACAGTGCAATTAGTTCCACTTAATGTCAACTTTTGCCAATACGTCTTCCATTAGTCTGAAAATTATCACTAGGCTCTGGAACAGCAGTAATGTTCATGCTGCTTTCAGACTCCAGCTGAGGTGTAGGAGGGGAAAGGAAAGAAGGGATCCTTGGTGAGAATATGAGGTTTGCTTCTTTTGTGAATGTCAGAAAAGGGAAAATAAAGTGATCAGTGTTACCTTATAACTTTATAGCTTGCTTGAGACTATATTGTCAAAGCCATTCTCCTACGGAAGACAGGCAACTATACAAATAAAAGTAAGATATTTTACTCATCACAGTATTTATTTATGTATTCGTTCATTCCTTCCTTTGAAAAAAACTTTAAAGGCATTCATAGCACCCTATGCTTGGCACTAGGGGAGATACAAAATTGAGAAAAGACATAATACCTGCCTTTGTATAGCTTACAAGTTAGTAAAGTATAAACACACCAATTCAGATAACCCTAAAACATAATCCTCTACATTAAGTGAATCAGAAAAGTGTAAAACAGAGCAAAGCATTTTGGAATCCCAAGGGTAAGGTACTTATAAGATAAGGGACCAAGGAAAGTTTTCTGGAGAATAACAGGTTGGATGTGGATTTTAAAAGATGCATAGGAATTCAGTAAGCAAAGTATAGGAGAGAAAGGTGTCCTATACATACAAAAAAGCTTGAACTCAAGTATCTGTCATTTTGGGGAAAGGTAATCTATTTAACATTGTAGTGATTCCTGGTACAAAGCTAAGACAAAATGACTCAATGTGAGTTTTGTGAGCATTCCTCATTCTGCTATAAATAATTTGACCCCCAGATAATGTGTAGGCAATAATAGTGTAAAGCAAAGTATATTAAATTTGAAGTGGTACAACCTAGGTTCACATTCTGGGTTGTGATTTATAGTATCTTGATCCTGGTCCAGTTTCCTTCCTTCCTTCCTTATTTCCTTCCTTCTTTCCTTCCTTCCTTTCCTTATTTCCTTCCTTTTTTCCTTCCTTCCTTCCTTCCTTCCTTCCTTCCTTCCTTCCTTCTTCCCTTTTTTCCTTCTTCCCTCTCTCCCTTCTTCCTTTTTTCCTTTCTTCCCTCTCTCCCTTCCATTCATTTTTTTAAATTTTGAGTTCCAAATTATCTCCTTCCCTTCCTCACCACTCCCTCCCTAAGACAGTAAGCAATTTGATATATTTTATGTATGTGTAATCATGTATTTCCATAGTCATGATCAACAACTTACTTTGAAAAATTAAGGCAGACAATAAAGTCAAGTCTAGAAGCCCAAGCTGCTTAATGATGATTCACTTTTAGGACAGAGTATTTTTGTGAATCCTTAGAAAGGGAAGCAGTGACCAAGTAGAGCCAGCATGGATTAATTATGATTATAGAATACTGAGCCAAACTAGTAGCTATTTTTAAGTAGAGTTACAATACTAGCAGATCATAGGTATAACATATATGGAATTCATTCATATTTTAGTTCTGCCTTTGACAAGCCATTCTTCCTTTCTTCCTTCCTTTCTTCCTTCTTTTCTTCCTTTTTCCTTCCTTCCTCCTCTTCTTCTTTCTACATGGAGAATCATATCCTTACATGCTGTTGCTCTGCCCAAAGGAATATAAATTTTGATCACTGAAACCTGGCAAGATATCTTGAGGTTTGGGGGATGTATTTTTTCCTCTTCTTTACTTATTTATTCTATCATTTTAAAAAATGCACAATTTTCTCTTTTGTCCCATGTAGTTTCATTTATGATTTCTTGAAATAGAGCTCTGAAAAACCAGGGTTTCAAATGGAGCTAGTTGACTATGCCTTAAACCCAAATCACTCTGGCTGTCACACATTAACCAATAATAGGTCCCAACCCAAGCTGGTGATCATTGTTTGGGTTTCGATTGCTCAGAGTGAGTGTAAATAGCAGTTGTTTCTGTTCTGGCCAGAAACCCTCAGAGTGTTCCCCCACCAGGTTGATTATTTTGTGTAGTCACACTAGGCCATCTTTTGCCTCAGTTCTTACCTAGCCTTTAGTCACTGAATGGATGTTGCCTCAGATAAACTAAGACCTAGGAAAGACCTTAGTTTAAAAAGGCCGAGGTTTACTACTGAATCCAGGGTCTTCACTAGTCATTCTGACCTATGCCTTGCCACTGGACTCTGATGACTCTGGAATAGTCTGGCTAATGATTTTGTACAGCTCTGCCTCACTTAAATCCAATTCACTTTTAAGTCAAGACACTACCCTCCTGATGTTATTGGTTGTCTTCAAGAAGGAAGGACAAACAGCAACAACAACAACAATTTTCCTTTCCTTTAAAATTAAAGGGTTAGACTTAGGTGACATCTAGGGTTCCTTTTAGCTTTAAATATATGACTCTGTGATCTATGATCCTATGATTCTACTTGTCCCTGCCTTATCAGGTAAGACCAGGGGCTATATATCTGCTCTTCCACTGGGTTCATAGCCTGCTTCCTCATCTGCCTCTCTATTTTCCACCCTCCAACCCCCCTGCACCCCCCACAATTCTATCTCTTTCTCAGAGACTGGTAATCAAATTGATACTACCTTTGCTATTCTGAAGGGCACCAATATCGCTGCATTTCTGAGTTTTAGAAAAACTAGGCAGACTATCACCTCATCCTGCATCATATCCTTTATCTCTTTTTTCTCTCTATCCTTTCAATGGGCTTTAATCTTTTTTCTATTGCTTATAAATTGCTCTACACATTTGGACCTCTGCCTACCCCCCAAAATTGATTTTATACAAATCATTTGCTTACTTATGTGTGTATATTTTGCCCCCTATAAAATGTAAACTTGTTGAAAACAGGAATAGTTTTATTTTATCTTTGTATCACCTTATACAGCACCTAGCACATAGTAGGTTCTTCAAAAATAATTGTTGAATTGAAAATGAAATTGAATTTACATAATGAACTATGTAAATCACCAAATTTTAGAATTGGGAGGGACTTCAGAGATTCAGATCAAATCTCCATCATAGTATTCATGACAAATATATTTTCTAAAATCTTCATGATCACACATAAGGAAGTTTTGGGGTTTTGTTGTTTTTGGTTTTTGGTTTGTTTGTTTTTGGTACAGAATCCTAGAGTTGGAAAGGCTTACAGAGTCATCCAGTCCAACCATCCTTAAATAAGAATCCCCTGTACCACAAAGCTGGCCATTATCTATCTAGCTTTTGCTTGAAGATTTCTGATGAGTGGGAGCACACTTCCTACTTCCTGAATTATCATTATTTTCCAGTCCTTTAGAGGTAGCCCATTCCAAAACAAAATATAGAATCTTAGACCTGTAAGGAACATCTAAGTGTAACTACTCCATGCTACTATTTTTTAAAATAAAATTTCATTGAAATCTTTTGTTTTTATATTGCCTCCCTTTCCTAATGTATCCCTTTCCATTTCCCCATCCCCTCCCATAAAACCATCCTGTATAGCAAAGAATACAAAGAAGCAGGGGAAATTCAGGAAAATTTACCAGCACAATCTAAATCTTTGAAATTATTTGCAGTATTCTCTCACTTTACAGATAAGGAAACTGAAATTCAGAAAGGAGAAATAATTTGCCCAACATCACATAGCTACTAAGTGGAAGTCAAGACTCAAACCCAGGTTCTCTTTAGAAGATAATTTCAATTTTTTTTTTTCTTTTCAGTAACCGTTTACTTTATCCCCATTACTACACCATTATCAGAAAGCTCTAAATGTCAGAAGAGCCTTCCTTCGGGTGAGTACAAATCTCAATGTGAGAGTATTTTTCAATATATATATCTAAATGAGTCATAGTCCTTCCAAGTTGTCCCTGGGGGAGGACTTATTTCAACATTTCCATTTCTCAAATGATGTCAAGAGCTCCTCCCTGGGAATTGCCTTCTAAGCCTGTGGCCCATTCTTTTGAATTCTCTCAATGGCGGAAAATCTATATCATTTTGAAAGTCAATTTACATATTGGAAAGAGCCCAAAGTTAATCAGAGTTAGGTCTTGGGAATAAAGTAGAGAACAAAGCTGATTGATAACAGGTTTGGTCCAAATTGAGGTCTGATTCTGGCAAGATGACTCTGCTTTTCCTCTGTGGCTCATAAACTTACTTGGAAGGCAGTTCCCAAAGGAGGTGTTCAGATAAGGTCTGACAATACTAGTATCATTTGAATAAATGTATTGCCTCCTATGGGGAATCTTTTGAAGGAGACACTGTTCTTTTGGATTTAAAAGTTCTGTTCTGCTTTTGTTTTGTTTTGTTTTTAAATCCAGTGTGTAGGATTGAATGGAGCTCATCTTAGAAAATCTGAATCTAAGTCCCAGCTCTGACACTAGCTGTATGGCCTTGAGAAAGTCACTTAAGTACTCTGTAATGTAACTTCCACATATTCAAAGCATTGATGATAATGCAAAATGTTCAAACAGGATTGAAATGAGAGTTTCAGGTCAAACTGTGTAGGATTTTAAAAGCTAAACAAAAGAGTTTATATTTTAAAGGCAATGGGAACCCACTGGAGTTGAATGAGTAGGGGAATAAGGTCAGATTTGTGCTTAAGGAAAATCACTTTGTCATCAATGTGTAGGAAGGACTAGAGTGATCAGAGACTTGTGACAAAGCGACTAATCAGGAGGCTGTTGCAATGATCCAGATGAGAGTTGATGAGGGTCTGAATTAAGGTTGTAACTGTGTTTGTGGAGAAAAAGGATCACATGTAAAAGATATTGCAAAGGTGGAAGTGTAAAAATTTGGCAACTGACTGGCTGCATGGAGTTAGGAGGGTGAGAAGCTATGAACAATTCTGAAGTGATGAACCTAGGAGACAGAAAGGATGGTGGTATTTTCAACTGAAACAGAAGCTTGGAAGAGGGGAGGCTAGGAGGAAAAATTGAACAAGATCTAGATAGTTCCTTGGTAGAAACTGTGAGCTAATAGATACAGGCAGCTTCTGCAGTTTTGCAAATAGTAACCCATCCATACCTTCTTGTCTGTGTCTTTTGATTCATGTTCTCCTGCACATCCTTGATGGAAAACTGGTTCCACCCAACATACTGGAGTTGTGCTGAGGACAATTACTGTAGATCTCCTGATGTTGCAATCTATCCCACAGTAATCCCTCACTCGATGTGATGAACCTCAGCTTCTTTTCTCAATCAGAGAGCTTTTACAATTCTCTGATTGCATCCTTTAACTTCCTTCCCTGTACAATTTTTCAATCATAAGCTATAGAAGCCTGATCATCTTTCCCATAAATCTGTCTTTGACCTTTGGATGACTCTTAACTTTAAGTCTCAAGAATATGGATGGCATTCCCTGACTTACAGACATACTTCCAACAGCACTGGAAGAGTATCATCGTTTAAGATATTTTTTTACAATGGGCCTCCGTTTTACAGAATAGCTAGAAGTCACTGAAAGCACTATGCAATTTCCCCAAGACTCTCCATGCTGAGCTCCTTTTCCCTTTCAGTTTTGGGCCCAGTTCAGTATCCATTTGCAGTATCTGTCCAAAATGCATGTATTAATGCTACACCAGCTGTACAGATTGTCCATCCAGATGCAACCTCTGAGTTATCTTTTACCCTTCCTTCTTCATTACTGCACACTCCACTTCTTAGGACTGCTCATTTTGACTGCCTCACTATCTTATTTGGGCCCTCTTCCTCACAAATCAAAAATTCTACTTTAAGCCTTCATCACTCTCTACTTAACCTATTAAAATATACTACTAAGTCACCTTCCCATCTCTACTCCATTGGTTCTATCACCTCTTTAATCTATCATCAACCCTGCTGCCCAAGTAATCTTTGAAATAGTCTTCTCTAATCTTTCACTATGCAGAAATCTTCACTGGCTCCCTATTTCTGGCCTCCTGATCTAGGCATTCAAGGCACTCCATAATTTCACTCCTATCTCTCTATCCAGACTTATTTCATACTAGTCCCTTTCTCATTTTATATATTCCAATGCTACTCACTGTCCTAATTTTTTCTTTTCTATTTTTTGCTTTTTATTTTTTTTTGGAGGGGGGAAGGCAGGGCAATTGGGGTTAAGTGATTTGCCCAAGGTCACATAGCTAGTTTTGTGTTAAGTGTCTGAGGCCGGATTTTGAACTCAGATCCTCCTGACTCCAGGGCTGGTGCTCTACTCACTGTACCACCTAGCCTCCTCATGTCCTTATTTTTTCACCTTGTGTTCTCAAGTCTCTGTACTTTTGCCCAAACTGTATTTCGTTCCTGGAATTGATGTTGCCTCAGTTAGACTGACCGGGCTTCAGTTTCCTTACCTAAAATGGGGTATTATATTTCTAATTCTAGATCAATGATCCTCTAACTCCCTTCTGTGCTACTTATTTCAATTTATCCCCTTTTTCGAAGTCCAAATCAGATGCCATCTTTTCAAGGCCTTTCCCTGACCTCTATCCTTTTCAAATTTCTTATCGAAATTTGCCTGAATCTTTACTTGGTACTTACCTTATTTTCCATAGTAGCATAGTTATCTGTCCTCATTACCAAACTGTTTGAAAACATAGTCTATTTCATATCTCTTTATATTTTTGTCCCCCACACCCCGGTGAGAAATGAATATAGTAAGGCTATTTATACATATTTTAAAATTGCTTAAAAACATTTATAAGAATTACTTTCTTTGTATTTGTATATATGTATATTAACTGTGAAAGTTTATATATATATATAATATGTATACATTTTAATATATATGCACATGCACATATTCTACAAAATATAGGATCATAGCTCTAGAACCAGAAAGGACCTTAGGGGCCATTTAGTCCAATCCAATTACTTTAAAGATGAAGAAGTTGAGGCCCAGAAAAGTAAAATAAGTGACCCAGAGTTTCACAGATAGTTAAGTATCAAAGGTAGAATTACACCCAGATCCTCCTGACTCCCAAATCAATGATTTTTTTCTATTGTACTGCCCTTCTATATTCTGATATAATTATATACTTCACTTAGGTTTTGAATAAGTAAGATTGGAGGTGGGAGAGGACATGCAGCTTATATTCTAAATAATACAATATTTATTGAGCAACATTTATGCTCTCAGCTCGATATTAAGTGCTGGTTTAAAAAATGAATTGAAAACTCTTGGTGACTAGGCTTTTGTAGTAATTGGTGTCTTTCATCAGCAGTTTGAGGTTATTCTGATATTTTCTGACCCTGGGATTGCATCTTTACCATTTATTAGTAATTGTTCTTTCTGTCCAATCTTTCCCTACGTTTTCCTGCACCATAAGCATTTATTCTATGATTTGTGATTCCCCTGATTCCCATTCCTAGTTCCTGGAATCTATATCCTTCTACCTGAGTATTTGTAGCTCACTGGTCTGCGATCTCACCATATAACAATAGTGCCTTAACACATAGACTTAGAAAATATTTGATGAAGAAATTGATTTTTTTTGGTCATCGTTCAGTCATTTCAGTCACGTCTGACTCTCTGTGACCTCATTTGGCATTTTCTTGGCAAAGATACTGGAATGGTTTGTCGTTTCCTTCTCCAGCTCATTTTTACACATGAGGAAAGTAAGGCAAATAAGGTTAAGTGACTTGGCAAGAGTCACCCAGGTAGTAAAATCTGTCTGAGGACAAATTTTAACTCAGGAAGATGAGTCTTCCTGGCTTTATGCCAGGCACTCTATCCAATGCACTACATAGATGCCCTTTAGAGCAGTGGTTCTCAAACTTCCTAGTGCTGCAATGCTTTAATACTCTTATGTGGGTGTATCTGCATGTGGGTGGACCCACCTGGAGATGGATAGAGGAGCAGTGTCTCGGTTCCTAAGACCATCAGAAATATGTGTTTTGCAATGGTCTTAGGTGACCCCATTCTACTCCCAAAGGGATTGCGACCCACAGGTTGAGAACCACTGCTTTAGAGAGTTTGTTCCTTACTTTACATTATATAGAAAGTTAAAACTAGGCTCAGTTTAAAGCCAAATTGTCTGGATTCACATTCCTGTCCAGAGAATGCCCCACATACTGCCTACAACGAGTACAGACAAGTAGACTTTATCTTATTGTATTTTGCTTTATTGCTTCTAGCAGATACTGCTTTTTTTGTTTGTTTGTTTTTTATGAATTGAAGGTTTCTGGCCACTCTTCATTGAGCAAGTCTGTTGGTGCCATTTTTCCAACAGCATGTCCTTAATCATATCTTTGTGTCACATTTTAGTAATTTGTGTAGTGTTTCAAAAGTTTTCATTATTGTTATATCTGTTATGATGATCTATGAAAAGTGCTCTTTGGGGGCAGCTAGGTGGCACAGTGAATAGAGCACCAGCCCTTGAGTCAGGAGGACCTGAGTTCAAATGTGACCTCAGACGCTTAACATTTACTAGCCGTGTAACCTTGGGCAAGTCACTTAACCCCAATTGCCTTGCCTTTCCCCCCTCCAAAAAGCCAAAAAAATAAGTGCTCGTTGATGTTACTACTGTAATTGTTTTGGGGCCCCACTAACTGTGCCCATTTAAGATGGTGGACTTAATCAGTAAGTGTGATTTGTGTTCTGACTTCCCCATAGATGGGTCATTCCTTCATCTCTCTCCTTCATATTTGGCTTCACTATTCCATGAGACACAGTAATTTTGAAATTAGGCCAATTAACAATCCTACAATGGCCTCTAAATGTTCAAGTGAAAGGAAGAGTCTGAAGAAATTGTCACAGCCACCCCAACATTTAGTAACCACCACCTTGAGCAGTCAGCAGCCATCAACACTGAGGCAAGACCCTCCACCAGCAAAACATTATGACTCACTGAAGGTTCAAATGATGGTTAGTATTTTTTAGCAATAAAGTATTTTTTGAAAATTAAGTTATGTACATTTTAAAGATATAATACCATTGCATGCTTAATAGACTACAGTATAGTATAAACATAGTTTTTACCTGCACTGGGAAACCAAAAAATTTGTGTGACTCAATTATTGCAATATTTCTTTTATTGTGGGGGTCTGAAACTGAACTCACAGTATCTCCAAGATATTTGGAGATATATAATATTTTAATATTGATTCCAGTGATTTAGCTTAATCAAGAGGTGCTTTAATTGCAAGTGACTGGATTTCATAAAACAAATATGTTCTCTTCATTGTCAACTTTGTGAATTTTATGAAATAGTGAAATTTATTGGAGAAGATTCAAAAGAAAAGTGGGGCCTACAGTTAGTTGATAGTCAAAAGTGGAAGAGGTACATTATCATCTTATGATCTTAGCGTTGATTTTAGTCAAAGATCAACATGGGATCACAGGAAGAAGGAAGTAGTAAGGAGGTGAGTTTGTACTTCAAACTTTTATTTTTCATTTTCCTCTTGACTTTTCTCTTCATTAAACTTAATTTCACAGGTTTAGCTTTATCCTTAGATGAAGCTCCATTAATATGAACTCAGGGTGCTAATAATGATGTGACCTTTGTTCTATAAAATAGAAGGAGGGATATTAAAGTTTCCCAAAAAGTGGATATACATGTTCACTTTGGGAATGGATGGGCTGTCTGGCTCAAATGTTTTGAGTTCAGAGACCTGCAGCTACTTGGAAACCAAGGGAATTGAATAGGAAGAAAGCTGTCTATATCAAACAAGAGTACTACGTGGATTTTGAGCCCAGCCTGATCCTTTGGAGTATCAAAGACATTCTTTCTCCCCATGAACAGAATGACCCTACATAAATCAATATAGTGAAAGGCAAAGAAAAGCAGGGAGGGGGAGTGATGGTCTAAAAAAAAATGCAGGAGCAGAGATGCAAGTAGGGCTTTGAGAAGGCATGTAAGAAGGAGAGTGAAAAAGAAATAGTAAGTGAGAAAAGACCAAAAGAGACAAAGACAAGGTTAGAGGGAGATTCAGAACAAGGAATTAGGCAGAGGAATAGAATGAAGAAATAAGGGAGAAGAGAATTAAGCAGGAGGAAATGAGAAGGGTAAGTAGCAATATGTGAGTGAATTTCTGTGATTCTGGTAAAGTAAACTCAGGGTGATAGAATGAGACCAAAAAAATGTAGAAGAGAGAATTATGGAGATTGAGATGAGTGGGAGATAGATAATGAAGTGAAGAGGGAAAATTAAAATTAAAAAAAAGGACAATGAAAAGGGAAACAAAGGAAAAAGAAAACCAGAAGGAAAAAGACCAGGGGTATGTAATTAAGAGTGCAGTGAGACAAGTAAAGAATAGACGAGGGAGTTTGAGAAAGTGAGAAAGTGAATGAAGAAAAAAAAAACAAGACTATGAAAAAGAGTAAAGAAGGAAAGCAGTGAATGGGAGAATATAGCAAAGGGAGAGAGAATGAGGGGAGCCCAGGTCAAGTGAAGAGAATGAGGCATCAGAAAACAAGAATATGGAAAAGAGAATGAGGAAATAAGAAGAGAGAATGAAACCTAGAAGATGAAATATGAATATGAAATATATTTCATATGAATATGATATGAAAGAGAATGAGTAAATGAGGAAGGGAAGAGAATGAAGGGAAAAGATGAAGAACAAAGAGCATCAGAGCATGGCAGAAGAAACAGCAAAAAGGCTAATGAGAGAAGGAGGGCACTGCCACTGACAAAAATCCCTGACTCAAAGCCAGTACTTGAGACTAAGGAGAAAGGACAGCGAAAGAAGGAGGCAGCAGAGTGTCAGAACCAAGCAATGGCAGAAAAGATACTGTAGTTTGAACATGAGTGTTCTGATTGATCTGACATAACTGCCCTCCATTGTGTTATTTTCTTGGGTGCCACTTGGGTACTGGATAGCCAGAATACAAGCTCATATTAACCTCTGGGCCCGAAGAAGCTCATAGCAGAGGGGCCCCACTGAGCCCAAAGACTCTGGAACTTAGAAATCTTTCCTCTAGAGAATTATGAAGCAAGGAGAAACACTGCGGTGATGGGCAAAAGAGCAAAGAATTGGGAGGAGGGAATTATGGGAAGGATCCAGAGAAAGGGAATCAAGTCACCGAGGCAATTAAAAGAATTTCCCAGGTTGGTTTTGCTCTTTAACAGCTCTGAGGGGCATGTGCAAGCACATCTTGTTCCCAGAACTCGGGTTTCGAGGCTGTGATTTAAACAGGTGTTGCTATTTTTGTTCTATTTGCTATCTATTTCCATCCACAGGACATACCCTCACTTACTCAAATGCAGGAAAGAACTCATGAGAGCTAAGTGGAGCTGGATGGCTCTTTTTGCTACCTGCATAGTTAACACCTCCCTCTATTCTTGTAAAATCAAATTTAAAATAACAACAACAACAACAAAAAATGGACTTTTTTTTTTCCTTTTCAGCACAGCACCTATGATGCTTTCTTCAGTAGACTGGTTTCTGCCACAAAATATGTCCTCCCTTTCACTAACCTCCCAACTCTCCGTCATCAGAGTCCATGAGACATGCTAAGTCAGTGAGCATTTATGAAGCCCTTATTGTTCACCAGGAACTGTGCTAAGTGCTAATTGTAAATACCAATGAAAAGACCGTTGCTATCCTACAGGAGCTTATATTGAGACAAAGGAAGATAACACGTAAAAGGAGGCTCAGCATCAGGAAGGGAATGAAGAGGTTAGCCATGGTCGTCATGATCATTATTTTAACTATGGGATTCAGAGATGGATCCAAAGAAAATCTAGTTCTACGCCTCATTTTACAGGTGAGGAAATGGTGGACCACAAAGGTGAACTCATTTATCCAAGTCATACTGGTAACAAGTGGCTGATCGAGATTTGTGACTTGGGGTATCAGATGTAGATGTCCCTAATCCAGTGTCCACTCTCTGCAACCTATAACAGACCAAAATGGAATAATGCCCACTTTACAAATGAAGAAAATGAGGGTCATAGATGATATGTGACTTGTCCAAGGTCCTCAAATTTTTGTTGTTGCTGTTTTTCAGTTGTATCCGACCCTCCAGGGGTACATTTGGGATTTTCTTGGCAGATATACTGTAGGCGTTTGCCATTTCCTTCTCTAGATCATTTTACAGATGAGGAAACTTAGGCAAACAGGGTTAAGGAACTTGCTCAGGATCACAGGACAGATTTGAACTCATGAAGATGAGTCTTCCTGATTCTCACAACAACCTTGTGAAGTAGGTATTGCATTATCCCCATTTTAAAGATGAGGAAGCTGAGGCAGGCAGGGTTAAGTGGCTTGCCCACAGTTGAGCAGCCAGTGAGTGATGAGCCTTCCTGATTCCAAGCTGAGTGATTTGTGCATTGCTCCATCTAGCTGCTGATAATCAAATTAGGAAGTGGCAAACTTGAATTTTGGTCTCTTGACAGTAAGTCTTAGAATCATGGTGTTTAGAGATGGAAGGGTCCTTGGTAACAATCTAGTGGTGAATAAACTCAGACCTCGAGAAATAGAATGATTTGTTTAAGGTGAAAGAGGTAATAATTACAAGATTCAGGGCTCAAATCTGGTTTTTCTGACTCCAGAACCAATCCTCACCACCTCATAGCTTTCCAATATACATAGAATTAGCTGGGAGAGTCAAGAACTACAATAACAGTGTGCTCAATATCTGGGATACCTGGGGGAAAATAGCAGGAGAGGAGCTTTGAGGTCTGGGGCCAAGGTGATGGAGTCAAGTACACTAATGAAAGGAGGATGGAAAGGAGAATATGAATTCTTTCAGAATCAACAAAACTCATTGAAAAAGAATTACACATTGGAATTTTACAGAATATGATCACATTCAATGATTAAATGAGATAAGATTAATAAAATGTTTGTAAAAAGTGCGTAGCACGGTATCCAACACATAATAGGGGCCATAGAAATGCTTATTCTCATTTCCTTTCACTTCCCTTCCCAGCATGAATGCTGTGTGTGTGTGTGCATGTGTGTGCATGTGTGTGTGTGTGTGTGCGTGTGTGTGTGCATGTGTGTGTGTGTGTGTATAAGTGTATGAACACACTTACACCAGCAGAGAAATATCTTATGGAAAGGAGAAGCAACTGATAGCTATAGTGTTAACTGAAGAGAAGATTTAGTAGTGTAGGTTCTAGATAGAGGATTAATGGTTCTTAAAGGAGCTGTCTGGTTTTATTTCTTTGCTTATTTATTATTCATTCATTCATTCATTTATTTATTTATCTATCTATCTGTCCATCTATCTATCTAGGAACAGGATGAGAACACAGTATAAGTCCTTTAAGCAGCTGCCAATCAAGAACACTTTTAGTTCCTGAGTCATTGAACAGTCATCCTAGAAAGAAATCAGCAAAGCAACTCATAAATCAAGTGTGACAAATTTCAGGAGGGGACAAGAAAGAACCCCAGGACCATTTCCTTCTGAAATTTGATTTTATATGAGTCAGCCATATCAGGTGCTGTGTGCCTAGGTAATTTTTAAGGAGACTGTGGAGGAGGTGCCTACAGAGGAGGGGAAGGGATTTAAATGAACTGGAATTATTTAACTTGGAGGAAAGTAGACTTAGAGGGAGTATGATGGCCCTCTGTAAGTCTTTCAAGGGCTGTAATGTGGCAGAGGGGTTAGTTTTCTTCTTCTTGGCCCTCTAGGACAGATTTTAGAGAGAGGGTTAGAAGCTGCAGAGAGGTAGATTGAGGCTCCATGGGTAGAAAAACTTCCAAACAGTTCTAGCTGTCCCAAAGTGGAATGGGGTCCCTTAGTAAATACTACACTGGTCTTTACTGAAAGTCTTCAAGCAGAGATTGAGGGATACTTGTCAGGGCTGTTGTGGAAGGGATTCTGGTTCAGGTAAACATTGGATTACATGGTCTCTCAGGTCCCTGCCAGCTCTAAGTGTCTTTGATTTTGAGTGGGGTGCGGTTGAGACTGAGATTATCTAATAGTCCTTCAAGCAAAACGTGAAATTTTAAGACTCCAGTACAACTCAGCAGAGACAGGAAAGATGCTATAGATAATGAGAATAAGCAGAGCCATTTTCTTCTGAGAAGAAGCATGAAATAGTAATGATTTACTACTCCCAAAGGTCATTATATTCTCACTTTTGTCTCCAGACAGGACCTAACATATATAAACATATAATAAAATCTGACATTGATATAAGACCTAATGGTTTGAAATAATAATAATAACTAGCATTTTATAGTATTTTTATATTTTCCAAAGCTTTGTACATATCTCACTTTAATTTCACAACAACTTTGTGAAGTAGGTGTTATATTATCCACATTTTATAGATGAAGAAACTGAGGTTATACAAGACAGAAGTCAAGTGACTCCCCTAGGGTCATATAGTTAGTAAGTGCTGGAGGTAATATTTGAACTCAGGTCTTTCTGATTCCAGATTCAGTGCTCTTACCCACTGCTACTCACATCATTGTTGCTGTTGTCGTTAGTCTTTCATTTTTGTGGAGGAGGACCAATGACAATATGAGGGTGATGTTTTGACTTGAGAGTGAATTGGGGTTTAAGTGAGGCAGAGCTGCATAAACTTCTCAGCCTCATTCTCTCCTCCAGAATCATCGATGTCCAGTGGCAAGACAAGAGTCTAAAGGATGGTATGGCCTAGATTACAGTAGGTGACCTTGGCCTAAGTTAAGATCTTTCCTAGATCTCAGTTTGTTTGAGTCAGTGCTCATGGGGCTAGTTAAGGGCTGGGTAAGAATTGAGACAAAAGATGGCCTAATTTACCATCACAAAAATATCAGTTTGGGAGGGGAAGACCCACAAAGTTTTTGGCCAGAACAGAAATCAGTTGCTGTTTACATATATTCTGAGTCATCAAAACATAAACAGTGAGCCACAAAGGCTTGGGAGATACCTGCATAACATAGACTCACATACCAGTGTTACATACATTTTACATATATTCTCATTTGATCTTCACAATGCCACTTAAAGTAAGTACTACAGATATTATTATTCTTGTTTTAAAGATGAGGAAACTGAAGCTCAGATAGGTTAAGTGGATTGCCTGCATTCACATGGGGTCAGGGGTCTGTCAGGACTCCTTTTATTTTACCACATTGCCTAGAACACCATCCTGAAAAATATGAGACGAGGATGTTTTCTTGTCCTTACTCTACAGTTCATTAGACTTAGGGACTTGGACAAGTCTCTTTCCTTTTCAGGGATGCATTTTCTTCAGTTAGGGAATGACTGACTAGATAATTTCAAAGTGTACCTCTAGGTCAATAATTTTATGACATTCTTCCAAGATACGTGTTATTTATTGTTCCTAGCCATATGAGTTAGATTACAGATCGTTTCCAAGGCCCCTTACAATTCTAATACTTTAGGATCTCTTGAGGTCTTGTAATGGTAATAGAATTTGGAGATGCCCCTGTATTGGCTTGGTTTTTGGGTTGAGTGTTAAAACCCAGAGCTTGTGAATCCCACTTGTGGGATGGCCTTGTTGATGTGAAGAGAGAGGGCTGAACTGGGAGGAGCTGTGAATTGGGAAAGAGGCCCAAGCCTAGAGAAGACCAGAAGGACTTTTGGGAGAGCAGTATCCAGTATTGTGGTGCCTGAATTGCTGAGAGAAAGACTACTGAGAACCCGTTGGAGCTGCCCAGGACTTTTGAGAACTGCCACCTGGAGTTGCCAAGAAGTGAGGAGGCATGGCTGTGATGCCAGTATTTTGTCTGTCTGTTTTGATGTTGTTTTGCCAGATTCACCTGCTGGTGAAGGACAGTGCTGCTGTTGTAGAGGTCCTGGAAACTTGCTGTTGGTTCAGAAGCCCTGAAGGAGGATTTTCCTGTTGTATGTTTACAGAAATCCTGGAAGAGGGCCTTGTTGATGTTTTCAGGGGTTCTGGGACTGTTCTACAGGCAGAGAGTGACTTGATGAGGACACTGGTTATGGCTTTGTTGAGCCTGGTCTCCCCAGGAACTGAGAGTTCTGAGGGCTTGCCTCCAGTGAAGATGAAAGAAGGGCCTTCCCTTGGGTATTCAATGCTGAGATGATACCTTAACCTTGTTGTAACTTAAGGGTGGATGGGTTTTTGTGCTCTCCTGCCCCTTTTGAGATTCAGGGGTGGGAAGCCTTTGAGTTTTTTGTGCTCTGTGATTGACCAAATGAATGTACTTTGTTTATGATTGGAGACTAATCTCCATTTGAGAGGAGAGATTTTGTTGACTGACTAAATATACTGCTCAGGAGTGGGCTACTTTGACTAATGTACTGGCCAGGGGTGGGATACTTGGATCTTGATACTTTGCAATTGAATTGAGAAGTTACTTCCTAAATGAACAAGTTACACTGTATTTTGACTTTCTCTG
>CM053585.1:248552478-248571944 GCA_028646515.1 Pseudochirops corinnae | reverse complement strand
AATTTGACTTTTTAAGGCATTCTTCTCCTCATTGGCTTTTTGGGCCTCTTTTGCCATTTGAGTTACTCTATTTTTTAAGATGTAATTTTCTTCAGTCAGATTGTTGACTCTCTTTTCATGATTTTCTTGCATCATTCTCATTTCTCTTCTCAATTTTTCCTCCACTTCTCTTATTTGATTTTCAAAATCTTTCTTAAGCTGTTCTGTGGCTTGTAGGAAGTCTTCATGTTTCTTGGAAGTTTTTGGTGTGGGAGTTTTGACCACGTTGTCTTCCTCCTGTTCCATGCTTTGATCCTTTTTGTCCCCAAAGAAGGAATCTAAAGTTCAGTTGCTGTTCTTACTTTGCTTCCTTTGCCTTCTCGTGTTGCCAGTCAATTACTTGATTTTTTAGCTCTGTGGAACTTTGCTTCCAGAGGGGAAAGCTCTGTCCCAAATCACTGGGGTTTTTGCAGCTGCCGTACCTATTAGGAGGCCACTGCAGCCCCCACCGGCTTTGGCTCACTGAAAACGCACTCCATGACCACCACCCAAGACCATGATCGGGATCTAGGCCACTTAACGCAAGAGCACTTAGCCTCTGAATGATCACTTGAACCCCCTGCACTCTGCAGGCCGGGAGCTCTGAAGCAGCCATGTGGAGGTGGCTGCAGGTCTGCCTCTTCTGCCACTTTCTTGCCCTGGAGGAAGTTCAGCCACACTCCTTTTCTCCCTCAAATTTAGCTGAGTTCCACTGACTTTTCACTTAGTCCTTGTTTCTTATGGGTTGATAATTCTAGAAACTGCCACAGCTGCTGCTGATCCACTCTCCTGAAGGCTCCAGCTGCAACTTGTCCTGGCCAGCCCAGGGCCAAGCCACAGTTTCAGTCTGGGCTGGTTTCGGCTCTTAGCGTGCTGCAATGAGCCCTTCCTGCTGAGCTTCCTTTAGTGGTGGATGTGTTTTTCTGTATTTTTGTGAGTTTTGGAGCCTAAAATTTGTTTCGAGTCATATATTATGGGTATTTGAGGTGGTTACATGGGAACTTCGGAACCTTATTGCTTCTACACTGCCATTTTGGCTCTTCCCCCTAAACATTTCAATTTAATCTAATCAAGATTATCCATTTTGCATTTTATAATGTTCTCTAACTCTTGTTTGGTCATAAAGTCTTTCCTTCTTCATAAATCTGACATGTAACCTATTCCTTGCTTTCCCATGTTGCTTACAGTATCAGTCTTTATAACTAGACTGTGCACCCATTTAGACTTGATTTTGTTATACAGAGTTAGATAATGGTCTATGCCCAGTTACTGCCATACTATGTTTCCAGTTTTCTCAGCAGGTTTTGTTAAATGGTGAGTTCTTATCCCCAAAACTGAGGTTTTGGGTTTATCAAACAGTACATTACTATAGTCATTGACTACTGAGTCTTATGTACCCTATCTGTTCCATTGATCCACTACTCTATTCCTCAGCTAGTACCAAGTAGTTTTGATGACTGCTGGTTTATAATACAGATTAAAATCTGATATGGCTAGGCCACCTTCCCTAGCATTTCTTTTCATAAATTCCCTTGATATTCTGGACCTTTTCTTCTTCCAAATGAATTTTGTTACTATTTTTTCTAGCTCAATAAAGTAATTTTTTTGGTAGATTGATTGGTATGGCATTAAATATGTAATTCAATTTTGGTAAAATTGTCATTTTTATTATATTAGCTCGACCCAGATATGAACAATTGATGTTTTTCCAATTAGTTAGATCTAACTTTATTTGTGTGAAAAGTGTTTTGTAGTTGTGTTCATTTAGGTCCTGAGTTTGTTTTGGCAGGTAGATTCCCAACTATTTTATAATGTCTACAGTAACTTTAAATGTGATTTCTCTTACTACGTCTTGCTGTTGGATTTTGTTGGAAATATATAGGAATGCCAAGGATTTATGTGGGTTTATTTTATATCCTGCAACTTTGCCAAATTTATTTATTGTCTCTAGAAGTTTTTCACTTGATTCTCTAGGATTCTCCAAGTATATCATCATATCATCTGCAAAAAGTGATAGCTTAGTCTCTTCTTTGCCTAATTTGATTCTTTTGATTTCTTTTTCTTCTCTCATTGCCACTGCTAACATTTCTAGTACCAGGTTGAACAAGAAGGGTGATAGTGGACATCCTTGTTTCACCCCTGATCTTATTGGAAATGCTTCTAGTTTATCCCCATTACATGTAATACTTGCTAATGGCTTTAAATAGATTGTACCTGCTATTCTAAGGAAAGCCCCGTTTATTCCTATGCTTTCTAAAAGTGTTTTTAATAGGAATGGATGTTGTATTTTTTCAAAAGCTTTCTCTGCATTTTTAAAATAATCATATGATTTCTGCTAGTTTTATTATAGATATGATCAGTAATCAATATTTGATGGTTTTTTTAATATTGAACCATCCTGGCATTCCTAGAATAAATCCAGCCTTATCAAAATGTATTATTCTTGTGGTAAGTTGCTGTAGTCTTTTTGTTAATATTTTATTTAAAATTTTTGCATCTATGTTCATGAGGGAGATTGGTCTATAATTTTCTTTCTCCATTTTGTCTCTTCCTGATTTAGGTATGAGTATCATTTTTGTGTCATAAAAAAGAATTTGGTAGGACTTCTTTTTCAACAATTTTCCCAAATAGTTTGTAGAGTATTGGGATCAGTTGTTCTTTGAATGTTTGATAGAATTCACTAGTAAATGCATCTGGCCCTGGAGATTTTTTCCTAGGGAGTTCACTGATGGCTTATTCAGTTTTTTTTTTTTCTGAGATAGGGTTATTTAAGTAATTTACTTCCTCTTCAGTTAATCTGGGCAACTTATATTTTTGTAAATATTAATCCATTTCACTAAGATTGTCAAATTTAGGTGCATATAATTGGGCAAAATAATTCCCAATTATTGTTTTAATTTCCTCTTCTTTGCAGGTACATTCACCCTTTTCATTTTTGATTAAATTTGCTTTTCTTCATTTTAAAATCATATTGACCAGAAGTCTATCAATTTTATTTTTTTTCATAAAACCAGCTCTTAGTTTTATTTATTAGTTCAGTAGTTTTTTTAATTTCTATTTTGTTAATCTCTCCTTTGCTTTTCATTATTTCTGATTTAGTATTTGATTAGGGATTTTCAATTTGTTCTTTTTCTAGCTTTTTCAAATACATGCCCAATTCATTGACCTCCATTTTCTCTAATTTTTTCATGTATGTTTTCAGGGATATAACACTTCCCCTACGAAGTGCCTTTGCTGCATCCCCTGAGTTTTGGTATGATGTCTCATTATTATCTTTCTCTTGAATGAAGTTACTGGTTGTTTATATAATTTTTTGTTTGACTCACTCATTCTTTAAGATTAAATTATTTAGTTTCCAATTAGTTTTTTGCCTATCTTTCCATGGCCTTTTATTGCATATGATTTTGCATCACGTTCTGAGAATGATACATTTAACATTTCCACCTTTCTGCACTGAATTGTGAGGTTTTTATGCCCTGGTGCACGGTCCATTTTTGTGTATGTGCCCTGTACTGCTTAGAATAAGTTATATTCTTTTTATCCCCATTCAGTTTTCTCCAGACATTTATCATGTCTAGCCTCTCTAAAATTCTATTTGCTTCTTTAACTTCTTTCTTCTTTAATTTGAGGTTTGATTTATCAAGTTTAGAGAGGCGGAGATTGAGGTCCCCCACTAGTATAATTTTGGTATCTATTTCTTTTTCTAATTCCCTTGACTTTTCCTCTAGGAATTTGGATGCTATAATGTTTGGTGCATATATGTTAAGTAATGATATTGCTTCGTTCTCGATGGTGCCTTTTAGCAGGATATAATTTCCTTCCTTATCTCTTTTAATTAGATCTATATTTGCTTTTGCTTTATCTGAGATAAGGATTGCTACCCCTGCTTTTTTTTACTTTAGCTGAAGCATAATATATTCTACTCTGTCCTTTTACCTTTATCCTGTGCATATCTCCTTGTTTCAAATGTGTTTCTTGTAGACAGCATATTGTGGGATTGTGGTTTTAATCCATTCTGTTATCTGCCTCTGTTTTACAGGAGAATTATCCCATTCATATTCACAGTTATGATTACTATCTGTGAATTTACCCCCATCCTATTCCCTCCTCTGTTTATATTTTTGTATCTTCCTTTTCCCTTCCCCTCCTTAAGAGTTTTCCTTTTGACCACTGCCTCCCTCAGTATTTCCCTCCCTGTGTCCTCCCCTCTTTACCTACCCTTTCCCCTTACTACTCTTTCCCTCCTTTCTAACCACCCTCTCCCTTTTTATACCCTCCCCTTACCCTTCCTAATGCCTGTAGGGCACAATGGATTTTTTATACTTAATGGAGTATGTTATTCCCTCCTTGAACCCAAACAAATAAGAGTAAATTTCATACAGTGCTCCTCTCCCTCCCTCCTTTCCCTGTATTGAAATGAATTTTTGTGTCTTTTCATGTTAGGATCCTAAACTTAACTGATCATATTGATCCCTCTTTGAATCAGAACCAATGAGAATAACATTCATATGATGCTCATATCCCTTCTTCCTTCCCTTCTACTTTAGTATGTTTTTATGCCTCTTCATGTGACATAATTTACCATTTTCTGACTCATCGTTTCCTTTACTCCCATTACAATCCCTTTGTTCCCCTTAATAGGTTTTTTTAACCTTCAGGTTAGTTCATTTATACCCACACCCTCTGTCCATGTACATCTCTTTTAAGTGTTGCAATAGTTACACAAATTTCAATATTGACAGGTACCAGCTTCTCGTATGGGGATGTAAACAGTTTGTTCTTATTGAGTCCCAAGTTATGTGCATGTGTGTGAATGTGTGTGTGTGAATGTGTGTGTGTATGTGTGTATGTGAATGTGTGTTTTTCTTGTTTACCTTTTTATTTCTTTCTTTGGTGTTGTAAATGGAGATCAAATTTTCCATTGAGCTTTGGCTTTTTCATCAAGACAATCTGGAGGTCCTTTATTTTATTAAATGACCATCACCTTGCCTAAAAGATTATGCTCAGTTTTGCCGGGTAGTTGATCTTTGCTTGCAGTCCTAGCTCTTTTGCCTTATAGAATATCAAATTCCAATCTCTCTGATCTTTTAATGTAGAAGTTGGTAAGTCTTGTGTAATCCTGACTGTAGTTCCACAGTATTTTTATTGTTTCTTTTTGGCAGCATTCAGTATTTTCTCCTTGAACTTGTAGCTTTGGAATTTGGCTACTGTATTTCTTGGAGTTTTCAATTTGGGATCTCTTTCAGGTGGAGATCGGTGAATTCTTTCAATAACTATTTTACCTTCTGATTCTAGGACCTCAGGACAGTTTTCTTTGACAATCTCTTGGAGGATGCTCTCCAGGCTGATTTTTCATCATGGCTTTCTGGTAGGCCGATACTTCTTAGGTTATCTCTCCTGGATCTCTTTTCCAGGTCGGTTAAATCCTGTGGTTTTAAATTTATCTCTTAACTCTCTAATTTGATTTTTAAAATCTTTCTTGAGCTCCTCCAAGAATGCTTTTTGGGCTTGAGAGCAGTTCATATTTCCTTCTGTGGTCTCCAGCATGAGTATAGAGTCCAAGGTGTCCTTTGAATTTGGTTGTTCTTGCTCACTACAGAAGGATTGTATGGTTCTAGATCTCACTGATCCCTTCTTCCCCATTGTGATTGCTTATGTCCTGAATTTTTAGGGTGGATATCTGCTTATGGGGTGCAGATGTATTGTATTTCTCAGGCTGGGAGGTAGGGGTTTGGTTGTTCGCTTTGTGAACCGTAGCCTCTGAATGTCTAGACTGAGGCCAAAGCCAGGACCCTCAATGTTTCCCCTGAGTTACCCTGATGCTCACAGAGCAACCTTTTGGGGAGGGGTGGTCTGACCACTTCATGTTTCCACCTCTGTGTCTCTGGGCTACAGCTCAGGCAGGCTCAGCAGCTGGAGCCTTAGCAGGGCTGGTGTCTGCAGCCTTTCCTGGCAGTGCTAAGGCACACCTGGGCTTGTGTTGTTAGTGCTTGCTGGCTCTACCCTCCTGGGCTTAGACTCTGTACTGCCTCACTTGTCCCCTTCCTCAGTGACTCCCAAGCCTGAGGCTGTTTCCACTAATTCAGGATTTTACTCTGGTTGGGACATTTATCTCTGGGTTTCCTGGGTCAGGCAGGGGGAACAGGGTCAGTGGGGTTTGATTCTACCATCTTGACTCCTAGAAGTTCAGGCTCATGGTTTTTAAACACGTAGGCTGTGAGCTGGTAGCCCCAGGAGAAGCTGTTGTCACTGCTGCGGGCATTTTCTCCTACCCAGCTCTGACGATTCCTCTGTCCTGTGGTGAGACGGCTGCAAATCACCCTTGGGGTGGGTGGGGCCGCTGGCTGGGGCTCCTGTAGTCTCCTGTAGACTCTTTTGTAGTTTGCTCTCAGAGCAGCCCCCGTGTGCTCTGTGTTCCCTTGCACAGACCTACATGGGCACTTTCCTTGGCTGGGAATCTGCCACACTCTGTCTCCCAGTGGGTTCTGTCACTCTAAAATCCATTCAAATTCACTTTTAAAAGTTTAGCAACAGAATTCTTGGAGGAGCTTAGAAAAGTTACTGCTTCCTTTCTGCCATCTTGGCTCCACCCCCCAGAACTCCAAGAGAAAACTTTTACAGTGGAGGGGAAGAGGGAGGAGGTAAGAGGGAATGAATGAACTTTACTCTCATTAGATTTGGCTTAAGGAGGGAATAACATACACAATCAATTGGGTATCAAAATCTATCTTACCCTACAGGTAAGCAGGGGAGAAGGGATAAGGGAGGGGAGGGATGATGGAAGGGAGGGCAGATTGGGGGAGGGGATAATCAAAAGCAAACTATTTTGAGGAGGGACAGGATCAAAGGAAAGAATAGGACAGATGGGGGTGGGATAGGATGAAGGGAAATACAGTTAGTCTTTCACAACATGACTATTATGGAAGTGTTTTGCATGATTATATATATATAACCTATATCAGATTGCTTGCCTTCTCAATGAGGGTGGGTGGGAAAGGAGGAAGGGAGAGAATTTGGAACTCAAAGTTTTAAAAAACAAATGTTAAAAACTGTTTATACATGTAACTGGGAAATAACATAGACAGGCAATGGGGTAGATAAATCTACCTTGCCCTATAGGAAAATAAAAAAATAGGGATAAGAGGAGGGCAGGTGGTATAAGGGAGGGCAGATTGGAGAAAGAAGGGGTAATCAAAATGCACACCACCTTGAGGTGGGGGAAAGGAAGAGATGGGGAGAAAATTTAAAACTCAAAATCTTGTGGAAGTAAATGTTGAAAACTAAAAAAAAAATCATTAGTAAAATAAATACATAAACAAATGAATGAATGAATATATAAATGAATAGATAAATCAAAAGACAAATAAATAAGTAATAAATAAATAACATTTCACCCAAGGAAGTAATCATAAGCACAGTACATGTCTGGGGAGAAGATTACTCATTTAGTGGTATTGGATGGAATCCTCTTTAGTCTGTTGGGCTCCCTTCTGTGTTCATTAATTTATAAAAGAAACTGTTTTATATGTTAGACCTTGCAAACCTGTGTGTTTACAGGGAGAGCTGGCAGATACTCCTAAGTGAAGGACAGTCACTGACATTCTCAAGATTTATGTGAGTAGGGGCAGTGAACCAAGGGGTCACCAATGAGTACCTGTGCCCTTCATATAAGAAGAAAGCTTCAAATATAAGGGTTACATTGAGCTTTATAAAGGGCAACCTTCAGAATGAAGTGAGATGTTTATCTTCCCAGGATAATTCAAAAATGCTGGGTTTTGTTTTTTGTTTTTTATTTTTGCTTTTTGAAGGGGGGGAAGGCAGGACAGTTGGGGTTAAGTGACTTACCCAAGGTCATATGGCTAGTAAGTGTGAAGTATCAGGGTGAATTTGAACTCAGGTCCTCCTGACTCCAGGGCCAGTGCTTTTTTCACTGTGCCACCTACCCACCCTGAAATGTGTTATTATTGTAAATCATTACTGTCACTATCAACATCATAGTCATTCTCATTATTAGCTATGGAATGTATTTCAGAGCATCTCTAGCCCTATCTTCCACCCAAGTTCAGGAACCTCTTTTGTGATATCTCTGATAGGTAACCACCCAACTTGACATTTAATTTGTTCTGTAGTGAAGAGGTCACTAGCTCATAAGACCATTCACTTCACTGCTACTCAGTGGAAATGTAGTGTCTTAGGAAAGAGCAGTAGACCTAATGTTAGAAGGTCTGATACATAAATTCAGCTGGCTATATCCTGGATAGAGTATTGGGTACAGAGTCAAGAAGACCTGAGTTCAAATCTTACCTCAGATACTTGCTACCTGTGTGACCCTGGGCAAGTCACTTGACCTTTATTTGCCTCAGTTTCCTCAGCTGTAAAATGGGGATAATAGTAGCATTTACCTTCCAACACTGTCATGAACATCAAAAGAGGTTATACTTGTAAAGAAAGCACTTAACATAGTGTCTTGCACTTTGTGAGTGCCATATAAACATTAGATGCGGCTGCTACTGCTACTACTACTACTACTACTACTACTACTACTACTGCTGCTGCTGCTGCTGCTGTTGCTGTTACTCTGCTTGCTGCTGCTATTGCTGCTGCTGCTCCTGTTACTGAATCATGACCTGATTTAGAGAACCACTTGGGGTCCATTGGTTAAGTTACTTCCCTTCTTTGCATCTTGGTTTCATCCTCCGTAGAACTATGTAATTGGGTTAGATCATCTTTGACTCCAAGGACTTTTGCAACTCCAGATTTGTAATCCTATGATCCCTTAGATCCCTTCCAACTCAAAATCCTGAAAACTTCACCTCTGTTATGAAATTTCTTCATCATGATATAAAATCTGTCTCTCTTTCTAGTTTTGTATTGGAATTCTTCTGTGCTTTTGAAGAATTATAATTCCCAGGGAAAGTGGTAACTTCTTTTCCTTTTAAGATCTTGAATGAATGAATTAATGAACAAATAAAAAATGTTATTAAGAGCTAATATGTGTCAAATACTGTACTAAGCACTAGGGAAACCAATAGAAAGACCAGACAGTTCTTACTTTCAAGAAACTCACATTCCACTTGGGAGATACAGCCTAAATAGATTCGCTTTGATGCAAGGTGGATTGAAGGGGACTGGACTGGCCAGAAGGGGAGTTGAGGCTGAACCAGAGGTTCAGAAATCCTTATGTTGTAGTGGCAGGTCAGATGACAGTGCCTGAAGGGAATAAATGGTAAGGGAGCAGGGCAGATGGGAGGATTGGTAGGGAGGGAGGAGTGGTTTGGAAGGTTCAGGTACAGTTGTAGTTCTGGGTTCCTTCCTGTAATGGTGAGGATGGGGGTGGGGTAGTCAGTGTGCAGTCAGGAGGGGGAAGGGGGAGAGGAGCATTGATTGGCAGGATGGTTTAGGGATGAGGGCTTCCCAATATGCCTGCACCTGCTGTGTTCTACAGATTAGATCTGTTGCAGACATTGTGGAGGGGAGTGGGTTGAGAGGGATGCTATGGATCCTAATTCCTGCTGGGCCCATAAAATGGAATCTTACTTCAATAATTTATTGAATCTGCGATGTCATTTGTATACCAATGTTTCATAAACCTCAAAGCATTGTAGAAATTCTGACTACTCTCTCCACAGATACAGGTAGTCATTCTTCTGGAGTATAGTACGTTCTCTTTGAATTGTCGTGGCCAAAGAATCACAGTTAAACTGGTGATGGGGCACCACAGCTTTGTCTAGGCACATAGTCTTTGGGCAACAGACACATAATCTATCGCCAGTCCTATATTCTTATATAGCATATATTTATAGACTACTATATCAGGAAGGAATTCTCTAGTGCAAACCCCTTGTCATTCAGAGGAAGAAACTAAGGGTCAGGGTGGATAAGTGAGTTTCCCAAGGTCAGGCAGCAAGTTAGTGGTGTAACCAAGATTAAAACTCAGGGGTCATCCAGAAACAGAATTTATCTGCACAGAACAGATTAGAGATTTGATCATTATGTGATTGATTTGGTCTGTGGTGCTCAGCAGACAGAATAATCCTGGCCCCGAATCATGCTGCTGGACTGATAAAAACCAAGGCTGTGTGATGTGAGAGGCTCAGAGTGGAGCAGTTTGCTCAGCCTTTGGCAGACTGTCATTGAAGTGAGTAGCCCTGCAGAGTGTGTGTTCTCCTTTTGAAATAGTGGGAGCTCCCCTCATCTCTTCAGCCTTCCAGTTTTCTAATCCCACAATAACCTCTGAATGATAATATTTGGTGTGTTTAATTTCTCTGAATAAACATCAGAGGTGAGCAAGTGTGTGAGCCACAATCAAAGGAGAATGAGACACTGTTCATTCCAATAAAGTGGAGGAAGAATAAACTGTCATCAGGGCAGGTTCCAAGTTTGCAATTATGTGATATGAAAGTTTCAGAAACTGAAAATGCCTGAGCCTCTGGTGATTAATATGTTCCACTGCAACCGAATTGGTCACATTTTTCTTCCATCTCTGTGTTAGAGAAGTATCCTGTAATGCGTAGGCCACCTCATGTGAAAGGCCTTTCCTTACCACCCTAGCTCATAAAGATGCTTCCTTTATCTGAGCTGCTACAGCATCCATTCTGCAGTAGAAAAAGTACCAGTCCTAGAATTAAGGTGAAACTGGGTTTGAATAGGCACTGGCTGAGTCATCATGGACAAGTCATTTAATTTACCTGAACCTTGGTTTCATCATCTGTAAAATGGGGACAATAGTACCTACCTTATAAGGCTGCCGTATGACTCAAATAAAGTAATGCACGTGGAGTGCTTTGTAAACCTTAAAACCCTTTGCAAATGTCAGCTGCAGTGTTCTATGGTTCCTTCTTTCTTTAGTATTCTAGGATCCAAATTCTAACATTGTATTTTCTATGTTCTAAGTTCCCTATTCTAACAAATTGAGTTTGGACAATAGGGGAGGAACAAAAAATCCTTTTTGTTGGGAGAACAAAAATCCCTTTCACATCATTTGGAATTTAATTATATATTAGCCATCAGTGATAATAAAGAATATTTATATAGTGCCTACTATGTGCTACACTATGCTAAGCTCTTTATAAATATTATCTTACTTGATCCTCACAATAACCCTGGTGCTACCGTTATCCCCATTTCACAGATGAGGAAACTGAGGCAAATAGAGGTTAAATAAATAACCTGCCCAGGTTACAAGTCAGTAATTGTCTGAGACTATATTTGTATTTAGGTCTTCCTGACTTAGGTCTGTGCTCTATCCACTGTACTGTCTAACTTTCTGTGTGTATGTCTATGCAGCAGTCATTCAGATTCTGGAAGGTCCAAGAATTAACAGTCTCTGTTCTAGTGAGGAGGGGTAATGAGTTCTGATCCTCCAGCAGAGGTGATTCCTGATCCTGTCTTACATCTGTTGCTGGATTTGAGTAGCCTCAGACCCACAGATATTGCTCCTAGACAAAAGGAAACAGAAGCACATAGGTGAGGCATACAAGTAATTCTCAGTTTATCTTACAGTGCAGAATGACCAGAATGGAGGTTGTAATGTTTCATAATGTTTACTCCATATTTTGCTAGTATACTTCTCCCTGGCCTCCATCTTCTTGGACTGAAGTTCAAGGTGATCATCTTAATGGTGTGCTTATGCCTATAATGGCCACCAATTAAAATTTAAAAACACATTAGTGGATTTCACAGGTGAGCAATTCTATGTCTGGAGAAGTGTATGCATTCCAATTCATTCTCTTTCTGCCAATATTAATCTCAAACCCATTCTCTTTTCCAAGACCTATCATGGCTCTCTGTGATCATTTCACTATTGTTTGGACTCTGTTTGGATTGTCCCCACCCAGCTGCTCTCATTGCCAGTGTATATCAATCAGACTACAGTCCCATGTAACTGGTGTTAGCTAATGGATTCATGTAGAACAGATTTTATTCAGGGAAAAATGAATTTTTCGCTATTTGCATGATCCAGCTGCTCCACCAACCTTTTCTCCTTCCTGCCCACCCCACCCCCCTTTCTAGTATATGAAAAATTGTCTCCTACTGTCCACCAGTGTCATCAATTCCTGCAGATTAACTAAGCATCTGAAAGCCCAGGCAAGATAAGTTAGGGCTTGGAGGAACATAAATTTGTCTGTTGATTTCTATTCCTATACTAATTTCCAGTTCATTTGTTTTGAGTGTGTTTCTTTTATGCCTGTTTCAGAGTATATTTGTGTGTCCATCTCTTGGCAGCTTAGCTGCCTTAGGACCCTTTAAAAATACAACACGTAATCACTCACTCTCAGGGACCCCTAAATATTTTTCCTCATGGAAACTCGTAGTTGAATATAAAGACCTGTTGCTCATGAACTCTATGTTTTTGTGTGTCCAAGTGCCTACCACAACGGTTCTCAACCAGTGAGTCACGATCCCTTTGGGGGTCAAATGACCCTGTCATAGGGGTCGCAGGGGTCGCCCAAGACCATTGGAAAACACATATTTCCAATGGTCTTAGGAACCGAGACACCGTTCCTCTATCTGTCTCTAGGCGGATCCGCCCATGTGAAGATAAACCCACATATGAGTATTAAAGGGTCGCAGCATTAGGAAGGTTGAGAACCACTGGCCTACCACATAGTAGGTGCTACATGGATGTTTCTGAAATTAATGAAATCAATGGATGGATGAATTAATGAATGGCAGTAGAGGATCTTGTCTTGAAGTCAAGTTCCACATTTTCGTTCCTACATGACTTTGGTCAAATCATTTCCTTTTTCAGTACTTCGGTTTCCTCATCTGTAAAATGATATTGTTGAATTAGATGATCTCTTAGGTCCTTTCATATATATGAATAGGTCTTGTCAGTATGATGATAAGTAGATGTCTTTACAGGCAGTTAGGTGGCACAGTGGATAGAGTGCCCATTGTTCACTTAATATGCATATGTAGGAGGCAGCTAGATGACTGAGGAATAGAGTGCTGGGCCTAGAATCACAAAGAGTTCAGTCATGTCTGACTCCTCATGACCCCATTTGGGTTTTCTTTACAAATGATAACTGGAGTGGTTTGCCATTTCCTTCTCCAGCTCATTTTACAGATGAAGAAACTGAGGCAAACAGGGTTCATTGACTTGCCCAGGATCACTGTAATGCCATACACAAGCAGCTTCCCAAAAGAATGCTGTGAACAGCTTTTAAGGTTCAATTACACAGTATAGTGAACACCATTTATTCCATTACAAATCAAGGCAAACATTCATAACAAATCACAATATAATATTCACAACATTACATCTTATCACAGAAAATCACAATATAGTGTTCACAACAGCTTATCATTAGAATGGTCAAGTAGTTTTCACCAAAGTGGCCACAGTATTAAGAAGAAAGAACACAAGAATAATCATCTGCTTTCCCTAAGGGAGGAAACCGTCCTTACTTAATCATTTAGTCATTTCACAATACAGTAATCAATATCTAGTCATTCAATCAATTCACAATACAATAATCAATCTTCCACTCATGGGGCAAATTATAGATTAACTTGATCAGTCACTTATCTAGTAATTAGTCACTATTCCATCATCAGTCACTACTCAGTTATTGGTCACTACTCAGTACCCTCTTAAGACAGTGGTTCTCAACCTCGGGGTTATGTTCATTTTGTAACAGTGAAAATACATCCTGCATATCAGATAGATTCATAACAGTAGCAAAATTACAATTATGAAGTAGCAATGAAAATAATTTTATGGTTGGGGGTCACCACAACATGAGGAACTGTATTAAAGGGTTGCAGCATTAGGAAGGTTGAGAACCACTGCTCTTAAGGGGTAGTGGGAAATACACAGGCCATCCACCCCTTGGTCACAAGCAAATCACAATTTCATCACTCATTCAATATCTAAGGAGAGGCCTTTTCTTCATCTTGACTCAGGGTGGTCTCTCAGATTACCTGGATCCCCTTCCATGGTCCCATCTCCTATCTGAATCCCCCAAACAGTCACTTGGATTCAGAGGCAGACAGCTCCCAGGTTCACGTCCCTGTCCCTGTCCCTGTCCCTGACCCTGTCCCTGTCCCTGTCCCTCCCCTTCCTACTCCCCCTCCCCTCCCCCCTCCATCCCCCTCCCCCTCCTTCAAAAACTCCTACTCCGTTCTCAGTCCAGCAGCCCAGCTCCCAGATACTGTGACAACTCTGCAACATTCTTGACTCTGTTAGTAAGTGTCTGAGACTAGATTTGAATTTAGGAATATGAGTCTTCCTGCATCTTGGCCCAATGCCCTATCCACTACATCACACTGCTGCCCTGGAGGCAGGAAGACCTGAGTTCAAATCCAGCCTCAGACATGTAATAGCTGCGTGACCTTGGGTAAGTCACTTATTTTTTGTTTGCCCAGAAGGCTGCTAAGTGGTTCAGTGGATGGAGACTGGGCCTGGAGTCAGGAAGAGCTGAGGTCAAATCCAGCCTCAGACACTTACTAGTGGTATTACCCTGAACAAGTTACTTACCCGCTGTTTGCCTTAATCTGCTGAAGAGGGAAATGGCAAATCACTCCAGTACGTTTGCCAAGAAAACCCCATGGACATTATGGTCACAAAGAATCAGATATGAATAAACAACTCAACAACAACTATACACATACCTGTATGTGGCTATATGTACATGTCAGGACTAGATCCAATTCTAAGTTCTAGGATTCCATGTTTTCATGAAATTTGCATCCTTGTTTAGAAGAATCCTATCATCACAGGCATCAGAACCCACAGTTCTGTTGTCATGACATCACAGTTCCCATGGCAACAACTGTGCACTAGTACAGCAGTGACCTTAGTCAGAGATCTTTGGGGTGAGTTAACAGTGGATGTCATCTTCAGGTGCTGGCATGAAAGACAGATGAAGAAATGTAAGAATAGGAACAGGTGTTCTTATTCTCCTGCCAACATCACTTAAAACCAAAATGAGGGGGAAGAACAGGTGATGAAGCCAAAAGAAATAGAAATAATTATCTGGTCTTTTGAGTCAATAAGTTATGAAGAGAAGGTAGGGAGGAAATGAAGAGTTTAGCTTTCTTATGTCTAGTTCCTTTGAACAAGACTTTATTCTGTTCCAAACTCAATTTCCTCATTTGTCAGATAAGGAGATGGAAGATTTCTGTCAACCTTGAAATTCTATATTCTGCATTCTAAAATTCTAAATTCTAACATTCCTTCCGGTTTTGATGTTCTACATCTACGTTCTAAAGTTCCTCCTTTTCTAACACAATACCATTGTAAAGATGGTACATTATACCAGTAGTAGGCACATTAGAAGTGCTTAGTTTATCTGATTTGCTTAGAAAATGGAGAGTAGAGGCTGATGAAATGGGATACAGGTCTGACAGTTCTTGTTGGGAAAAAAGGTTTTGGGCAAGGTCTGGAAAGTGAGAGATCTGAGGGTTGAGGAAGGAGCTTAGCAGTCACTGTGAATATATGATGGCATTAGGCAACTTTCTAGAAAGGGAATATGGTATGTTATTATGATATAATATTATGGTGCTATAAGAAATTTTGCAGGGGATGGTTTCAGAAAAAACCTGGAAAGATATATGGACTGATGCAAAATGAAGTGAGCAGAACCATGAAAATATTGCACACGGTAATGGCTATTGTTAACTGATATATAGTTGCTGGGATTATTTTAGGGATTATCCTAATTATAATCAATTGTGAAAGACTTAGTTTTTCTGACCAATACAGTGATCCACAAGTATTCCAAAGGACTCATTATGAAAAATCCTATCTACCCAGAGAGAACTGATGAAATCTGAGTGCAGAGTAAAGCTATTTCTTCTTTATTTTTTTCTCACTTTTTTGCAATATAACTAATGTGGAAATGTTTTTCATGATTTCATAGATATAATGGATATCATTTCTTACCTTCTCAATGGGTAAAGGAGGGAGTGGAGAGAGGGAGAGAATTTGGAACTGATTTTTTTTTAAAGAAATGTGGAAAAGGAAGGAAGTGAAATGAAGACAAAATTTAACTTTTTTTTTTACAATGTTATTAATGTCCAGGCCTATGAACAAAATAATCAGTTATTATAATCAATATATATCAAATGGTGATGGTAAGAAAATAAAATGGGAGGCTTGAGTGATTGTGTCAGAGATACAAAGAAAAAAAGAAGATGGCAGATAATCTTGGGGTGTGTAGAAGTTACTACATTCAAGATGGGCAGTCTTGGTAAACATAGCTTATGTGTTATAAAACATAAGACTTTCATGAAACATGGGAGACTAAATAAATAGATTGCCAGCAGTGGGCTTGTTTGCCATGATGCTCAAGGTATCCAAAGAAAGGAATGAGTACTAGATTTAAAGATAGATGACCTGAGTTGGCCTCTTGGCTATGCCACTTCCTACCTTAGATAAGTCATTTTACCACTCTGGGTCTAATTTTTCTCATCCAGAAAATCTAGTGTTAGGTTATATGGTTCCCAAAGCCTTTCTAGCTCTAATGTTCTCTGAGCCTAAAGATCTCCTCTGAACAGAGAAGAATCTCTATTCGGAATTTATCTCCTATACTCCAATACTGAGAATTTCAAGAGAAGTGCATAAAGCAGAGGTAAGGATAGAATGTGGAATGATTCTTGAAGTGGGAATTTGGTCTGATTTGCATCAGCTGTCATTCCTGAAGCAGGGAAGTTTGACAGTTTGAGGGAAGTTGGAGAATTCTTAGATTCATAACACATTGGAGTTGAAAAAATACCTTCAAGATCATTTAGTCCAAGGGTTCTTAATGTTTTTAGTATATCATATACTCCTCTGGAAGTTTGGAGAAGCTTATGAATCCTTCCTCAGAATTATGTTATATGTAACATGCATAATAGACATGTAACATATATAATGTAGTTAAAAAGATTGCAAAGAAAACCAATTATATTGAAATATTTATAAAAATGTTAAACAAATAAAAGTCCTATGCTATAGATTAAAAATCTCTGAATCAGTCAAATTTTCTGTCTGTAGAAGAAACTGAGGGCCATAGCAGGTTAGCAACTTCCCCTATATCACACAGTGAGCTAAAGTCAGAGTTCTTAATGTTGTGCCTTGTCTAAACCTAACCCATACTATACTGGGTAACAAAACCGTAGCCCTTTCTAAATATAAAGCTCTTGTAGGACCTTTCAGTCAGACCTAGGCTGCCTTCCTTGTTTCTTAACAAGGAGCTGAAAAAAGATAAATGTTTAATGAGTCATTTCAATATTTTAAAGTAGGTTTTCTGGTTAAAATACCACAAAGTTTTATGTTCCATAAGGCAATGTCTCTGGGAGATTATCTTGCTGCAAGACAAAGAGGAATCATTTGTATGGTGAAGCTGGAAGGGATCTTACATAGATCATTAAAGTTCAGGCCTCTCATTTAACAGAGGGGGAAACTGAGGTCTCCAGAAAGGACTTACTTAAAATAGTACCATAAGGTTTAAAACTGGAAGAAACCTTACAGATAATTTAACTCCACTCTTCTATATTACAGAAATATTGTAGCCTAGAGAGGGGACTTATCCAAGGTCATATATGGCTTAGTGGTTGAACTTAAACTAAATTTAAGAAAAGATTTCCTTGCATGTGGCCTCTGGGAAGAACTAATGAGCTGCATTTCCAGATGGAAAGGACCTACAGTAATGGCGATATAGAATTTCAGAGTTGGAAGAGATCATAAGAGGCTTTACAGGGATGATAGTGTATAATTACTGAAGGGAGGAAGAAAAGCAGAGAAGAGAAGGTTCATAAATATTTTCCCTCTGGAGGGAGGTACTAGTTCATAATTTTTTTAATCAACAAAAACTTATTAAGTCTTGGGATAGTAACTGGTTTTGGGGTAGAAACAAATGAGAATATTTGAAAATTTATGTTACCACAAATGGGAAGTTTTTGCCAGTGACCTCAAAAAGGGTACCATACTCTCTTCTCTTCCTTTAGTTGTTATTATTTTGCTTACAAAAGCCATTAGCTCTCACTTCTGGGCTAATGTTTCCAAACTTAGCCTCATATTCCTGAACTGAGTGTGTTGCTGGGAGAGGAGGAAACACTTTAGGGAACCCTCTGGGAAAGTAATATATCTCAGTTGAGTCAGGTTAACTGAATTTCCTTCCCTTTGTTTCTGTGTTTTTTGTTCCCCTAGGCTATCCATGTCCCCTGCAGAGTTTTGTGCAGAGGACTGTACTATAAGCCCATGAAGGTCTTAAGGTGCATTATACACTTAAAACACGAGTGGTGATATCACTGCATTGAAAGGAAAGCCATCAGATTACTAATCCCTTGTGAATTTGGCAATCAGAGGTTGTGGTATTCCAATAATATGAAAGTTGCCACATTCCATTATTCTTTTGATACTCAACATCTTTTGAGTAGCTACAGTGTATGAAGTTCTGTGTAAGGGTGCCAGAGGAGAGACAAATTCCTAGTTTTGGTCCAGATCCTTCAGTTAAGGAGATAAAATATTAACACATGTCTGATTTACATAAGAATATAATGGTTAAGTAGAAGGTACTGGTAAGTACTAAACATTCTTTTTTGGTGGGGAAGGAAAAAGTCATCTTAACCATGATAGCCAGGAAAACCTTCACAGAAGGCATTTGAAAATAAGATTAACCTTTGAAAATAAGATTAACCTAAATTTTTATCTGTCATTGGGTAGCTGTATATCTTTTGGAGCAGAACAGGCCAACCAATGGCTTATGATACTTAGGTCTCAATTAGCATAAATAATGAATCCTCAGAAGTCATGACATTATTTGAATTCACACTGTATAATTCTACAACTGGAACCAATTACTTTATTTTACATAATTACAACTTTGAATAGTGTAAATTCAAATACATTTGACCACATCAGTAGATTCACTATTTATGCTAATCTAGAACTGGCTATATTTTGGACAAAATCTTCTGCTTCAGAGATCTAAACCCAAGTTTTAAAACAAACTCTGGTTTCTAGCATCTAGTTTATATACTCACCTTTGGACTTTAAGAGGTCAGTGTTATAGTGTTTAAATAAACAAATTTATTTATTTTCTTGTTTACATCATTCATTTCCACAAGATTTTGAATTACAAATTTTCTCCCCATCTTTCCCCTACCCAACACCTCAAAACAGCCATCCCACTGTATAACCCCTCCCCCAATCTGCTGTCTCCTATGTCCTCCCTCTCACCCCTCTGACTTTCCGGTAAGGCAGGATGGATCTCCCTACCACAGTGCCTGTATATCTTAATTCCCATTTGGAGGTAGTTAATAATAATAATGATAATAATAACAATAATGATAATATGTATACATATATATTTTTAACATTTGATTATAGAACTTTAAATTCTAGATTCTTTACTTTCCTCCCTTGTCACCCACCTCCACTGGAAGGATAGGCAATTAAATACAGGCTGTATATGTGTAATTACACAGAACCTCTCCACAGTGGGCATATTGTGAGAAAC
>CM053585.1:248523369-248552378 GCA_028646515.1 Pseudochirops corinnae | reverse complement strand
CTCCTTGTTCTTCTGTTGCTGTTCTTACTTTGCTTCCTTTGCCTGCTCATGTTGCCAGTCAATTACTTGATATTTTAGCTCTGTGGAACTCTGCTTCCAGAGGGGAAAGCACTGTCCCTAATCACTGGGGTTTTCACAGCTGCTGGAGCTATTGGGAGGCCACTGTTTTTTTTGCAGCCCCCACCAGCTTTGGCTCACTGAAAACGCACCCCAGGACCACCACCCAAGACCACCATCTGGATCCAGGCCTCTCAATGCAAGAACACTTAGCCTCTGAATGATCACTTGACCCCCCTGCAGTCTGCAGGACAGGAGCTCTGAAGCAGCTATGTGGAAGTGGCTGCATGGCTGCCGCTTCTGCCGCTTCCTTGCCCTGGAGGCAGTTCGGCCACACTGCTTTTCTCCCCCAAATTTAGCTGAGTTCCACTGACCTTTCACTTTGTCCTTGTTTCTTATGGCTTGATAATTCTGGAAACTGCCACAGCTGCTGCTGATCCACTCTCCTGAAGGCTCCAGCTGCGGCTGGCCACCCCGGGGCCAAGCCGCGATTTCAGGCCGGGCTGGTTTTGGCTCCCAGAGTGCTGTGATGAGTCCTTCCTGCCAACCTGCCTTCAGCGGGAGGTGTATTTTTGTGAGTTTTGCAGCCCTAGAATTTGTTTATAGTCATATTTTATGGGTATTTGAGGTGGCCGTGTGGGAGCTGCAGAACCTTGTTGCTTCTATGCCACCATCTTGGCTTCCCCCCCCCCCCCCCAGCATTCCCAGTCTTATAGTTTTTAATGATAGGACCACCCATAGAAATATCCAGGGGAGAAAGAAAATGATAATGATAGCATTGATCATCTAATCCAGTATCCTGACTTTACCATGACAGAAATTTAGAGAAGTCAGTTAACTGCAGGTGTGTTTGTTTTGGACTGTGATTTAATTGGTATAGGAACTGCTTTTACTAACACAAATTAACATCTGGTCTATAGTCTTAGAGTCTTGCGCCTTGAGCCACTACGTGACTTGCACAAGGTCATTCATTAAGTTTGTTTTTAAGCGTCAGATGCAGGACGAACACAAGTCTTTCTGACTCTGAAGCTTACCATCTAACCACTACTGCTCCCAAGTGAACCCAAGACTTCTGACATGAAATTCAGTGCCTTTTACATTGATGCCTCAGTGAATATTCCTGAGGTGTGAGCTGCCTTCCTGCTTTTCCTTGTGGTTGGCTGTAAGTGTGACAGAGGGTGAATACAGCATAATGAGAAAGGTCTGCCCTCTGCCAGATGGACTAGATTGCACTTTAGAGTAAAACATTAACTTGGCGGCTGATATAAATGTCCTGAGCCTTTCTCTCTGTCTCTCTCCTTTTTGGGTCTTTCCTTTCATCAGTCCTTGGCCTTTCTGAGATGGTTTTGGTGGTAATCTCCTGCCAACATAATTCTTTGTGAGTTACTTTCGTTTGTAAAACCTTTCACCGCATGAAGATGTTCTATTTAATTAGTAAAAGTTCAATTTTTTTGTCACTGACAGAGCACCGTACATCACCATGTCTAGAGAGTCATTAGCTGGAAAATTAATCAGGGTGGAGAGCAGCTGAATAAAACCCCAGTCCTCAGTGTAACTTTCCACATCCCTGGCTCAGCTGTGGATACTATGTGGAGCCAACTCTCAGAGGACATCTTGGACTATTCCCACCAGTGAGAAAGCACAGTGAGTGTGGCTGTTACTCACCCTGGCAGATATTATGATATAGCTGCTAAGGGACAGACCAGAGGGGATAGGGGAATGTAAGCCTGGATGTGCTGAGCATAAAATTGCCCACAGGGGAGTTCCTTTGACTGTGTTGAGTGGAAGTATTTATCTGCCAAAGTCTCTATTTCAGTTCAGGTATATGTCAGCTATTTCTGCCTCTGGGGGATAGAGAGGAGAGCTGGGGCTGAGACCCACGGCCTACCTAAAATTGGAAATTGCAGAGAGAGCAAAGTCAGGACCCCATTCTGGACAAAACCAAAAAGAAAAGGAGGTGAGCTGAAATATGCACATAGTCCTTTGTTTGAACAATGATTAATGTTTGCAGTCCATTCTATAATGACTTCATCTCTCTGGGGCCTCAGTTTCCTTATTTGTCAAATGAAGGCAGTTCAGAGAGGTAGTCCAGTCACTTCATTTTAGAGAGAAGCAAAACATTTTGCTCAAACTTGCTATATCCACACTGTAAGTGGCATTGTGGGAGCAAGAACCCAGGTTCTCTAACTCCTAGCCTCCTACATCATTATATTACCTCCCTTATATTAGAGGCAACTAGACAGTAGTACAGTGGGTAGAGTAGAAGCTTGAGTAAGTAGTTTAATCTGTTTCAGCATCAGTTCCCTAATTGGTAAAAAGAAGGTAATCATACCTGCCTCAAGGGGTTATCATGATGATGAAATGAAATAACATCTAATGGGCTTTGTGAATCTTTAAGCGCTATCTGAGAATAGATAGCATTCTGTAGCAACATGTGCCACAGTGCAAAGCACTTTGCATAACTCATTCAGGTCTCATGACAGCCCTGGCAAGTAGGTATTTGTTAGTGTTATCTTTATTTTACAGATGAAGAAAATAAGACAAAGGTTAAATTACTTGCCCAAGGTCACACCACAAATTGGTACTGAGTCAAGATTTGAACTCCCAACTCCAGGCCCAGTGCTCTAATCACTGCACTACCCTCTGCTTCTATACTGCACTATATAAATGCTGATATTTTTATGTAACTGTGCTGCCCTGCCATAGGATTGCTGGGAATATCAAATGAGTTAATATATGTTAAAGTGCTTTGGGATATTAAATTTAAAACAGCATCACACTCATGGGATTTTGAGTTGGGTGGTATCTCCTAACCCCTCATTTTACAAATGAAGAAACTGAGGGTGCATAGATAGGAAATTACTTGCCCAAAGTCAGACAAGTAGTAAACTGGAGAGCCAAGATTAGAATGTAGGTTGTCTGATACCCAGACTAGTACTGTTTCCACTAAATCATACATTTTTTTTTGTCTTTGTCTGTAACTGTGACTTCACCTATATAGGGAGCTTCTCAGAAAAGGGAAAGGAAAAAAAAAACCCTCTTCCAAAGCAGATCCCAAATATTCTCCAAGACAGAACAAAGGGACATTTAAGTGACTTGCTCAGGGTCACATAGTCTGGGAATTAAATTGAGGTCATCCTGACTTCAAGGCCAGTCAGCTCTTTCTCCCTTACAACTCATTGCCTCTCCTCAATATCGAGGACTGTGTGCTGTATTATCTAGATTAACAAAGCAGTGTAGATAAATCTGATTATTTATTGGATGGTCAAAGAGTGCCCCTCTGCTCTCATTCTCTTCTTCTCATTGTCATTCCGGCCACTCGCTAATGTTGGCTTTTTCCCCTTCTTCCAGTCTACCTCCTTCACATCATACTCTAGTCGGTGACTTGGTTTACTCTCTTGAATCTATTCCCTTGATTCATACGTTAAGACTTCATTCTCTGGCTACACCACACGCACAGCTTCTGGGACTCGTTTGTTCTCAGCATCTTCATGTCAGCCCTGGACCAATGATTGTCTACTTCTGAGCTGAGGCTGACTATAGCTGACTGATGCCCAAGGTACCCTCTTTTGTTCCAGACCTCTCTCTGGGCTAACTCAATCCATCTCAGGCTTCCTCTAGTTCCTAACGTGATGTTAGGAAATAATCCATGCTTGAATCTTAGATTGATTATTTCTAGTGGGGGCTGTTGTTTATCTTTCAGGAAAAACATAATACACAACACAGCAGGAAGCAGAGAGCCTGAAAATCGGTAATTGTAATAATAACAATAATAATAATACTTTGTTTTTATATAGTACCTTTCATCTGATGTACTCAGAGTGCTTTCATACATTAATTAAATCTCACAACACCCCTCTGTGTTAAGGTAACTGCTCTAGTTCATACCAGTTTCAGAGATAAGTAGGTTGAGATAAGAAAACTATATATAATCTTTTTTTTTTTAAAGCAAGATGAACCGCTTGTCTGAACTACATCTGGAACAGAAGGCAGGGTCTTGTCTCCCAGGGTGCTGAATCATCATTAGAGGGCATTGCTTCATGAAGGAAACAACATGACATAATATAAAGAGAACCAAACTTGGAGTCAGGAGTCCCCAGAGAACACACTCCTTCCACACTCTTCCCTAAGACTCACTTTCTTCATCTGGAAAATGGGAACAATAATTATACTGTCTGTATTACAGGAATATGGTTAGGGAAGCATTCTGTGGAGTACTATGTAAATGTGAGTTATTATTATTATTATTATTATTAAGCATTACTTGTCACTTTCGGGTTCCATATCTACAAGCCAAGGGGGAATTTGGCGTCTTCTTGTAATATGCCGATTTCTCACAGATCAAAGGAATTGTTTATATACAATGTAATAAACGGGCAGCATGTATTGTGGAGCAGAACATGAATTTGGAGCCAGCTTCTGAACGCCCTGCTGTGGGCAGCTTTTTGTTGTTGTTGTTTTTCTTCATTTTGCTTAATTCATATGAGTAAAGCTGAGGGAGAGTCCGAGAAGAGTTGTGTGGGTGGAGAAAGGAAGCAGGTGTGGACTGATGCTTGGCATAAATGAAGTCATCTTATTTCAGAAAAAAAGGAATAATATTTGAAATCAAGAGCTCCTGGTTCTCTTCCAGACCTTGTTCTTACTGCCCTGGTGACCAAATTTCCCACCCATTTCCCTGCTCTGTTGAACTGTATGCTAGAGAAGATGTTAAACTGATAATCAGCAGTCTGAGGTTTTATTACTAGCCCTGTCATTAATATGATGTGTTGTCTTGGGTCAGTCACTGACTCTGAGGCACCCTGGCTATCTGTTATTGCTTCTGTCAAATGGAAGGAGAGAACTCAGTGATCTCTAATATACTCTGACTTTCTGCATTCTCATTTATTTATCTTCTAGCACCAACCTTGTACGTTTTAAAATCCCTCCTTGTTCTAATATTCTGTGTTCTATTTTGCAATCCAGTAAGCATTTAGCAAACACCTACTAAATGCAATGCTCTGTCCAAGGTCCTGGGAACACAGAGGCAAAATGGAGAATAGTATCCATCCTCAAAAGCTTTGAATTCTGATAAGGGAATGTGACATGTAAATACATAAGTGTACAGATGGCTTTTGAGGAAGGAAAGAACGCTAAACAGCTTAGTAATTGTGTTCTAAGTGTCTCTATATTTTAGGCTTTAACATCATTTCCTTATTTTAAAAAATAGGTATAATGTGGCCTTTCTATTTCATAAGGCTGTGGTGACAGACCAATGAAATAATGGAAGGGACTGTGCTTTCTTTACCTGATTTCTCCTGTAACATACCTTATGAAATCCCTCACTCTCTTGGCACTCACAAGTTTGCAGACTGGGTTCCCAAAGGAGTGATTATTCTCACAGGTACCAGGGTATTTTGTGAGTTTAAACTCCTAAAGCTATAATTCACAACCCCCCACAGATATACCTAACTTTAATAGTCAGTCAGTAGATTCAATTAACTCAATGAAAAGTCATTGAGTAGCTACCCAGCATTCCTCCCATAAACCTGAGGAATATTCTCACATAACTGCATACAGAACCAGTGGGAAGAGTAGACACAAACTAAGAGTGCACTGGTAATGAGGCACACCCATAGGGAACACACATGGCCAAGACAGTTCATTCCTTCATCACTTCAGAAGCTCCAGTGTCCTTTCTTCCTATCCTCTACCTTGGCGAGCATTTCAGCTGACCAAGTCTTTTAGCCCTGATCCCTGAGCTTGCTCTGTTTCCAGAGTTTGACTCACAACTGCCATGGCTAACTGTCTTGTTCTTCCAAGGTTCTCTTCTCTACTCCCATTGCCAGGCACCTATTTTCTCTAATATCAGAACTGGGTATGTCAGTTCCTGCTGAACCAGTGGCTCCACATAAGAGTCTATAGTCAATGGAAAAGGACAGGAAAGAGTAGTTCTCCACCCTTCCTCCTTGCTGCCCTCTGGTAAAGACATACTAGTCACATTCTACAATGTTCCTTTTTGCATTAACTATATAGACTTTCTTTCAAGGCTGGGAAGCTTGATCTTTAATGGTTACTAAGGGCATTTAGCCAGCCAATGGCAAACTATCTCTTTAATTCTATCAGAGAGAACTCTTTTGCACTCCCTAAGGGTATAATAATGGATATAGATACTTATTTCACATTTTTTAAAAAAAGTCACATCAGTATATCCTTATCTCTTTTATCCATCTTTAACCTTTAATAACATTGACTGACTTTTTGGGGGACTTCCCCCCCAACACACACTATGTTATCATCCATCCACTCTCCACTCCTGACAAATTCTCAATGTGGTCTGAAGAAAGCTGGATTTGGAAGTAGAAGACCAGGGTTTGAATTGATGCACTTCTGCTTGTTAGCTATATGACCTCAGACAAGTTATCTAAGCTCTCTGGCCTAGAATTCTAATCTGCAATTTAGAGTTGAACTAGAGGGTCTCCAACATCCCTTCCCACTCTGATCCTGTGACCCTCTGAAATTGACAGTGTCCTCTAGCATCTTTTCCTTCCGTTCTTCATGTTGCCTACACCTAAAATGTCTTTTCTATTTCTTCACTTGTCTAATTCCCACCTGTCCTTTAAAGCTTAATATCCTTTCCTTCAGGAAGTCTTCCTGTTACTGTGGAAAGACTATTGAACTTGGAATCATAAATTCTACATTCAAATTATACCTCTGCTGTAAATTATCTGTATAAATTTGAATCACTTAATCACTCTGGTCCTCAGTTTCCCAATCTGTAAGAAGAGGAGGTTAGACTAGATGGCCTCTAAGGTCCTTTTAAGCTACAGATCTATGAGTCTATGATTAAGGTAGGCCATGACATTCCTCCTTCGTTTTTTTATTAGTGCTTTGTTCCTACCTCTCCAATAAGCCTGTCCTGTACTTAATATTGTGTATTATAGCTCTCTATGTTTCTATCATGTCTCCCTACTAGACTATCATATCCTTAAAAGTAGAGACCAGGATTTGTCTAAACTTTGTATTTCTTCAGGTCTAGAACAGTTCTCTACATACAGTAGGTGTTTAATAGCTTTCCATTGTATTATGGCTGCATTCATGTAATATCAAGAAGTCTAGGGGAAAGCACCAGCATGTTATGTGGACCTAATATGAAGATTTATAAGAAAGAATGAACAGGTCTCACAAAAGATAAATAGGTATGGATTGGGCCATAGTCTGAATCATTAGAAGAGTTATTTATTCTCATGAGATCACAGATCCATCAGCCCATCTAAATCTGAGTTGTTCCATTGTATTTGAAAATAGTAACATGACATTTGAGTGTCAGGTGGTATTGTTAGTTGGGAAGGTGACTTTCTACAAGACCTAAATATGGGTTCAACAGCGTAGCTCACTCAGGGGTCTCTGGAGAGAATCGTTCTTTGCATACAATGCATGATGATTATGTCCTTGCATATTTGAACAGATAGATCCATAGATTTAAAATGATACCAGTTCAAACTAAACACAGAGCCACATGCTTAATACTGCTATTTGGCAAAGGGCCTTCAGAACAAACCACCCGTTTGATTGCCTCCTGTCCTGTAGATTGGGCCATGAAGTTATCTCTGGACATCTGCATAGGGCGACAATGCTGCCCCAACATCTGTACTCTCCTCCTCTATCCGTGCAGCAGCTGCTGTCTCCACAACTGAGGGGATAAATGTCCAGGGCCTTCATTCCCAAAGACTTAGACATTCTCCTATACAGAACAGCAGAATTGAAGAATCAGTAGAGATAATGGCCAACAGGACAGCTTCGCATAAATACCACTGACTCCTCATTAGAGTGGAAACTGAGCAGCTCTCTAGCAGCTAACCTTAGAAGGCAAAGCATGGCAAGAGGTTGTGATATGAAAAATACATCTTTTCTCCACATATTTTTTCATTGTCTTTTCTTGTAGAAATTCAAAGCCCTCTACATTATTCCTTCCCTCCAACCCTAAGTAATGACTTGCCCACTCACCTAACATAAGGTATAAGTATCTAAGTACTATCCTTTTTCAGAGTTGATAGAATCACACAATGTTAAAACTGGAAGGGAACTGTTTAGAATATAATATATATGTAAATTACATGCACACATATATGTTTAAGTATGCATATATGTATGTGTGTATGTGTGTATGTATGTATATATACATATTAGAGCTATTAGAGATGAAAGTCAGTTTACAGCAGAAGATTTTAGTATTGGAAGAGACCTTTGAAAATAAAATGTCAGAACATTTCATAGATCATTAGAACTGGAAGATGCTTTAGGACAAAGAATGTTATGACATAAAACTTAGAATGTAGGAGTTACAAAGGTCCTTAGAAAGCCTTTCATCCAATCCCTTATTTTATTGATATTATTATATTAACAACTGAGCCAAAGAGAAGTTACCCTTCTCAAGTCTAGGTGTCAAGAACCAGAGTTCAGGTCTTCTGAATCTCAGGACACTTCTTTTTTCATTGATTATTACTTAGATATCTCCCTGTCTGGTTCTGGCTAGTTTCTAGGTAATGGTCATTCCTGGTCTTACTTGCCCTATCAGACTCAACCCTTCCAGACCTATCATCCATAGAGTCCCTAAAACAGGATGTAAGTTCTAACCCAGTGGTTCTCAACCTTCCTAATGCTGTGACCCTTTAACACTCATATGTGGGCGTATCTGCATGTGGGTGGACCAGTCTGGAGATGGAGAGAGGAGCAGTGTCTCGGTTCCTAAGACCATCAGAAATATGTGTTTTCTTATGGTCTTAGGCAACCCCTGTGACCCCTGTGAAAGGGTCATTTGACTCCCAAAGGGGTTGTGACCCACAGCTTGAAAACTGCTGATCTGTGAAGCTTTCTCTGACTCCATCAGCTCAGCTGAAAGTGATTCCTCCTTCTGATACACACACATACCCACCCACCACACACCCACCACACATCCACCCACACACACTCACACCCACACCCACAGACACACTCACACACACACACACACACACACACCCCCACCACACCCCCCCACACCCCCCCATACACACACGATGGTTGTGAGATCAAATGAGATAACAACTGTAAACACTTAGCAGAGTACCCAGCACATAGTATGTACTATGTAAATGTTTACTATTAGGTATCATCTATCTACATACACATATACATATCATACACGTATACTATATATATTATATATGTATATTATGTTATACATATATATCTGGCATGATACATAATATAGATATGTGTATATGTATATACATGTGTGTACAGTTGTATCCGTCTCTCTACATCTTGTGTGCATGGTGTATTTGTGTGTATGGCCCTTTGCAATTCTGCCTTGTACTATATTTATTCATGCAGTTGTCTTCTCCTGGCTCTCTATCCATTCTACCTGACAATTCCAAGCAAAGCTCCTTATATGTAGTAGGCACCCAGTAACTGTTCATTGGATTGGATGGAATGATTATGCACAGTGAACAATACTTTCTAAGTATAGGAGAAAAGGGGCTTAGAAGGGACTTGAATGAAATTAGTTCTCTCCCTGGGGACAATCATGAGCACCGGCTTTGCTGAGCTCTCAGATTCACCATTTGGAAATTGGATTAAAGGTAAAAGATTCTGGGAGGCAGCGCTTGGCCTCCAAATATAAGAATGATAGCTCACATTGATATAGCATTTTAAGGTTTTTCAAAGCATGTTTCTTATATTGACTCATTCCATCCTCACAACAGCCCTGGGAGGCAGCTCCCTGTTTTACAGATGAGGAAACTGAGGCTCAAAAATTCAGCGATTTTTCCCATTGTTGCAAAGTTACTAAATATCTGAAGTTTTCTTTGAATTCAGGTTTCATGGGACTCCAGATCTACCTCCTTGTGCTCTGTTCCATGATGTCCTATCGTGCTTCTTTTAGGAGAGGCCATATAGTGGAAGTGGAAGGAGTCTGAGGCCTGTTTTCAAGTTTCAAACTCAGATACCTGCTTTGTGTATCACTCTGGGGAAATTACTTTCACTTCTCCATGCCTCTGTTTCCTTATCTGAAAAAAAATTGAGTTGCTGATACTTGAATTACCTCCCTTATAAGGTTGTTATAAGAAAATCATTCTGTAAACCTGAAAGCCCTAAAGAATTGAGAGTCATTATCACCCTGTCCATGATGATTCTCAGCATAAGGCTGACAACACAGTACGTACTCATTAATTATTTGTTGCTTTATTGAGAGACAGTGTGAAAAAAAGAAAGAAAGAAAGTGGGAGAAAAAGTACATGGCTTACAGCCAGAAGACCTAGAGTTATTGGCCTCTTTCTGCCACTTATTAGCTCTAGAAAATCATTGAACTTTTCTTGGCCTTGGGTTTCTCATCTATAAAACGTATACAATAATATTGGCACAAGCTACCCTACAGGTAGATGCTGGAAGGATCAGACAACATGATGGATATGAAAACAGAACCATACTTGGGGTTGGAAAAGACCCAGAGGCCATCTAGTTCACTCCCCTAAAGCTTCAGGATAAGACATTTTGAGACCTTGAGACCTGAGATACTGAAAAAAATGAAATGATTTCCCTAAGGCCACATAATTAGAAAGTGGCAAAGCTGGGCTACAAATGTAGGGTATCTGGCCCCAAGTCCATTGCTTTTTCCAGTACTAGAGCAGCCTGTATTTTCTCAGATAACAATTTCGAAAGACTATGATGAAGTGAATACTAGTAATGTTTAACAACCAGATCTCTGACAAGGCACAACATACTTTTAAGTTTAATTTGTATTATTAACATTTTCCCATCATTTTCTTAAGTCTAGACAATCAACAAAATGATAAATCAATTCCTCATCCAATTTCTGAGCTGTAAATGTTCACACTGAAAAATTGGAAGAATGGGCTCTCCTGCTGATAGGAGCTGCCTCTAGCACACCCCTGCTATGACCTACCTTCTACGAGACAGTTCTCAAAGCTGGCAGAGTTTGACTTTCTCTTTCTCTTTGCTTTGTTTAATTTCACAGTCCTGACTATTTCTGGAAATCTGCAGCATACAACTAAATTGTCATCTGCAAAAAAAGAAAAACAAAAACAAAACTGATGAGAAAAATTAGAAGGGAGATGGGAAAAGAATCACACTTGGCTTTTATTTCTTCCTTTTGTGTATGTATGTGAAGTGATAAACTTCACACTCCAAAGAGAGAAGGTAACCAGAGCAAAAAAAAAAAAATACTCCACAAATTAGGAGACAGAGCTGGGTAAAGTGGATGTCAGGGAGGGGGGAAAAGTTATTGCAAATGGGAGAAAAAAATCAGGAAAGAAGTGACTCAGGAGGTCATTTGCTAAGGACCCCTGTGGGGCCAGAGCCAGCAAGTAAATGTGCTCTACCACATAGATCCATAAAGAAAGCCTCAAATAAATGATGAGATAAGAATAGAGTTCTGTCTAATTCCCAAGATCTTCAAACACCTACTGATGTTCAAACCTAAAGCTATTGCTTTTCAGCACTCTTACCATCCATGTGATTTTTTTGTGTGAGGTTGATTTCTCTACCCTCACCTTTCTGGGTTCACGCTGAGGCATCGCTCTGGATTCCTGTGGCAGCCCCTCTCTTGCTTCCTGCTTCCCTAGACCTCAAGCCAGTTCTGAGCACTATTAACCCACTCTGCCCATTGCCTCCTGTCACCTCTCCGACACCTCTCTATGAATCTTTTGTGTTCTCAGCTCCAGCTTACTTCAGCAGTGTTAACAGGCATTGAGGGAGAGACCAAGATAATATGTCACATTTTAAGGTTGAGAATGTGCTCCCGGACAACAACCCTAGGAGATGGGGACAGATAGGATGATGAGTTACATTTTACAGATGAGAAAATAGACTCAAAGTACTGAAGGGTTGCCATCTTTTAGCAGCACACATTTGAGTGGATTCAGTCAAAGACCTGGATTTTAGTCTTTGCTTTTTTATTCCCATATGGCATTAGAAAAGTCACTTGACTTCTAGAGGCTTCAGTGTCTTTCTGAGTCTGTAAAATGCATGAGTTTGATGAGGTATCATCCAAAGTCCTCTCTAACTCCAAAATCCTATGATCCATGTACAGGTTATAATTATGGAATGATAGGAACACAAAAAGTAGGAAGGAGAATATAATAAGAATATGAAAGTCCTTACAGATGAGAGACCTTGAGAGCCTGAGACCTGACACCCTAAGAAACAAAGTGATTGCCCTAAGACCACACAATTAGAAACTGGGAGAGCTAGACTACAAATGTAGCATCTCTGGCCCCAAGTCCAGTGTTCTTTTCAGGTTAGAGCATCCTGTATTTTCTCAGATAGCAGTTTCAAAGAATTCTGGCAAGGGTGTGCCAGTAAACGTTTAACAACCAGCTTTCTAAAAATGTACAGAATACTTCTTAGTTTTATCTGAATTATTAACATTTTCTCCTTCATTTTCTTAAGTCTACTTTGACAAAACATGAAGAGACTGCACAGAGCAAAGATCTCCCCTAGTTACAAGATGAAGAAGACTTGCCCTTTGACTTGGACCTTCAGTGCAGTTCAGTTCAACATGCCTTTATTTTCTTTCTTTTAAATTTAGTTTTAGTTTACAACATTCAGTTCCACAAGTTTTTGAGTTCCAAACTTTCTGCCCCTCTTCTCCTCTTCCCTCCCCCCGAGATGGTATGTAATCCAATATAGGTTCTACATGTACCTTCACATTGAACATATTTTCACAATAGTCAAATTGTAAAGAAGAATTATAACTAATGGGATGAACCATGAGAAAGAAGAAACAGAACGAGAGACAGAGAGAGACACAGAGAGAGAGAGACACAGAGAGACAGAGGCAGAGAAAGAGAGAGAAAGGGAGAGAGAAAGAGAGAGAGAAAGAGAGAGCAAATAGTTTGAATCTGCATTCAGACTCTGTAATTCTTATTCTTTCTCTGGATATGGATAGTCTTTTCCATCATAAATGTTTTGGAATTGTCTTAGAACCTCACATTGCTGAAAAGAGGCAAGTAAATCAAAGTCAGTCATCATTGATACAATGTATCTATAATTGTATACAATGTTCTCTTTGTTCTCAGCATGAGTTCACTGTAAGTCTTTCCAGTCAACATGCCTTTAGTATGTACCTCCTAGATGCCAGCCACTAATTTGAGCAGTGGGGATTTAAAGACAAAAATGAAGCAGTTCCTGCCCTCAAGGAGTTTATATTCTACTAGGGGGAAAAAAAAACCCAAACATGTACACATGTAAGTAGATGAAAAATATAGACAAAGTAAATTGGTGGAGGACAGGACCTCTAACAACTGGGGGAAATCCAGAAAAGTCAGTCCTAGGAAAGTTGAGTCGATACTGGAAGGAAAGTAGAAATTGATGATTAGTAGAACTTGATAGAGAAAGAACTTGATAGAAAGCAATCCACTTTGGAATAAAGAATATATTATTAGAGGAAGCAGTGTGGAATGGGGTTGGCAGAGCATGTGGGGCTAGATGGTTTCATGCTAAGGATTTTGGACTTTATTCATTCTTCTAGTGGGAAGACATAGAAGGTTTTTTTAGTTATAGAATGATGTGATTATAACTGAATCTATAAGTTTTAAAAGGCAGCATTTGTAAGCTGCCTTGGAAACATTGGCCAGTGACCATTTTTTCAGTCAACAAACATTTTTTAAGTGCCTATTATGTGGCAGGCACTGTACTCCATTGGAGATAATCTAGAATTTATCTACATTTTACAGATGAAGAAACTGAGGCCTCAGGGAGGTGAAGGGAATTTTTCCAAGGTAATAAGTATAAAAATAAAGAGCTAAACTTAGGTCCTTTGACCTTAAATATAGTGTTCTTTCTATTATGCCACAGTACCACTAGATAATAGGCTATTTCAGTATTCAAAGTGAGAAATGATGGAAGTAAAAATTAAAGGGATGGAAAAAAAAGACAAGAGGTATTCAAATAGAATGGACAGAATCTTGGCCTTAAGCCTGAAAAAACACAGAGCTCACAGGTAGAGGCTCACTATATGTCCAGGGATTTTTCCTCAGGCATTTGATCTATTACAGAATATCAATTTATCTTTTTGAGACTCCTCCCTTCCCCACAGGAACATGGGCATTCCAGCTCTTTCCTTCTCCTCAAAGGGAGTCTTAAATACTAACCCTAAGCTGATTGAGGAAATGAGTAAGCATCAGTGTAATTATCGCCAAATGCCATGGAAACTGGTAGAAAGATAGTTCTTCTATTGGGAAATTGACCAAGTGTCTTGTAGGGAGCACTGAAATATTGGCATTAACCAATGTCAAGGGGAGCATGACTGACACCAGACAAAAGAACCATATAATTTTAGAAGTAGGAAATTAGACCACTGAACATTAGAACATAGAACATAAAATATTAGAGCCAGAAGGAATCTTTACACACAGAATAATTAAACTGGAAAGAACCGAAGAACATAGAATGTTCAAAATGAAATGGAACTGAGATCACAGAAAGTGTTTTATATATAGTTGGTATTTTATAAATGCCTATTGGACTGTATTGGATTTGGTAGAAAATAATTTTAGGGTTTGTAATGAACCTTTCAATATGGAATATAGGTTCACATTGAATATTAGAGCTACAAAAGACCTAAAGGAGACATTTTAGTATAATTTCCTTATTTTATTGATAGGAAAGCATGTCTATAAAGAAGGAAAACAGATTATCTGGAATCAGTCCCTTGCATGGGCACCAGTAGAAGCAAGCTCTCTAAAATTTTTCTGTGGTTTGACACCTTTCCCAATACCCTTCACATATGTGGTGTAGTGGATAGAGCGCTGGCCCTGAAGTCAAGAAGATGAGGCTTCCTGACTTCAAATCCAGCTTCAGACACTTACCAGCTGGGTGACCCTGGGCTAGTCACTTAACTCTGTTTGTCTCAGTTACCTCATCTGTAAAATGAGCTGGAGAAGGAAATGAAAAGCCACTGCAGCATCTTTGCCAAGAAAACCCCAAATAGGGTCATAAAGAGTTGGACACAATTGAATAACAATAAATTGTCGCCTACCCCCTCCAATGACCTGTATCTGACCTACCCTGCAAAGAAGCTGATAAAATGTCAAAGGCTATTTCCTTCTAAGAGAGAGGAAGCTGAGAATATAATTTTTAATCAAATATCATTTCCTTACACTTTTATTCATGGAAAGAGCCTTAACCCTCTGAGATGGGAGCTCTAAATACCAGTGCTTTGACTGTGGTTCTGTGGAACTTGGGAAAAGTCACTTCCTCCCTCTGAGCCTCAGTTTATCCTTTGTCAGTTGATATAGGTGCACTAGATAATTTCTAAGGTCTTTTCCTTCACTAATATTTTATATCTTAAAATCCCTTCTACATCTAACATTCTTATTCCTTAAAAGCTCTTCTACCTCTAGCTTCCTGTGGGTTTGTTGGCCTAGTTTCTGTAGGTTATTTTGATTTTTCTGTAATCAGTCTGCATCCTAAAGCCCACTGGGTGGTTCTTCTCTTGCAGTTCTTTTGGAAGTAGTCACCCTGTTTTCACTTATTAGTTATTACAAATCCAAACAAACACTTTCTTTTTTTTTCCTTAAAAAATCTGAGAGAAGACTTTGTTGTTGTTGTTAAAAGCTATCTTAATTATATATAAGCAATGGAGATTCCCAAGGATTCATTAACATCATAAATAGAACTCTGTTCCTGACTCTCCATGCAACAACCATTATCTCCTGCTATGTGGGGACAGAGCATTCCTTCCCTTTACCCCTTGAACTTGTCCCTTTGGCTCGGCAGCTTTGCTGTTTCCACCATCTATCAGCTGTGTGTCCAACCCCTCTCCACCTCCCCAGCCCACAAAGAGCAGGAATTGTGCTTTCTTGACCATTCAAGCCTCTCTACCAGGACCCAGATTCAAAGAAGTTTGTTTAGCTAGATTCCCCTCTGGTACTCCCTGGGGCCCAAGCAGAAGGACTTGAGGCTCTAAGCAAGTAACTAGTGCCTGCCAGTTGGCACAGGGAGATGGCACACTTGGAGTGGGGATTGAATTGTTGCCATTGGAGATGGCAACAGATGCTTCTTGGTTGAGGATGAGTTGGTTATATCAGGGCTCTGTGGTTTGAGGCAGAATCCCAATTATTTCCAATTAGGAGAATGTCACTGCAGCTGCTATATGTTGCCCTTGCCTTCCTGCTGCCAACCTGGCCTCATTTGTCTGAGAGGATGTACCTCTGCTTCTGACTTTAGACTCATTTCATCCCAGCCCCACTCCCACCTTCTTCTACATTCTTTTTTTCTATACCCAAGGACATTATCTATGTGACAAGTTACTGCCTTCGCAGCTACTCTTTTGCATCATTTCCCAAACACAGCCTGTAGTTCTAAGAGCAATGATTTTAGAATCAGGGGACCTTGGTTCAAATCTCAGCTCTGGGACCAATAGCTGTGTGACTTGAGGAAATCATTTAATTGTCTCAGTTTCTGGTTCCTGTTCTATAATAAGTGGATTAGAGTAGATGAGCAGTCAAACAACAAACATTTGTTAAGTACCTTTGATGTGTATGTAGGTAATGTGCTAAGTTCTTGGGATACAGATACAAAGAGCAAAGACAATCCCTGCTGAGTTTATACTGTTCTATGATCCCTTAGAATATCATCTAACTCTAGCATGATTCAACATTTTGTGTATTTGCTACCCAGCATGACACGTCTTCTCTAATATTTTCTCCTCACTCCCAGGCTTTCCTCAGAGGGGTAAAACTCAAATAGAAATGGGAACCACTAAAATATATATATATATAAGGATCTTAGAAAACCACATATTGACATTGTCTTTGTTCTATTGTATTTTTATTTATTTTCCTAAATATTTCCCAGTTACATTTAAGTCTAGTGATGGGGTGCTTGGGGAACGCTGTGGATTGTGTGTTTGGCTCCTCTGCTCTGCCTCATCCAGGGTACCCTATATGTGATACTGCCATAGGATGAAACCAGCCCATCATGCTAAATACTTAAGACAAAAAACTATTTGATTTCCTTCCTCTTGGCATGGACCACAAGATGTACAAGCTCATAGAAACTGGGGCACGAGAAAGAACACATACAATAACCTGGAAAAGCTGAGAGCACTAGTCCATTCCACTTATTTTACAAATGAGCAAACTAAGGCACTGAGAGCTTGATCAAAGTTACACAGGTAAGAAGTGGTGGAGGAATGATTTCCTCTAGCTACTTCTAGATCCCTTTAGGACCTAAAGTTTAGGAAGTAGAGATGGGGAGAGGAAGAATGGAGGAAAGGGTAGTGTGGGAATCTAACCTCTATATCAAACTGCCCCTCTGATTTGGAATAAGGTTTAATCACATGTTCAAAATAAGTTTCCTCAGATCTCTTTTTTCCCTGAAAAGTCATCTACTTAAAGCCTCAGTTTTTAAATCAGGATCAGTCAACAAGCATTTATTAAATTCCTGCTATATGCCAGGGACTGTGCTAAGTAAGTTCTGGAGATACGGATAGCAAGAATGAAACCAGCTCTACTTTTCAGACCTAGTTTGTCCATCCTAATCCTACAACATATTAGCCATAGTGGCTTTAGACAGGTCACTTCCTCTCACTGATCCTCAGTTTTTTCATCTGTAAACCCTATGCCTTACTTTCTCCATTGGAGTTATTCTGAGGATCAATTGAGATCAAAATAGTAGCTGATATTTAGAGCTTTAAAGTTGGCATAGCACTTTGTGTACAAAAATTTCTTAATCACAGTAGCCCTATGGGGCATTTTGTTAGATTGAAGACATAGTTAGAAAGCAGACCATTTGCTCACTGAGTCTGATTAATGTCAATAGCCTATTATAATATGGAGTACTGAGCTCTATCTGTTATAGAATCAAGAGACCTAAGTTTGAGTTTTAACTGCCATTAATTAGCTCTGTGATATTGGGGAAGATACTTTCCTTTATGTGAGAAATAGTTTCTTCATCTATCTATCTATCTATCTAAGATCTACTCCTTTAAAAAAATTCTCATCCATTTATCTTTTTTTTAAGTGACTTGCCCTGCTTATATCCCTAGGCTCTTATTAAGAATTAATATAATAATGGATATACAAATTCTTTATGACCTAGGAAGGGCTATACACATTTAAGAGATGGTTATTATTATGAATCAAGCTATAAACCTTTATGTTTTCATTTGAGTGTGTTGTCTTTCTTTGATGAAAAAAATGTTATGGACCAGTCAATGATAGAGAACGTGCTTTGAGTTCTCCAGAAATTGGAATGGCTTTCTTGAAGCTATTCACATGTGCAGATTTAGAATTTTAGGTCCAGGAGGAAAATTCAGAGACTCTTTGAATTTATAGTTGAGTAGATTTAAGCCCAGGAAGGACAAATTACTTGGGTAATGGGCTTACATGATTTGGATCTGGAAAAGATCTTGGAACTCATCTTATCCAAACCTTCATCTTACCTTTGGGGAAACTTGAGTCCTAGGGAGTTGAATGGATTTATATACACAGGTAGGGAGTTAGTATTAGGATTTAAACTCAAATTATCTGACTCCAGATCTAGCGTACCAAGTTAGGGCTGACCCAGAAGGTGAATACAGGTCTGCTAAATCTCAATGCAGTACTATTTTCATAGTCACCACTTCTAACACCATACCCAGAAATATGTATAGATGAGGAAGAACCACCGAAGGGATAGAGTTAGAGGGGTAGTGTTGATGCCCTTTGGATGCATTTGTCTGTATGATGACTGTGGGGTTATGTGTGTGGCCTTTGACTTTGAAGCATGACAAAACCCACTAGTCTAAGGTAGGAATTGAACCCATGACCCCAATTAGGTGTTCCTCAATCAACTGACCACAGGCAGTAAAGATATTAATCTTTAATTAATTGATTTAACTGATTGCCTCATACATCTTTTCACTTTCACTTTTCACTCTGCCTTTGTACTATTTGTACCCCATATGACCCATGTCTGACTTTTAGAGATCCCCATCATCTCACGCCAAGCTGGAAGACATGTTAACTGGACAGGTAGAGCTGTCCTTGTGTGTACTCTGAGTCTCCCTTTCAAAGGTATCCCATATCTTCAACGACTGGCACTTTGATCTTTCTTTGGAAGCAGGTTCACATCTGTGTGAGGATGTTTCCCATGGTGCTTACACTTGTGTGTGTCTGTAGGTATACATAGAATTTATGACAACCACTTTGTGTGGTTGAGGGAGAAAGGACTAAAATGTCTGGAATTCAAATAATGGAAAACTTAATAACATGAACCTATGGAGGGTTAGATAAACCATGGAATTCTGATCACCCTTAACACTTATGTAGTCATCCAGTGTTAAAACTGAAAGTGATCTTGGAACAGAGAATGTCAGAGTTTAGAAGCACTGTGTCTTAGAAATAGAATGTTACTAGAGATGATTGAATCATCCCAGAGCTCCCCAGAGCTAAAAGGGACTTAAGATCTGGTCCACATGCCACATTAGAAACCCAGATATAAAGACACTTAGGCCAAAGAAAGTTGAATGACTTGTCCAAAGTCACTAAGGTAGTAATTACTGGAGGCAGGATTTAAATTTAGTCGAAGGTCCTCCAACTCAAAAGTCAATGATTTTCCACTGTACCAGAGCTGCAAGAGAAATTGCAGAACATTCAGTCCAAGTTCAACATGTGAAACCTAGAGATGACTTAAGTCAGGTCCAGAGAAGGGATAGAGCATGTTCAAGGTCAATCACGTGGAATGAATAGAAAAAGAATTAAGCTTCCACAAATGGAGTACTGATTTTCTACAAGGATGTAGGTCTTGGGAGCTTTGAGACTTTCAGGACATTTGGGGTTGTCTGTTATCAAAAAGTCCCAAATAACTTGGTCAATTCAATACAAATGAACAAGCATTTATTAAGTACTTACATTGTGTCAAAACTCGTGCTGGGCTCTGGGAATACAAGACAAAATCCAACCATCCTTTGATCTCAGGAAACTTATATTTTAAGAGGAAGCAACATATACATAGAAAATGAAATAAAAAAAAAACACAACTTCCTAGGGGAGTGCTTTAGAAACAAGGAGGGTTTCAGAATTGGTTTGTTGTAGGAGGAGATGCTAGTAAGCTTTGAATGAAGCAAGAGAATTGAGGAGACAAACATGAAAAGGATATACATTCCAGGGGGATGAGGGAAGTACATTCCAAAGACATAGGGGGATCAATACAAGAAATAATAATATATAATATAATGATATATAATATATATAATATACATATACAATATAATATAATAAATAATCAATACAAGAATCAATACAAGAGTAAACTTAATGTATGGGAAAGAGCAAGTAGTACGTTTTGATGGAATACAGAATTTGTGAAGGCAAACAATGAACAAATAATCCTAAAGATGTTGTGTGGACCCAGACTGTGGAAAACTTCAAAAGCTAAACAAAGGATCTTGTATTTTATTCTAGGGACAAGGGGGAGCCACTAGTTTCTTAAGCAGAAGAAAGACATAGTCAAACTTGTGCTTTGGAAATATCACCTTAGTTGCTATATGAAGAATGGATTAGAGAATGGCATTAACCAGAGGCCGGAAGTTAAGGTAAATTAAGCCTCTGGGCTCACTCTCCAATTCACAATGGATTAGTAGGTCAAGGTTCACAGAAGAGAGAATTTTACTTTTCCCCTTGAGGTTCTAAAGTAACCCTGAGAGGATAGGATTTTTTGGTTGTTTTTGTTTTTTATTTTGTTTTATTTTTTTCCAAAAAATATTTTGACATTCTTTTTTTAAAATTTTGAGTTCCAAATTTTCTCTCCTTCTCTTCCCTCCTCTCCTTCTTCCTTCAGAAGACAAGCAATTTGACATAGATTATACATGCATTGTCATGCAAAACATTTTCATATTAGCCATGCTACAAAAGAAAACACAGACCAAAAAGAAACAACAAAAAAACATGAAAGTGTGTTTGTGTGCGTGTGTATGTGTGTGCGTGTGTGCACGTGTGTACACTTTGATTACCACCCATCAGACTCCATCAGTTCTTTCTCTGGAGGTAGATAGTATTTTTCATCATAAGTCCTTTGGAATTGTCTTAGATCATTGTATTGCTAAGAATAGCTAAGTCATTCAGAGTTGATCATCATTACAATATTGCTATTACTGTGTACATTGTCCTCCTGGTTCTGCTCACTTCACTTTGCATTAGTTGATATAATATGTCTTCCCAGGTTTTTCTGAAACCATTCTGCTTGTTATTTCTTATAAAACAATAGTATTCCATCACAATCATATACTACAACTTCTTCAGTTTTTCCCCAATTGATTTGTTTGGGATTTCTTTCTTTCTTTTTAATTTATTTATTTACTTTTAGTTTACAACATTCAGTTCCACAATCCCTTGAATTCCAGGTTTTCTCCCTCTCCCTCTCTTCCCCCTTCCCCTCCGCCCATGACAGCATGTAATCTGATATAGGTTCTACAAATATCTTCACACTAAACATTATTCAAGTTGTAAAGATTTATAACAAATGGAATGAAGAATGAGAAAGAAGGAACAAAACAAAACAAAAAAGAGAGAGAGACGGTAATTTGCTTCAATCTGCATTCAGACTGTAGTTCTTTCTCTGGATGTTGATAGCTCTCTCTGTCATGAGTCTCTTGGAGTTGTCTTATAACCCTGCATTGCTGAGAGGAGCCCATTCTATCAAAGTTAGTCATCACAGATATGATGTGTCTGTAATTGTGTACAAAGTTCTCCAGGCTCTGCTCTCCTTGGCTTCCCATCCAATGTGCCTTTGCAATATTAATGAACAACCAAATTCTGCTAGCTTCTAGAAAAGGGTATTTAGAAGCATTACCCATCTTTTGGCATAAAGGTAATGGACTCAATGATGCACACATTTTTAAAATAGATGTCATACTGCTTTGGAGGTTGGCAAACCAAAGCAAATCAAACTAAAGGATGAGATTAAAAAAAAAAACTATGAGAGCAAGAAATAGTGAAAATTTTTAAAAAGCAAAAAAAAAATATTCAGTTCCTCATCCCCCATCATCAGCCTGGGTCCTAACATGAAAGGGTTATGCCAAGGATATCAGTATCAAATTCCATCTCCGAAACCCTTCTAAGCAATAAATTATAGTCATGTTGAAGTCCTTGTCTTCCCAGTCATATTCTTCATACCCTCAGTGGACTTCTGTCAATGACCCGTATTTTCTTAGCAATTCAGCCAAGGTCAGTCATGTGACACAACAGCTTCTGGGGAATTCAGCTCATTATTTTTGAAGATGAGCCTCGCCTCCTCCTCCTCCCCCTTCACTCACATACATACATACACACAAACACACCCCCCTCTGGCCTCAAATCAGTGGATCTTCCTCTGTGATACAGCACAAGTTAGGTTTTTATACAACCAGGATGAAGTAAGGGGAAAGGAAGCATGAATGAGGGAGAGGTATTAAAAAACTCTCCTTACAGAACACCAGACTTCACCATTCTCTCTTCTTTTACAAAAACCTACATCTGTGAAAATTCATTGTAGGCATAGACAATATAGTGCCAACGTGCTATTCCCAGCACTGACAGTCACCATGAATATGGCAGCATAGTTCTGAATCACAAAATAAAACATACTCTCCATATAGAGGACAGAAGCAAAAACATTTATTCAGACATCAGAAAGTCAAATTCTAACACTAGAAAGCCAAATCCCAGCACCAGAAAATCAAATCCATCAGAGCACACATATTATCACCTCAGGGAGCAACACAGGCCCAAAGCTTTCCCACAAATGTACACTCATAAGCCTAGTTGTCTCCTTGCCTACATCTTCTCTCTCCCTCCAAAATAACTGCTCTGACTACCAGTTTACTCAGGGTTCTGCTCCACCCTTTCTGCTCCTCCCACTATAGGCTCTATGTAATTACATTTGTTCTATTAAGGGGCAGGGAAAATCTTCAAATTCCCATTTCCATTACAGACAGCTATCCTAAGACTAGTTGCAGGTCTTCAGAGGGGACAGTCTTTGGCAAGTACTTGGTAGAACTGACCCAGAAATGAACAGAATGGTGGCAGCTTTTTTCAGCTAATCCTAAATTATTATTTAAGATGACCAAGCTGGTACAAGGTTCTATACACTCATGCTGTCCCATGTCCCAGGAATCCACTGATGACATATCAATGATGTGTCTAATTGTTTTTTTTGAAGAAAGAATGAAAACATGATCTGCTCATCTGTGTCAGCCATAGTCGAGCTATGGTTCATGAGTTCTGAGCATCTTTACTGGGGGGCTCCTGACGTCCAGACACAGATGCTGTTTTTTTCTCTATCATCATATGATTTCTCACTGTCATTGTTATAGCAAAACCTCTTATTCTGCTCTGGCTTCTGTAATAGTGATGGAATTTGAAGATCCCCTTGTATTTGCAATCAAACACGTACTTAGCACCTGGTTCCAGGTTCATGATTGTGTCAGGTATTAAGACCCAGAACTCCTGAATCCCACAGTGGGATGGACTTGTTGACATAACAGGAAGGGGGAAGAACAAGGAGGAGCTAATACCATGTATAAGGAAAAGCACAAGCTGAGAGAAGCCAGAACATCTGGGAGTGAGCATCTGGAGGATGGGCTGCTACTGCTGGAGAGAAGAGAACTGAGAACTGACCTATGAACTGAGAAAAACTGAGAAGACAAATGAGAACTAAGGACTGAACTGAGAATTGAGAAAAACTGAGAAATCAGAAGAGAAGAGAACTGGAAGGAGGCATGGCTGTGGTGCTGGTACTTTGTCTGTCTGTTTTGATATTATTTTGTCAGATTTGTCTGCTGATAGAGGACAGTGCTATTGTTACAGAAGCCCTGGGACCTTACTGCTGGTTCAAAATCCCCAAGAGAGGATTTTCTTGTTGGGTGTTTACAGAAATCCTGGAGGAGGGTCTTGCTGATGATTTCAGAGGTCCAGGGACTATACTGATGATTTGTGTTGATACTTCAGACCTTGTTGTTGGGTCTATGTTGACGAAATTGAATTGATGAGGATGCGGGCCATGTATATGACTGTTATTGTGGCTTTATTAATCTTTGTCTTCCCAGGAACAGAAACTGGGAAGGACTTGAGGTGGCCTACACACTGTGAGCTTCAGTATGGAGCAGGAACTAGACAAGGAGCTGGACAACAAGGAGCTGGCAGAAGCTGTGACCATGGAAGGGGGACCATGGAAGCAGAGAGCCAGCCTCAAGTCAAGATGAAAAGACTTCTCCTAGGGTATTTAATGCAAATTGAGAAGATTATGATTCACTAGGGGTGGAGAACTTTGACCTTTACATTTAGATGATAGAGTTAAGGACTTAATAATTAAGGATGATTGGAAACTAATCTCCAATTAAGAAGAAAGAAGACTTTTTGATTGAAGGGATTAAGACAATGTGACTAGGGGTGGAAAACTTTTTTGAACTCTGTACTTTGTGTCAGTTAAGGAGGCTTGCCTTACATTTGTGTCAGTTAAGGAGGCTTGCCAACATTTACAACAATATAAAGTAACAACTTAATACTAAGGTGACCACATAGTCTTAAACAAAATGAGTCATTCAGTAAGTCACAATCTCTTCAATCAATATAAAGTATCCATCTAAAGTCTTCTTTCATTATGACTTGAGACTGGCTTCCAATCATCGTTAAGCCAGTCATCTTTAAGTGGGTAATCATCTTTAAGCAATCATATTTAAGGGATAGTAGAAAGTACAAAGGCCATCCACTCCTAGGTCAAGCAAGTTATAATATCATCAGTCAGCACTGAGTACCCAAGTAAAAGTTTCCTTTCATCTTAACTCAAAGCTCACTTCCTAACTCCATGGCTCCTCTTCCATGCTCCCAGCTCTTGCCTGGATTCATCTGACTGTTACCTGAATTTATAGGTAGGCATTTCTCCATCACAACTCATGGGGACTACTCCACTCTAAGCTCTTCACAATTTTGGTTTCTAGGAAAACAAAGCTTAACAGAGTCACAACAATATTTTACACACATTAAACTTAACAGAGTTACAACAATATTCACATACATTGCTGGCACTATCATCTTAATTTACTTTCTGTCTGAGAAATCAACACAAATCAACAGACAGAATGTTTCTGTCTGACAAAGTAACACAATTCAGCAGACAGAGTACCTCTGTCTGACAAAGTAACATCAACACAGAACAACAGGCAGAACAACAGACAGTGTGCTGACATCATAAACATCCTTTCTCTCAGTTCTATTTGGTCGCAGCTTGTGCTCAAGCTTTTATATTCTCTGTTCCTGTCTGTTCCATCCTTCCTGTTCCACTCTTTTGGCAAGTTCCTCCCACTGTGGGCTCCATGTGATGATGTTAGACCTATTAAGGGCAGGGAAGGTCTCCAAACTCCCTTAGACCTCTTAAGGGCAACACTTATATACTGTTTCCAACAAAGACTTGGTATAATCACAGATGAGACTGAAAGGGACTTGAATAGCTGAAACAAGGAACAAAGTACTACTTTGCTTGCCATTACACACACACACACACACACACACACACACTTACACACACCATTTGGGACTTGAGATAGAGAGATCAAACTTAAAAGGACTGAGGCACAAGTATAGAAAAGCTTTAGAGAAAGTGTAGAAAAGTCTATTCCTGAACATGGAAGTTCTTTTCTTCTTTTAGTGGAGATTTCATGGCAGTTCCTTTAAGTGTACCTCTCTAAGTTTAGCAGATTGGTATCTTTTCTAAGATAGCTTTCTTTCCATCACAAGGGGTGATGATCCCTGAAGCTGTTGCCATCCTTGGGGACTATCTTTTCACCTCCATATGCAGGCAATTCTCTTATTATCAGTCACTAGCACTCCCATAAGGTGTTATGAACTCCATCTGCCATCGAGAGCATCCTCTCATGGCTCTGATAGATTTCCAAGTTTTATCTGCTGCCAGTGGACTTCCATCTCAGGACATTTGTTCACCTAAATTTAAGCAAGAATAAATACAAAAGATATGGAAGCAACATTTGGTCATGGATACATGACAACTATATGGGAAATACAGAAATTTCTTTTCCCATACTTGGCAGCTCACAGCCATATCCCTACCTAAAAGCTTCCAAAGAAAGGAATCAGAGATTAAGTGCTGGAACCTTTTGTATGCATTCTTATGAGTCATCAGTCTTTCTGCCTTTAAAGTTAATTAGAAGACTTTTCACAATTATACACTAATAACTCCGAGTCTCCATGGTTGAAACCCAGATATGAAAAGTTCCACATGTTGGATTGGAGGCAGGCAAAGAATGTCTGTGTATGCTACAAAGTTTGGACCATCATTGGTCAGTCCCCAAGGTACAGTAGACTGTTGTGGTATTCACTATGAAAGATGATGAGGCCTTGAACTACAGTGATGATAATGTGAATGGAAAGCATGAGAGAAAAAATGCAAAAGATAATTGAACAGGTAGAAAATGAGAACTGGGGGCAGCTAGGTGGTGCAATGAATAGAGCACTGGCCCTGGAGTCAGGAGGACCTGAGTTCAAATCTGGCCTCAGACACTTAACACTTACTAGCCATGTGATCTTGGACAAGTTACTTAACCTCACTTGCCCTACCTTCCCCCCTCCAAAAAGCAAAAAAAAAAAAAAAATGAGAAGTGATTGATCACATGTGAAGAGTATGGGAGAGGAAAATTCGAGGATAACTCTGAGATTGGGAACCTAGGTGACTAGAAGGATAGTGATGTTGTAATAAAAAAAATGAAACATATAGCTATACTTTGGGTATGTTGAATTTGATGTGTTTGTAGGACCAATTAGAGATATCCAAAAGGAAGTTAGTGATAATTGAACTAGAGTTGGGGTAAGATTTTGGGACTGAATCTCTCTCTCTCTCTCTCTCTCTCTCTCTCTCTCTCTCTCTCTCTCTCCCCCTCCCTCTTTCTTTCATCAGAATTTTCATGATTGAGGTTGGAGTTGAACAAATGGTGGCTTATGGGATCACTAGGAGAGAAATTGTAGAGAAAGAAGAAAAGAGAGAGAACCCGAGACAGACCACTGGCATGCATCTTACACAGAGAGGTTGGGACAGGAATGATCCTGCAAATAAGATTGAGAAGCAGCTGCTAGACAAGTAGGATAAGAACCAGGAGAAAATGCTGTCATTAAAACCCAGGGAAGAAAGGATGTGTGAGAGGAGAGGGTGCTTAACAAAGCCCTTTAGTAGAGAAGTAAAAAAAAAAAATCAGTGAGAAAAAACAAAACTATCAGATTTGTCAGTTAATAGTTCATGGCTAACATTGACAGAGAAGTTTTAATTGAATGTTGAGGTCAAAAGCCAGATTGCAGGAGGCTAAGAAATGAGTGGGAGGTAAGAAAGTAGAAGGTACAAATGTAGTTAGTGTTGTTTTATTTTCCCTTTACTCCCCAGGAATTTAGCTGTGAAAAGGAAAGGACATGTATGATGATAACTTGAGGAGGTGATAGGATCAAATGACAGTTTTTAAAATGGGAGAGATCTGAGCATGATTATAAATGATATGATAAAAACAAGTGTATAAGGAGAGATTGGAACTAAAGGAGTGAAAAAAAGGTTATTCAAAGGAACGAGGCCCTAGAAGTAATAGGAGGAAATGGGATTAAAACATGTAAATAGAGTAGTTGATATTTTCAAAGTCACCCCTATCTCCAAGAATAGAACTAAGAAGAACAAGAAAAGAACATTTTGAGATGATTTAGAATGTGGAATCAATTTGTTTAAGTGATGTCATTCCATCCTGCCTTCTCCAGCAGATTGCCTCCTCTGTCATCACCATTTTCATTTATTTTCAGTCTCTCCCTCCCTACTAGCTTGCATCCTACTGCCTACAAACATGGCCATGTCTCCTCTATCTTGAAAAAACCCTCCCCTCATCCGTCAGTCCCTGCTATCATCCTATTTCTCTTCTGCTCTTTGTAGTTAAAACTCCTTGAAAAGGGGGACCATCACTGGTCTTTTTTGTCTTGCCACTGGGTTCCGATGACTCTGGAGGAGAAAGGGAGGTTGATGACTTTGTGCATCTTTGTCTCACTTAAATCCAATTTATGCACAAGTCAAGAAATCACCCTCAATGATGTCATTGGTCCTCTTTAAGAAGGAGGCATGAACAACAACCTTGAAAAGGCCATCTACAATAGGCGGCATTTTCTCTCACCTCCATTCTCTCCTCAACCTCTTAAAATGTGCATTCCTACCTTACCATTTATCCAAAGTAGCTCCCTCCAAAGTTACTAATGATCTTGTAGTTCCCAAATCCAATGACCTTTTCTGAAACCTTGGCTTGGCCCCGGGGGCGGCCAGGATGAGCCGCAGCTGGAGCCTTCAGCAGAATGGAGCAGCAGCAGCTGTAGCAGTTTCCAGAATTGTCAAGCCATAAGAAACAAGGACAAAGTGAAAGGTCAGTGGAACTCAGCTAAATTTGGGGGAGAAAAGCCATCCAGCCCAACTGCCTACAGGGCAAGGAAGCAGCAGAAGTGGCACCCTGCAGCCGTCTCCATGTGGCTGCTTCAGAGCTCCCAGGCTGCAGATTGCAGGGGGGCCTAGCGATCATTCAGAGGCTAAGTGCTCTTGTGTTGAGCAGCCTGGATCTGGATCGTGGTCTCGGGTGGTAGTCCTGGGGTGCATTTTCAGTGAGCTAAAGCTTGTGGGGGGCTGCAAAAAAATGGTGGCCTTTTAATAGCTCCAGCAGCTGTGAAAACCCCAGCGATTTGGGACAGAGCTTTCCCCTCTGGAAGCAGAGTTCCACAGAGCTAAAAAGTCAAGTAGTTGACTGGCAACAACATGAGCAGGCAAAGGAAGCAAAGTAAGAACAGCAAACAAACTTTAGATTCCTTCTTTGGGGACAAAAAGGATCAAAGCGTGGAACAGGAGGAAGACAACACAGTCAGAATTCCCACACCAAAAGCTTCCAAGAAACATGAAGACTTCCTATAAGCCATAGAGCAGCTTAAGAAGGATTT
>CM053585.1:248498282-248522869 GCA_028646515.1 Pseudochirops corinnae | reverse complement strand
AGGTGAAAATATTACAAGCTGCCAAGAAGAAACAATTTGAATACTGTGGAAACACAATTAGGGTAACCCAGGATCTAGCAGCTTCTCCATTAAGGGATGGAAGGGCCTGGAATATGATATTCCAGAGATCAAGGGAGCTAGGATTAAAACCAAGAATCACCTACCCAGCAAAATTGAGTATAATGTTCCAGGGGAAAATATGGTCATTCAGTGAGGTAGAGGACTTTCAAACATTGTTGCTGAAAAAACTAGAACTGAAAAGAAAATTTGACTCTCAAATACAAGAAGCATGAGAAGGTAAACATGGAAAAGAAATCATAAGGAACTTATCAAAGTTGAACCGTTTACATGCTGGCATGGAAAAATGATAATTGTAACTTCTGAAACTTTTCTCAGTATGAGGATAGGTGAAGGGAATACACATGTATATATATGTATACATACACATATGTCTATATAGGAGGGTTCATATATGTGTACAAATACATATCTGAGTATGTGTATATGTGAATACATACAAGGCACAGGATCAATTCAATAGGAAGGGATGATACTCTCAAAGGTGAAATTCTGAGGTGGGAGAAGATTAGAGTGAGAGGAGACAGGGAGAAACAGAATGGGGTTAATCAGCTCATATAGAAAAGGCAAGGGATAATTGTTATCCAAGGGAGGAGAAGGCAAAAGGGAAAGGGTCAACCTTACTCTCATTGAATTTGGCTTAGAGAAGGAATGACATAAACTCTAAACTGGGTATCTTGCTAGTAAGGGGGATGGAGATGAGAGGTGGGATGACAGAAGGGATGGCAGGGTGGGAGAGAGGGTTGCTGAAATACATACTTCTGTAAAGGGACAGGGACAGGGACAGGATAGAGAACAGAACAAGGGGGGGTTGGATAGGAAGGAGGGACATAATCAGTCTTTCACAATATGCCCACTGTGAAGATGTTCTGTGTAATTACACATGTATAGCCTGTATTTAATTGCTTGTCCTTCCAGCAGGGGTGGGTGATGAGGGAAGAAGGGAAAGAACCTAGAATTTTAAGTTCTATAATCAAATGTTAAAAATATATATATATATATAATTATTATTATTATTAACTACATCCAACTGGGAATTAAGATTTACAGGCACTGTGGTAGGGAGATCCATCTTGTCCTACCAGAAAGTCAGAGGTGCAAGGGGGAGGACATAAGAGAGAGCATAGTGGAGGAGGGGTTATAGAGTGGGATGGCTCTTTTGAGGTGTTTGGTAGGGGAAAGTTGGGGAGAAAATTTGTAACTCAAAATTTCGTGGAAATGAATGATGTAAAATAAATATATTAATTTATTTTTTAAAAATTAAAAAAAAATCAATCAGATAATTAGAGGATGAGACTACAGCCATGAAGTCATAGCAACTATTACATAATACAAATTGTTGGATTCAGTCAACTCCTGTGTATAACTTCTCCGATCTTAGCTCAGCAGCCCACATGTAAGACTCGAGAAGGTAGAAATGATCCAGGATGGTTGTTTCAAAAGGAATGAGTGGAGATAAGACAAATGGCTAGAGATTTAAGTGTAGAAAACTTTGGATTTTTTAGATTTGAATTATTTAGTTGTCAGATAAATACTGTAAAGGAAGGAAAGTGAGGACAGGACAGAGTTCCTGGCCTGAGAAAGCAGCTAGACATGAGGAGGACATATTTGGAGGTTTAGTGCACAGGGAGATATCCAAGTATATGCTATGGTCAGAAAGAGCAGATAGCCATTATGGATAGTAGGGATGGAATACATGGTGATGATGATATCAAGGGCAGAGCTATTCCTGTGTAAGGCAGAGTTGAAATTAGAATATAGATCATGGGAACTGAGAAGGTCAGTGGATTGGGAAGCCAGGGTATTTTAGGAGATATAAACATGTGTATTGAAATTCCAAAGTATTAAGACAGGGGTTGTGAGGAAAAGAAGACTGTAAGCCATTGCTGAACTCTGAAAAAAAAGAGGGAGGGGAGGATGACCTGAAGGGTGATAGAAAACAACAGATAGGATCTATATAGGGTGATTACTAATTTTTTGGAGTGTACCTTCTCAAAAGAGGAAAAGTTTCTGAGAGATGGAGGTAGGAATAGAGCTTTGAAAAGCCAGTGAAGAGCAAGAAGCATGCCTACTGCTCCTCCTGGCCTGGGGAATTGGGAAGCACTAGCAAAGGTGCATGCAATTCTAGATAGAGTGGCTAGAGATGGACTGTCTTCTGGTGGGCATGAAGCTAGGCTTCTGTAATTAAGATGTGATGGAAGTAGTATGAATGGCATAGGCACAATATGAAACAGCTTGTTAACAATAGAATGGGAGATCCAAAGGACACTAGGGAAGGGTACCATGGAATGGCATAAGGACATAGGATGGATGGAGCTGGCATAGATGAGTATCAGGGTCATATAACTAAAAATCTTAAAAGTATTCTTTGTTGAGCTACTAGAACCTGATAGTCAAAAAGGAACTATCCCTTCCTTTGCCTTAGGGGCCTGCAAGCTATGTAGTAGCTTAAACAGTAGCTAAGTTTCTGAGACTAGTTATTTTCCTTAATAACCAAATTAAAAGTCACTAAGTGATCATAGAATATTAGAAATTTACTTTCATAATTTCTTGGCCTAGGATCATTTTATCTTTAATTTGGAAGGCTATTAGAGGTCATCTAGTTCAATCTCAGTCAATATTTGAAGATCAATTCAATTGCCTTGCCCTAGCAACTGAATCAAAGTTTGAAAAGTATACAGGTATTCCTTATACCAACCCTGTGATGAATCCTACAGGACATCTGATTGTATTATATATAGGTGTGCTCTTTAATTGAATAAGCCAAAAATAACCTTATACATAGTGTACAATCCAGAAAAGTAATACATATTTATTAGTTTAAATGCCTTGGGAAAGGCCTTTGCAACTTTCTTCCCAATCCATTATTAAGTTTTTCTTTTCTCTTGGCAGATTTTAATACTTCAAGGTGGTCTTGACCTTTCTCCTCTCCGCCTTCCTCTCCACCTGATTGCTTTTTAGTTGCAACCTTATCTTGCTCACCTGTCCTGATCTCTCCTACTGTCCCCTCATTCCCCTGTATCATAGCCATAGATAATTCCTATCCATCCTTGGCAACCTATACTCAATCTGCTCAACCCCTTTCAGTTTCTTTGAACTTCCACCTTTCATTATTGCCCCTATGTGCACTTTCTGTCCTCTGAACCCTCTTCCTTTCCACCCCAAGTCACCTCTTCATATCCTTCCTCACCTTTATAGAACCTATCTCCCACCTTACCAAATAAACTGCCAGCTTTATCTTAAATATTATTTCCCCCATTGCGTGAGCCATGTGACCTTTTGTTTGTAGACATCACATGAATATTCATAAGCCACTAATCATGTTTTATAAATCAGAATTCATTGTGAAACACATTAACCCCGCCTGCTGTTCTCTCTTCCAGTGGGGAGGGAGTTGCAGTCTCTCTCCAGACTTTGCTCCAAGGTAGAAAGACAATCTTCAGATTGAATAAGTGTATTCTCTGTCTTGCTTAGTGAAAAGTGCCAATACAGACACCTTTTCTTATGTACTATGGTTAGTGACTGAATAGACTGATGATGAGGGTTGTACAGTGATAACAGTTTTTGGATCATGGGTTCTTAATCTGGGGTCCAAGGACTTGTTTTAGAATTAGGTAGGTGGGTAGACAGCTAGCTAGATAAACCTATAGGCAGCAAGTTAGCCAGCCAGCTAGACAGATAGATGACTGCAGTTTCTTATAGTCTATTTCCTTTGAAATCTTATGTGTTTTACTTTATGTTTTTAAAAATAATTTTCTGAGAAATAGTTTCTAGGCTTCATCAAGGGTCCATTGCACACAAAGAGCTTAAAAACCCCTACTTTAAATAATAATGACCATTTTGGGATCTTTCCTTTCTATCCTCCTTCCCTTCTTACCTCCCTTCCCCTTCCTTCCTTCCTCCATTCCTTCCCTCCTCCCACCCTTCCTCCCTTCTTTCTTTCTTTCCTCCCTCCCTCCCTTCCTTTCTTCCTTTCCTTCTTCCCTCCTATCTTTTCCCTCTTTTCTTTTTTTTCTTCCTTCCTTCCTCCTTCCTTCCTTCCTTCTTTTCTTTCCTTCCTTCCTCCCTTCTCTCTTGCCTCCCTTCCCCCCTCTCTCTTTCTTTCCGGATTAACATCAGTATATATTTGAGTTTTAAAGAATGTAGGTCAATGAGGGAAAAGTGGTTAGGAAGAACATTATAGCTAAACAATAGGTCTATAGAATCTAAAATAATATATGATGGAATAATATAAAGAATAGCAAAGACCGGCGGAATTCTCTAGATGGCGGCATTAGGAGCCCTAGGTTCTATTACTAGCTAATTAGCTTTGTGGGCATGAAGAAGTCACATGACCTCAGTTTCCTCAACTATAAAATGAAGGAGTTGAATTAGGCTATCTTTTTTTTCTCATTTTTATTAGGTTATCATTAACACCTCTTCCAGGTCCAAACATTTATGAATCTATAAATTTCAAGCAGTTAGTGACCATAGAGGTTTTCTAGCCAAATCCCCCACTCAATACAGGAATCCTTTGTAGAGCACACCTCCCCTTAATGACATTTAAGAGTTTGGAATTCACTATCTTAGAAGATGGCCTTTTCTGGGTTGGACAGCTCTAAATGTTAGAAAGGTTTCCCTTATTTTGAACCAAAAAATTCATGTCAAATATAAATTCAGCAAGCATTTATTAAATGTCCCACTATGTATAAGGCATTCTTCCCCAAAGTTTTCTGTTCTTTAGGCTCAACTTCCTCATTTTCTTGAAATATTACTCCTAAGACACAATTCCTACTCTCCTTGAAATCACTGGATGTAGAGCTGGGAAAAAACCCCACAAAAACACAGAATAACAGAATTGTACCATCTAGTCTAAGATTCCTAACATTTATGAGCTAAAACAGGGAGGTGGTAAAGTGGATGGATCACAGGAAATGAAGTCAAGAAGATCTGAATTTGAATCTAGTCTTAGACATTTATTAGCTGGATACTCGTGGCCCAGTCACTTAAATCCTCTATGTTTGCCTCATTTTCCTCAACTGGGAAGAAACTGAATTGGAGATAATAGCAGCGCTGTGAGCATCAAGGGAAATAATATTTTTAAAGCCCTTAGCAGAGGTCCTGGCACAAAGGAAGTGCTTTAAAATGCTTATTCTCTTCCTTCTATGGATTTTTTTTTGTAGTCTGGGGAAGGCTGTGGACCTCCTTTCCAGAAAATGCTTTTATTTTAAAATTCATAATTGAAGGAAATGGTGAATTTCAGTTAGAGAACTTAGAAAATAAAGATGCCATTTGCTTTTCCTATTCAATACAATAAATTACAATGTAATTTACAATATAATTTAATAATATTTAATATATAATATAATATAATTTACAATTCCTATTCATTCAGGTCTCCTGAAATCTATCCTTCAAGTTTAGAATACCTGATCTCGTCCAGCCCCCTCATTTTATAGATGAGAAGACTAAAGTCTAGAAGGTCAAATGACTAGCCCAGTGTCCCAGAGATAAAACATATCAGTGCTAAAACTGGCACCCAAGTCATTTGATTCCAAATGCAATGCTTTTCCCTCCTATACTATATGGCTTCCCCATTGCCTGCATCTTGAGAAGCACTACTCTGTCGATGTTTCTCTTTTAATAGAACATATGGCCTTTGGAATGGAACACAACATATGGCCTTACGAATGGGACACAAGACTCTGGAGGAGGTCTGAGTGCAGAATAAAATATCCCTCTTGTCTCCCTTGATCTACATACTATATTTTGGTTCCTAAAAATGAGGACTACTGAGTACATGTCCCCAGTTTGATTTCCAGACCCCAACACTGGAAGTCTTTGAAGTGGCCTATTCATCTGATTCCTTCTAGAAGTAGGAGAAACTGAGTGAATCCCACAGAGATTTGAACCTGTGGTTGCCAGGAATCTCAGTGATAGATGTAGGTGCTTAGTTAATTAAGCCCTCCTACTAAGCCTGTTTGCTTCTCTGGCTGTATATAATTTCTGTTGGTTCTGTTGATGCACGGCTACACTGTTGATACTCTGCACTTCTGTGGTACCTTTCATCTGTAGAGCTCAGGCTGCATTACAAACAGTAATTAATTAAGCTTCATAACCCCCTGATGAACTGATTATATAGAAACATGGTCTTGCACAGGGCCCAGGAGTTTCGTCATTCAAAGATGTAAGCTAAATTGACGCGTCCATCACAAACCGAGGCTATTCTTTCCAAAGCTAAGGAAGAGTTGAAACAATGGTGTTGATGAAGCGGGTCTCCTTTCTGCTCAGCCATCACTATCCTATAAGGACCCAGTTTTACTGTTGAGGAAAAGGAGACAGCCTGGAAGTTGAAACACGTTAGACTTAGAGTCAGAGGCTATATGTTGTGGTGGAAGGGTCTGGGCTTACAGCCAGGAAAAACAAGAACAACAACAACAACTGGGTTTGAAGTCTAATTCATTAACACCTACTAGCTCTGTGGTCCCGGACAACTCGTTTCCCCTTTTATGAACTTTGATGTTCCAACCAATAGTTTTTGTGAGAAAAGTATCTTATAAATTTTAAACTGATATATGAAGTGTTTCGTTCTGTTATTATTAATGGAGGAAGAGGGACTGGAGCTGTGATTTCACTGATATAGGGAACTCCCTGGGGAGGATAGGCCCTCCACTGATGAAGGTTGGCAACCTCTCTACAATTTGGAGAAGTGTGAGAAGTGTCTCTAGCACTCAGAGGTTGAGAGACTTGCCTTGGTTCCCACAACTCGTATGGGTCACAGGAAGGGGCTTGAAGCCATAAGTCAGTTCTTTATGCATGATTCCATGCTGTTGCACCATCATTCTTAACATCATTATTGTTATTAGTGAAAGTGTAATGTTATGGAAAGAGTACTTGAAGTCCAAAGACCTGCATTCAAACCGTAGCTCCAAACTCAATCTTGCTCATTTGTAAAATGAGGATTATAATCCTTATAGTCCATTCATCCACTAGCATTTATTAATCACTTTCTATATGCCATGCATTGTCCTAGGTACTGGAGACACAAAGAAAAACAAAACAAAACAAAACAAAATGAAAACCAAAAACATGCCCTGCCCTCAGGGAGCTCACTGTTTAAGGAAGGAGCCTTCAGGCAAACGACTATATATAAACAAGATATAGAGAGGATACGGAGGGAAGCCATTTAAATTGGAGAGCAGAAAGGGCTTTGTGCGGAGGGTGCAGCGCTATGTCACTGCACTGGGCTTTTCGTGGGGAAAGTGTTTTACAAACATTAGTGCTACAGAAGTGTCGTATTATTAGATAATCATTTCTTATTTCATTGCTGACTACATTTTCTAGGGCTCTTCCCTTCAGTGCAAATAATTTTTAAAACAACAAACAAAAATAACCGGACTTTTCACTGAGTTACTTTAAGCATTTGAATGGGGTGTTTGTTCAGTTGGAATCTCCCTAAGTGCAGGAGCAATGCCTTTTATTTCTTTTGCATTTTAAACAAGACTGGTCACATGGTAGGACCACAAGATTTTAGAGTTGAAATGGACTTCAGACACTGGCTAGTCTAATTCTATCATTTTTCAGATGAAGAAATTGACACCCCATGAGGGAAAATTGATTTACCCAAGATTGCATAGCTGTTAAGGGTCAGAAATAGAATAAAATCCCAAGTCTATCTGATGCTAAATCCACTGCCCCAAGCTGACTCCCTACAATTGAATTGAAATCTCCTAGTACAGACTATCGAGGAAAGTGTTTTTTTTTTCTGTTCACTCATTCCTTCATTCATCCAATGAACATATCTTTGTTGATTTTTTTCCCTCTCTTTTATTTCTGAAGTTTTGGGAGTTGATATTCAACTGTTCACTAAGGTTTGATAGATGATAAGGTAACCTCTCAGCATTCTGTTCAGTTAAGTTGTCACCAAAGTTTTTCCTTCAGGCCTTTAAGCTATTGTGCCAGATATAAAAATAACTACAGCTATTTTGCATTCCTATTTTGCAGCTTATTTGGAGGCTCATTAATATTTGATCAGTAAATTATCATTTTCCTTTAAATACTGTAGGCAATTTAAGAAGGCCTGCTGCATCTTATGTGGGACTTTGTTATCTCTTTGGGCTAATGTTTTATTGTTGTTGTTCCTCCAGAAGAACACATCTACAATTCCATAATACAATCCACAGAAAGAATTAAACTTGCTCTACGTACTTCTTAGGAGTGTATGTTTTCTGAGGAATGAAGCAGTTATTTAAAGACTTTAAGTGTTCACAGAAGTATTTTCAGTTATCATTTGGTTTTAGTGTTGCTATGACCAGATCATAGGCTTCCCATGGTTTTTATTCTGCAAATAAATCTGCAAGCATGGTGAGATTTGTGTCTACAGACATGCTAGAAATCCACCAAGAAGTGTCTAAGACCACTAAATGAAGAGTAAAAAAAATTACCTTTCAACCCTTCCCTCTTCTGTTTTCTGTTTTCTGTGACCTTGGATATGTCCCATCATCTTTTAGAACCTTGATTTCTTCACCTCCAAGATAAAGATGTTAATCCCAGTCTTGCCTTCCTCCCATGTGTTTTATGAGGGCAAAATGGTATGATAATAATAGTAATAATAATAATAGCGTTTATAAAGCATTATAAAGTTTTTAAAGCAATTTATGTGTTATCTCATTAGATCCTCACAACAATACTGACCTTTATATAACACTTGAAGGTTTACAAAGTGATTTTTATACATTATCTTATTTCAGCATCACAAGAACTCTGTGAATTAGGTACAATAGGTATTATTGATGACATTTTACAGATGAGGAAATTGAAATTTACAGAAGTTAAATTATTTCCCAAGGTCACACAGCTAGCAAGTTTTAAAGGCAGGATTTAAATCCCAGTCTTCCAGACTCCAGGTCTCGGGTATTAATCAACATGTCATACCTCTCTCACCCCTATATTCAAATTCTTCCCAAAGCCCTGTTGATTGTACCTTTGTAACTTCTATCACATAGGGCACCTCTCTCCTCAGAGTTTGCTACCTGCCTGGTGAAGGCCCTCATCACCTCACACCAGGACTGTTGAAATAACCTGTTGGTTGCTCTCCCTGGATCAAATCTCTCCGCACTCCATTCTTTCCTCAGCTGTCAGAATGATCTTCCTAAATTGCAGGTCTGACTATAACCCCTTACCCCAACTTAGTAAACTCCAGTGGCTCCCTATTACCTTTAGGACCAAATTGAAAATCCTCTGCTTGGCATTCAGTGCCTTTTATGACCTACCCCCTCCCTGCTTTTCCAATCTTCTTGCACCTCACACTTCCCCCTCCTGCCGGGGATTCCTTGATCCCATGACATGGGTCTTCTTGTCGTTTATCAAACAAAACACTCCATTTCCCAGTTTGGGGCATTTTTACTAACTGAACCTTGTGTCATTATCCCTGCCTCATGATGGCTTTTTTTCAGTCTCCCTTAATACTAGGGCCTTCCCTCTGCTTTTTATCTCAAATTTATCTTCTACATATCTTGATCACTGTTCGGAGATTGTTTCTTCCAGTGTACTGTGAGCTCCTTGAGAGCAGAGACAACTCTTACTCCTCTTTGATCCCTCAGCACTCAGAACAGTGCCCACTACATTGTAGTTGTTTAGTAAATGTTTTTTAAATGACTGACTAAATGGAAATTATTTTGTGATTGCAATTGTGAGTTATTATTATTACTATTATTATAATATACTAATTTCTTCATTTCTAAAGTGAAGGGTTAAATGAGTAGATTGCCAAGATTCATTCTAGCTCTAAAGTTCTTTATTCTATGGTCCTTCCAACTAACATTTGAACTACAATGAGTCAGATGTTGTTCAGTCATTTTTCAATTGTGTCCAACTCTCACGACCGCATTTGAGGTTTTCTTGGCAAAGATATTGCAGTGGTTTACCATTTCCTTCTTCAGCTCATTTTACATATGAGGAAACTAAGGTATATAAGGTTAAGTGACTTATCTAGGATCACATAACTAGTAAGTGTCTGAGGACAAATTTGAATTCAGGAGGATGAGGCTTCCTGAATTCAGGTCCAGCACTGCATCCTTTGCATCACCTAGCTGCCATGGTTCAGATGAGGGGAAAACTATTCTTCCTGGTGCCCTATGCAACAAGCACATTCTATATCATCAACATTTAATTTTCTTCAAGTCACCAAATCTCAAAGATCAGGCCTGGTGGCTAGGGTGGGAGGGTAGAACAGTATTAAGACATCAGTCCACATCTACTGCTGTGTATGTGGTGTGAGGATGTTATGGTGAGGGTATGAGGTAAGAAGGAAGGAACGCTGAGGTGCACGGAAAGGACACCAAGAGATTTTGTTTCCTTGAGCCAATGAGAACCAAAGTCAAGGATTGACTATATGAGCATACTATTGACCCGGGAAGTAAGCCAGCAGCAGCTGCCAAGGTAATAGGCTGTTCTCCTCAATTAATTCAAAGGTGATACCTAGCTATCAGGGAGATAACTTACTCTCTGGACTGTGTTCAAGAAGAGGGTAATGGTAACCCTCTCATTGGGAAATGGGTATTGAGAAAATCTCTAATGTTTGTTTCACTTTCTTTTCTATTTTAATTGCAAACTTTTACTCATTCTGTAATGTGGCTTATGTTACTTGTTAGACCAGTAATTAATGAGTGTCTAGAAATAAGCGGACTTTAAAGGTCCCTGGTTTGATGTTGGATTGGGGGCTCAAGCCACAATGGAGGTATATTAATCTGCAAAAAGACCAAATTGATCTCAGTAATCTATAGAATACTCCAAGGGATACCAGAAACTAGACTATATCATACTCTATATTCTAATATTCCCTTTTCTAACATCCTTTTCCAACTCTTAATTCTAATATATTATATATGCTTTATGTTCTAAGATTCTTTCTAGCTCTAGCATTCTACAGGCTGTGTTCTAATCTCTGTTCTAAGTTTCTGTTCAGCTCTAATGTTACATTATTTATGGAGCTCCTATTACATGCCTGGGAAAGAGAGGAAGGGAAAAATAGAAAGTGAAGGGGAAAAAAGGAAACTGAAGACTCTGAAACAGTAACCAAAGTTAGAAATGTGGAGATGAGTCCGACATCGAGGGTTACATTCTGTTAGAGGTATTGCGGCTATACCTGCAGTGGTCTCTGAGCCTCTGACACTTAATTCAGGGATGAACTTTAGAACTAAACCCAGTCTCAGAAATAACCTTCTAGATTGTAATACCTGTCTCTAAGGGCTTCAGTGTCCCTCTATCTCTGCTCTTCCTTCGCCCTCGCACCTCTTTCCCCTCAAGCCCATTTCAATCTGCAACAAAATGAAGCATTCCAATATATTATTCACTACTAGCAAAAATGTCAGCATTTTCCTTCTTCTCTGAGTTTATTGTTTTCTCTAGTTTTCATCCTTGTCACTGTTGCCATGGTCCAGGTCTCAGTGGCAGGTATATGTGATATTTTATAATAGAAAAGTTGTAAGGAAAGAGTCTCTTAAACACAGGGGAGTTGAACAGCTGCGATGTACAGAGACTGGAGGTTTACATTAGCACCTATGGCTTAGGCTGTCATTTGGGCTCCAATGAGACGGGACCTGGGCAAGGGATATAGATCAACATGATCAGTCCTTTTTTTAGGATTAGTAAGGCCTAAAACCCTTAGGGATATTCTGGGACCAAATTATCCTTGAAAAAGTCTCAGTAGTGACTAAGAACCAAAGTGCCAGCAAATCTCAGGATATTTATAAAATGGTAACCAGGTGGATTCTTGGCAATTTTCTTCCAGGAGGTAGAAACCAAGGACATTGCTGGGAAGACAATCCAAGAGCAAAGGCTTTAAATTCAAATGGAATTCATAGAATAATATAATTTAATTCTTTAGAAGTATATTGGAGCTTGAAGGGACCTTGGAATGTAGAATGATAAAAGAGAACATAGGATAAAGGAGCTAAAAGGGCCTGAGTGACCCCCTAGTAGTCTAAGCTCTTCATTTTACAGAAAAGTAAACAGTCCCAGAGAGAAGAAATCACTTCACAGAATCTTTGAGTATCTGTTTCCAACCAATACCTGATCAAAAAATCCCTTCTAAAAATCCTGAGTTTGTGTTCATTCAGTCTTTAGCTGAAGACTCTGACAAAGGGTGACCCACTACCTCCCATGGCAACTGATTCCACTAAATCTCGCCAGTTCCTAGGAAGTTTTGTTTTTGTTTCCGTATTTTAAGCCCAATTGTTACCTTTCTGCAACTTCCATTTTTTATTTTATTATTATTATTATTTTGCTTCTAGGTCTCTTTCAATGTTTCTCTTCTCTTCCTACAGGGAAACTAAACCCCTTGGATCCCTCTTGCACAGTAGAGTACTTATCTTAAAATACTTGAAGACAGACATCATGGCTCCAAATACTTTCTTTTCTCCAGGGTAAACATTTCTAGTCCCTTCCACCAGTCTTTGCAAGGCAGGATCCTAAGCCCCACCTCTTATCTTGGTCATCCTCTTCTTGGTCCTTCCCAAAACTAAAATTTCTCCAGAGGTGGTCTGATCAGAGATGAATTTTAAAAAAAATATCCATATAGCTAGCTACATATTAATGTATAATCTATCTATATCTATACACACATATATATATCCATATACAGAGACACATACATATATGGACGTATGCTATATCCATGTATATGTGATATATATATATATATACATACATATATTTATAAATATATATACATATATATATATAAACTGTACATTTATCTCTATTAGGTTTCCTTTTATTAGATTGACCCATTGTTCCAGTCTTTTGCCATTTAGTTGAGGCTCAGGAGTGTTTTTCTTTTCTTCTGTTTCAAAAATAGCCCTGCAGCCTAGTGCTACCATCCACATGGTGTATATTCAGGTGCTCTTGGAGGGTCTTTCTTCTTCTCTCTTAAATTGCTACTGCCTCTCACTATGCATAAAAATTTCACCATCAAATATGTGTGTGTTAGGGGTGAGAGATGCATGTATATATGAGTGTGATGGGAAAAGAAATAGTTCTACCATTAATTTGTTACCTTAAGTAGAGCAGCTAGGTAGGTGCCTCAATGGATAGCCCACTGAGCCTGGAATTAGGAAAATCTGAGTTCAAATCTGGATTCAGACGCTTACTATCTGTGTGACCTTGGGCAAGTCACTTAACCTGTTTGCCTCAGTTTCCTCATCTGTAAAATAAACTGGAGCAGGAAATGGCAAACATTACGTTATCTTTCCAAGAAGACCCCTAACTGGGTTATGTAAAATCAAACACAACTGAAAGGACTAAACAACAAACACCTGGCTTAAGCAAGGCTTCATATTAGCCTTCATTTCTCCATCTGTCAAATGAGATGTTTGGTAATAGATAGTCTTTAAAGCTCCCTCCACCTCTAACCTTCCATGACTCTGTGTATTCATGCAGTCTCCTCCTGGTTACATGCAGTCTCTTCCAGGTTACTACTCCTGGTTATCTGTTCCTTGTTTTGCTGGTGAATTGAAATCAAGCCATAAAGCTGAATTAAGTGTTTATTTGCACTGCTCACGAATACAGGATTTAATCGTGCAAGAACATATTCCCTTTTATCTTATTGAATTACTCACCTCGCTGTCTCTGTTTCTCCCACCTCCCCCCTTTCTCTCTGCGTCTCTGTCTTAGCTATTTTTGGTTAGATCGTCTGAAAATCTTAATATATCAATGACATTTATAACACATGTTAATAATATAAAACGTCAGTGCTCTATTTGTAGAAATGACTACTGATGTGATGGGAGCCTTGTATTTTAACAGTGACTTTTATTATAAATATGAGGAAATGTTTCAGTCGTTTTTGGAAATAAGGGAACAAATAAGATAAATTTTGCTTCTCTCTAACCTATTGTAAGGCTTAAGTAATAGTGCACTTCTGGAAGGTTTTGCATGGATTACCCTTTCAAGTCAAAAAACACTTGAAAAAAGCACATGCTATGCTTAAGTCACTGGGTTTTGTGCTAGGAGATCAAAAGATTGAAAATAGTATAGTCTTTGCCATCAAGATGTCAATAATCTACCGTGGGTGGGGTGGGGGGAGTTGTTGTGGATATAACCTTTACTGAAATAAGCATAATGCAAAATGAAGTGTGATGGTGCAACAGAGAAATCCAAACCATTCCAAGGAAATAGATGAAGGGGGAGATCAGATTCAGGTGTGGGACTCTGAGGTTTGATGGAGCCAAGAACACTTGGATTGAGACTCGATGGCTTTCAACAGGTTGAGATGGAAAGGGAATAAGCGTTTTTTAAAGCATCTACACTGTACTGAGCACTTCAGAAATATGATTTCATTTTATCTTGAACCTGAGTTGCTATTATTATCCATGTTTTACACCTGGGGAAACTGAGACAGACAACAATTAAGTAACTTGTCTGGGGTCAGACAACTAGGGAGTGTCTGAGGCTAGATTTGAACTTGGGTCTTCCTGATTCCAGGGCCAGCATTCTATCCACTGTACTGTCTAACTGCCGAGGGGAATCCATTGTATGCATGGAAATCTCTTGTATTAAAGAAAAGAAGTGGGATATAGAAGGATGAATTTGGGGACCAGCAACTGGTTTAATTTCACTAGAATATAGCATGTGTAAAGGGGAGTCATGTGAAATAAAGCCAGAAAGTAAGTAGGCTGGAGCCAGATTGTGGAGAACATTAAATGCTACACTAAGGAATTTATATTTTATCCCATAAGTAGTCAGAGCCATGAAGATTTTGGAGCAGTAGAGGAATAGTATTTAGGGCTGATGGGTGACAGACTAGAGTGAGGAAAGATTGAAAGCAGAGGGAACAATTTGGAGGTGTGTATATGCACAGAAGAAATGATAAACACTAGAATTTGGGCAACAGTATTGTAAGTGGAGAGGAGGGGACGCTAGAGAAGTCATGTAGGCAATCATGCCCCTCATGGACGTAAAGGACAAGGAAAGAGTCAATGATGACTGGGGTTTTGATCTTAGCTGATTGAGAAGATGGTGGATTCCATTAAAAGAAATGGGGAAAGTGAAAAGGGAACAAATTAGTAGGAAATATCAGTGTTGCGGGTAAATGTGAGATTCCTAAAATAGAATGGTAGACAGTTCTTTGAGAAGTATGCATTAAGTAGGTAAGTCAGAGTTTTTATTATAGGATCCCTTGGGAAATCCTGACTAACATCTTCCTTAGTCCTTTATAGATCACTTCTTAGTTCTCTGTGTGGTTGGCCAATTCAGGTATAGATCTCTTACTTTTCCATGGAAATTCATTGATTATCCCCAGGTTTTATTGAGGGGTAAGCATCCCACATGACAGAGAGTGTGTATTCTGTGACCAGTCATTAATCTCTGTTCATTTTTCCTCTTAGTCCTAAGAGATAGAAGGATATTAGGACGAGGTAGAAGGACTTTAAAGTTCATCTAAACCCTTCATTTTATAAAGGACAGACCTAAGACTTAGAGAAGTTAAGTGACTTTTCCAAGGTCACATAGGTACTTGGTCACCAGTCTCTAAAAATCCCAACTTCAGAAATCCTACTTAATGCCTTGACATCAAGAGAATAGGCCTAGTGTACTGAGTGATCCAAGCCTAGCCTTTCTCTGGTATTTCCTTCTTTTCCATCTCTCTTCTGGGTGGAGCCAACCCTTTCCTTCTAAGTTAGATGCCCCGTCAAATTTAATATTTTGTGATTGAAGTGAACTCTGTACCACCAAAGTACTGATATGCTGATAATTTATCCTGCTCAGGGTTGTCAAGGAGTGCTAGGATCCAGACAAAGATAACAATAGAAGAGACGGATAGCTAGGAATTCAAGATGGAACAACAAAGAGCATAAAGCCTAGGGGCCCTCCGCAAGTGGAATAAAAATGTCCTTGACTTCCGAATAAAGGAACCTTGAACTGGGACCCAGCTTCATCATAGATTTGCTACATGTTCTTGATAGATCAAGCCCCTTTCCTGTATGAACTAAGGTTTATATGTAAGACAGCAAAAACAATCTAATCTATTTTTACTGAATTATTATGGTAGGAGAACCTTATATAAATGTGAGCTTTCATTATCACCAGTGTTAGCTTTGGAGGGTGTAAGGAGGAAGGAGATATTAAGGAGTGACCACCTTGGATATTTACCCACTTGAAGGAGACATGCCTCAGGGCCTAGGAGCCAATACACAGAAACCCTGAGGCATCCTGGGCATAGTTCTCTTCCTGGGTTTCCTTCTCTTGCAGAGTGCAGACTTTTGTGGAAGAGAGAGAAAGAAAAAAAAAAAGAGAGGGGGGAGGAGGGAGTGAAAGAGAAAGAGAGAGAGAGAGAAGAGAAAGAGAGAGAGCAGAGAAAGAGAAGAGAAAGGGAGCACAGAAGGAGAAGAGAGAGAGAGAGAACAGAGAAAGAGGAGAGAGGGAGAGACAGAGACAGAGAGACAGAGACAGAGAGAGAAAGGAAGAAAGAAGGGAGAAAGAAAAAGGGACAGATAAAGAAAAGCGGAAGAAAGAAGGAAGGAAGAAGAGAGAGAGGGAGAGGGAGAGGGCACCAGCCCAAACTTTGTTAACATTCTGAATGCCCACAGACATTTGAAAAGTGAACTAAAAGAGTGTTATAGATGAGCAGTGATAGTTCCTTCTCCTGTGTTCTGCACCACCAGGAAAGCAGCAGTAAGATTGCAGAGGTGTTATTATGCTGTCTGTATGGCATGTTTAGAATAATTCCCCGAGGACTTTAGAGTGAAGTAGAGCAGTCACAGAGGCAGCTAGCTAATGCTTCTCCTGCTTGGAGTGAGCTACAGCAGCACTTTAGCTAAAGACAGCATAGTAGCTGTTAGAAAAATAAATAAATAAATGAAATAATAATGCTATAACTTCTCTTAGTTTACATCTTCCACCAGTTTCTTGGGACAGTTTGGCTGCTCTCAGTCCCAGAAGAACCTGACATTCCCTGCTCTCCTTTCTGTCTCTATTTCTCTTTGCATCTGTCTTTATCTCTTTCAGTTTCTATTCCTCCATTTCTGGTTCTTTTGTCTCTTTCCCCTGTGCTTGTAGGGTAGCACAGTGGATAGAGAGCTGGGCCTGGAGTCAGAAGACCTGAGTTAAAATCCAACTTTAGACACTTCCTAGCTGTGTGACCATGGGCAAATTACTTAACATCTGTCTGCCTCAAGTATAAATGGGAAAAATAAATTTCCTCAAGTCTAAAATGGGGAAAAATAGCACCTATCTCTTGGCTTTGTTGTGGGGATCAAATAAGGTAATATTTCTAAAGTGTTTGACATATAGTAAATGTTCAGTTCATGGGTGGGGGACATGTAGCCTCAAGGCCACATGTGGTCCTCTAGGTTCTCAAGTGTGGCACTAAATGCTTGTTCCCTATTCTACCTTTCTCTTCTTTCTCCTCCTCCTCTTCTTCCTCCTCTTTCTCTCTCTCTCTCTCTCTCTCTCTCTCTCTCTCTCTCTCTCTCTCTCTCCCAACTCTCCCAGCCCAACATATTTCTGCTTTTTCTTTTCTCCTATCCTTTTCATCTCTTACCCCATTATGGCATTCTGACTCCCTCCAATGCCTTCTCTTCTTCCCACTTTTACCTCCATCCCTACCCAGGGAAACTATTTAATTTTTATTTTAAATTATTTTATTTTATTTTTACTTTAAACCTAGGAACATAAAATCACTTGGCACTAGTGATCCTCCTCCTCCCTTTCCTCCTCCTCTCCGTCCCTCCTCTTCCTCTTCAGTTCTAACCCCCAGAGGGTTAGAGGATCATCTCCCCTTTGCTGTAGAGAAGGGAACAGTAGCAATAATGGAGCTACTATAGGGAGTTTAAAAATACCTACCTGCCTGTTGGGTTGCTGGGAGGAAGTTGAAGGGGGTAGGGTTAGGAGCAGAACTATCTAGTATCAGGAAAAATTCAAGATAAGCAGCCTTCTTAGTAGGCACTGCAGGGATCCAGGCGATAATAATGCTCCACAGTCAGAAGAGACCTTGAGAGGTCATCCTGTCCTTTTCCCTGTGCCTTCTCACAAGGCATCCCAGACACATGAAGAGCGATGATTTTTTTCCCCATAAAGCTAAACCATGGGTGATTTCTCTGTAGACCTTAGTAACCTATTATAATGTGTAATGGCTTTATATTCAAAAAGTCTTCCCGTACAGCTAACTCAAATCCTTAATGATTTAGATGTTCCTTTTTTCTCTTTCATCACAGTGGCCTTCCCTTGACCATCGGGGTACGAGGTCTAGTTTATAGGCCCAGTTCTGCTACTAGCCAACGATGGAAGCTTTGGCAAGTCAGACCTCCTCTCTGAGACTCAGTTTGCTTATTGGTTAAAAAGTGGGGTGGGGGTTGTGGTAGTGTAGAGGATCTCTGATCCAGCGTCTTCTAGAATTCCTCTCACTTATATATTCTAGAATTTGTTATTATAGGAAGCGAATAACGGAAAGAGCATTGTACTTGAAGCCAGAAAAACTGGATTAGAGTTCCATCTCTAATAAATACTAGGAGTGGGTAATGTACTTTACTGCTTATTGGCTCGAGCATCCTCATCTGTAAGACGAGATAATAACAGATGTCTAATAACAATGACACGTAACAGTCGGAGATGATGAAAGGAGATAACAGTCCTTTTGCTGCCTGCCTTAGAGGGCTGTTGTGAGGAAAGTACAAGATGTCCCCAAATCTTAGTTCAGTCTGAAGCCATGATCTTCAAAGTTTTTAAATTATCTAATATTTCACTAGCTATTATTTAATAGCAAAACTAAGCTATTAAAGATTAAAACTACCCCAAGACTTTTGAGACACTTTGTACTTTTTAAACCTTAAAACATATAGAGATGTACATTAATATTCTGAGGGCCTTTCCAGCTTGGATGTTCTGCATTCTAACATTCTGCGTTCTAATGTCCCTTCTAGTTTTTAGGGTCTGTGTTTTAAATTCCCTTCCAGATTGGTTGCTTCTGGAATTTGAGTTGGAGATAAGCTACTGTGTCCTACATAAAAACCTTGGAGATTATTATTGAATTTCCCTTCACACTTTTTCTCCGGATGAAAAATCCAACCATTTTCTTTCTCACCGTAACTAACAAATATTTAATCATTCATTCATTCATTCATTCATTCATTCATTCATTCAGCAGGCCCACATATGGGATGTGTGTGTGTGTGTGTGTGTGTGTGTGTGTGTTGGGGATGGGAGACTGAGGGGAAAGGCAGTGTGCAGAGAGGATGGAAGGACACAGTACAAAAGAAGTATATGACAGTCTTCCTACTCTGAACTTGCACACATACTACAGATACCTGAACTACTGGAGAACACTGTCTAGGTAAAAATCTCCACGTAATAGGAATCATGCTAGTTCCTTAAAAGATCCCTTTCACCTCTAAATCTATGATGCTGTGCTAGCCTACTGACTAAAATTTAAAATGTCTAAATCTGAATTTTAAATCTTTTCTCCCTAATTTTACCTTTACACATATTTCCCTGGAGAGTAAAGTATAGGGTTGAATCTGTGATTTCATTGAAACAAGAACTCCTGGATAAGGAAACTCCCCCTACCAATATAGGTGGCGCCTTAAAGTCTGAGAGTAGTGTCTTCAACACTTAGAGGTTAAGTGACTTACCTAGGGTCACACAGTCAACACATGCATCAGAGGCAGCATCTGAGCCCAGGTCTTGACTCTGAGGCCAGTTCTCTATATACTCTATCGTGGTGTCTTTCCAACTGGCATCAAATTATAAGGTGACAAATTCCATCAACATAGACATAGTCATTTTTACATATTTCCCAGTGCCCAGTACAGTGCTCTTTCCATATTAAAATTGCTTAATAAGAGCATATTGAATTGAATGAAATTATTCTCCTGATCAACTAGGCTGACAAACATCTTTGGATCCTCCATCCTTCCCTGCCTCACTTCCATCCAATCAGTCACCACATCTTGTCGATTTTTGCTTCATAATGTCTCTGTATTGATATCCTATCCTTTGATAAACTCAGAAAAGCGGTAGGGAGTTTATTGATATGGGAGCAGTATCTCAAGAACCTATGTAGAGAAGATCAATGAGCATGAAGCACTCACTGGGCCAGTGAAAGTCGGAGATAGTTTGAACAGAAAAGAAAAGTGATCATTTTGGTGGCTACAGGGAGTCTTTATGAATCTTGGTTAATCTTTTTTCGAAAGAGAGGCAGTGCAGGATAGTAGAAAGAACAGTGGAATTAGAGTCAGGAAACTTGAGTTCTTATCCTAGCTCCATCACTTAATAGCTAAGTATCATGAATCCCTGACCAGTCTGATCCTTATCTGCAAGATGGGGGTAATATTTGCACCAAACATTTGTACCAAGTATTAGTACCAAGTTTAGCAAGGTTTTCTGGGGATCAAATGAAATCATGGACATAAAACACTTGGGAAAGGAAGGAGGAAGTCTGGTCAGTGATATTGGATTTAAGTCTTTCTCCCTTCCCTGGGCCTAAATTTCTTTATTTTTAAAATGAGGAAATTGAATTAAATAATATCCAAAGATTCGTTCTAGCCCAAATTCTTTTGATTCTTATGATCCATATAAATGCCGATTATCATCATTATCACCATCCCTGGTCCTCAGTTTCTTCATCTAACAAATGAGAGAATTGAGTTAAATTGCCTAGAAAGTCCCTTCTAGCTCTAAGGTCCCATGATGACAATGCTATGCTTTCCTCAGGCCCACATCTCCAATGCAGTGTAAGAAAATCTGCTTCACACCTGAAAAGGAACACTGCCAAAGACACTGATGCACATAGATTAATAAAGACTAGACAGAGAGACAGGTAGCAATGGTTTTGGAATTCAAGCAGTGACTCAAAACAGATCAGGAATGAACATTCCAAATTGGGTCAAAGAAAGTCAGTATTGCCAGCAAATGGTAGATAATTGAAGCCATGAGACCACAGCACTAGAGTTTTTGGATGGTATCATTTGCAAGGGATAAGGGAGGGCTGATGAATCAGGGTTAAGGATACTGCAGCAATGGACCAGATCCCCCCCAGTGAAATATACATCATTCTTCCCTGATGGCTGACCCTGACACCATCAGGATGGTGGGTGGAGATGAATAGTGACAGCTTTATGAGCAGCGCCAAGCACCAGGATGATGAGACCAGGCTTCTGAGTGGCTCCGGATGGGACTTTTAAAGGCCATTAAATCAGCTGTGCGATATGTTATGTTTCACTCTGGCGGTGCTGGCTTTGGATGGGCCAATTCATAAAGGTATACGTGTGGGCACCGGGCTGTAGCGATTACAAATGAGACAGGGATAAGAACACTCGTTGACCACATCTGAAGGGGAAGTTCAGTGTTGTCATCTATAAAACTAGACTCTCTGAAGGACCATTTCAGTTCAGACATTCTCTGTTCTAGAGTAACTTTCAGCTCAAGTATTCTACATTTCACTTTCTAGTTTCTCTTTTGGATCTATTAGTCCATATTTTGTGTTTTAATAGTCTATATTCTAAGAACCACTCCAGTTCTAACATTCTATATCCTAATGTTCTATGTTCTATGATTAGAAAGGAATGGAGAAATGAGAGGGAGGCATAGGAGCCATCTGAACCTCATTGTAGGGTCATATATAGTGACAGTGATGAAGATTTAAACAAGACAGCTTCACTATTTTTGGCACAGACTTTTGTATTCCAGGGCCTAGCTTGGATACCCAAGAAGAAACAAAACAACTTTAACACCTCAGATAGAAAAGCCTTGCATAAATTGCTTTGCCACCTGCCTGCACTCAACCCTGTGCCACTGACTTTGGATTCCAGATTCTAGCCACGGCCCTAATTAATTTGTACTGAAAGGAGAGAAAAGCCATCCTACCTCCCCTTCCCCAAAAGCATGGGTGATGTTCAGGCTCAAGAAATCCTATGCCTAAAGATAGTGATGAAAGCCAAATGCAGAGCAGGCAGGATTAGAGGGAGGTGTGTCTTCAAGGTCTCTTCTCTGGGAATGCACTTTAAGCACTGACCTGTTACCTCCTTAGGTCCTGGATCAGTTAATCAGTTGTTATCAAGTCTTGACTTTGTGTAAATCATTGTTCTAAGACATATGTTATTTAAAAATGCTTACGACAGGGATCCTACAGAAGCAACAACAAAAGAATAACCACCACAAATCCATGTAGAAAGGAAGGGGTGGGGAGGCAAAAATGACAAAATAAGGGAATACCAGCTGGGGTGACGATCAGTGGGAGCTCGGTGTGTCCTAGGACTAATAGAGTAGATATGAAAACTTGAAAGGAACTCTGAAATGCTGATCAGGGGTGTAAAGGCAGCAAAAGTCATTGGGTTAGCTCTCTGGCTGATATGATACAACTGCTATCGTGAATCTAAGAAATAGACAGAGTGGCATAGGGTTTCCTGGCTGGCAAACCTCAGAATCATTGTGATCATCATTGTGACATAGACCACAGGCCTCCTTTATATTTTAGTGCTTTAAGAAGGCAAGATACATTGGAACAAATCAGAAATGCCAATACTCCAACTGATGGAAATGCTTCAGTGCAGATGGTGCAGACCATTAAAGTAGGCAAACTACCACTGAACATGAAATGGAGGATATGAATGTTTTTATTATACAACAATACTGCTTCATAACAAAATTGAAAGCAGATCTTGCAATTATAGGCAAAGACTTTATCCAGCTTTTTGACAACAATATCCTCAGCTCTGAGATACACAACAAGATATTATAGATCAATGTAGGGCAATCCTAGGAAATAACTTCATTCCTAAGCAGAGATTAGATGAAGTAAGAGTGGAAATTGATGAGTTACTTAAACCTTAAGAGGGAAAAGCTGAAGAACCCAAAGGCATTGAAAATCTACAGTTAACAAAAACTCTAGAAGTATCTCTACATAACAGTGAAATGTATATACACAATAAAGTTGATGTCTCAACTGATTTTGAAAGGGAAATGGACAGTCTTAAAGTGAAATTTTGAAACTCCTTTTTTGAATTGAATGGCATAAGCCCAACTCATAGGCCAGCATTTCTTAGTTTGGAGTCCATGAACTCAACTTTTTTTTCAATAACTGTTTCAATTTCATTTGTTTCCCACATAATCTGATGCATTTTATTTAATCTATGTAATTACTTTATTCTGAGAAAGAGCCAATAGGTTTCGTCAAACTGTCAAAGATAACTATGACAAAAAGAATGTTAACACCTCTCATAGACCAAATAATTCAAAAACATAACAATTCAAAAAAGTTGTCATCTGTTTTAATTATCAGTAACTTATAAATTCTTATAAAATATCATAGAGAGTATAAAAATTGTTCAAGATCTGAACACAATATTATATGATATTTACAGTGGCAAGGGCTATAACAAGAGAGATTGGGTTTCATAGGCATACCCTTAAGGATAATTGTCAAATATAGTTATGGCAGAAGTGACTTGAAATGACTATTAAAAATCTGCAGAAAAAAATATTAGTACACGCAATAGCAAATTGAAACACCATATTGCTCAATAAAAGACAAAAAAAAAGAAATATGCTAAATAGAATTTAGAAAAATTTATATAAAAAATTCTTGAGATTAAGGGAGGCGGAGCCAAGAGGGCAGAGTAGAAGCAACAAGGTTCCGCAGCTACCACATACCTACCTCAAATACCCATAAAATATGACTCTAAACAAATTTTAGGGCTCCAAAACTCACACAAAAATACAGAAAAACACATCTCCCTCTGAAGGCAGCTTAGCAGGAAGGGCTCATCGCAGCACGCTGGGAGCCGAAACCAGTCTAACCTGAAACGGCGAGTTGGCCCCAGGGTGGCCAGGTCAAGCTGCAGCTGGAGCCTTCAGGAGAGTGGATCAGTGGCAGTTGTGGCAGTTTCCAGAAGTATCAAGCCGTAAGAAACAAGGACAAAGTAAAAGGTCAGTGGAACTCAGCTAAATTTGGGGGAGAAAAGCAGTCTGGCCAAACTGCCTCCAGGGCAAGGACGTGGCAGAAGGGGGGCACTGCAGCTGCTTCCAAAGCTCCCGGCCTGCAGACTGCAGGGGGGCCAAGCGATAGTTCAGAGACTAAGTGTTCTTGCGTTGAGTGGCCTGGATCCAGATCTTGGTCTTGGGTGGTGGTCCTGGGGTGCGTTTTCAGTGAGCCAAAGCTGGTGAGGGCTGCAGCGGCCTCCTAATATCTCCAGCAGCTGCAAAAACCACAGCGATTTGGGACAGAGCTTTTCCCTCTGGAAGCAGAGTTCCACAGAGCTAAAAAATCAAGAAATTGACTGGCAACATGAGCAGGTAAAGGAAGCAAAGTAAGAACAGGAACCAAACTTTAGATTCCTTCTTTTGGGACAAAAAGGATCAAAGCATGGAATGGGAGGAAGAAAACACAGTCAGAACTCCCGCATCAAAAGCTTCCAAGAAACATGAAGACTGCCTAAAAGCCATAGATCAGCATAAGAAGGATTTTGAAAACCAAATAAAAGAAGGGGAGGAAAAATTGGGAAGAGAAATAAGAATAATGCAAGAAAATCATGAAAAGA
>CM053585.1:248457285-248497782 GCA_028646515.1 Pseudochirops corinnae | reverse complement strand
GAAACTTTTCTCAGTATGAGGATAGGTGAAGGAAATACAAATGTATATATACATATACATACACATATGTCTATATAGGAAGGTATATATATATATATATATATATATATATGCATATGAATAAATATCTGAGTATGTGTATATATGACTACATAGTGGGCACAGGATCAATTGAATAGAAAGGAATGATACTCTCAAAGGTGAAATTCTGAGATGGGAGAAGATTAGAATGAGAGGAGACAGGGAGAGTCAGAATGGGATTGAGCATCTCATGGAAGAGGCAAGGGATAATTGTTACAATGGAGGGGAAGAACAGGAAGGCAAAAGGGAAAGGGTCAACCTTACTCTCATTGAATTTGGCTTAGGGAAGGAATGACGTAAACTCTAAACTGGGTATGTTGCCACACAGGACAGTAGAGAGGATGGGGATGAGAGGTGGGATGACAGAGGGGAGGGTTGCTGGAAGTACACACTTCTGTAAAGAGACAGGGACAGAGAATAGAACAAGGGGGTGAGCGGGATAGGAAGGAGAGACATATAATCAGTCTCTCACAATATGCCCACTGTGGAGATGTTCTGCGTAATTATACATATACAGCCTGTATTTAATTGCTTGTCCTTCCAGGGGGGGTGGATGACAAGGGAGGAAGGGAAAGAATCTAGAATTTAAAGTTCTATAATCCAACGTTAAAAATATATATGTGTGTATATTATTATTATTATTATTATTATTATTATTATTAACAATGACATCCACCTGGGAATTAAGATATACAGGCACTGTGGTAGGGAGATCTGTCCTGCCCTACCAGAAAGTCAGAGGTGCGAGGGGGAGGATATAGGAGAGAGCAGATTGGGGCAGTGGTTATACAGTGGGATGGCTGTTTTGAGGTGTTGGGTAGGGGAAAGATGGGGAGAAAATTTGTAACTCAAAATCTCATGGAAACGAATGATATAAACAAGAAAATAAGTAAATTAATTTATTTTAAATAAATAAAAAATTAAAAATTCTTGATATTATTAATCAACAAATTAAAGCAAAAGCCCAAAGGTTAAGCTGATAGGAGTGGATGCAGAACAAAGAATGAAATAAAACGAAACAATTTAACATAAATTTAAAACATATATAAAATTTAAAACATAAAACAACTATACTTTAAAAGGTTTGAGATATAAAGAAATTCAAAGAAATATGGGGCCCCCCTCCCAAAAGGAGGAGGTAGAAACGTTCTGGTTATCTATTTGGTTGAATAAAACAAAAACTCAAGTTGTATTAAGCACGAAATGGGAAACCAACCTACCACTGATATGTTGTTTGTCCTTCATTTTGAAGAGGACAAATGATATCATGGGGTGATGTCTTGACTTGTATGTGAATTGGATTTAAGTGAGGCAGAGTTGCACAAAGTTGTCAGCCTCATTCTCTCTTATAGAGTCATCGAAGTCCAGTGGGAAGACAAAAAAGTCAGGACATCTGGTGATGGCTTAGGATGCAGTGAATGTTGTTAGCATCTTCAATGTCTGACCAAATTCTAAGCACTCCATAGTACCTGCTTCAGCTATCTTTGTGGCCATTGTACAAATTGTTCTCATCTCACCATTCCTTCAGAGTAAGGTAGACATCTCCTAACTTATCAACAGGTTTGAGGCCCCTGGGTTACCCTCAACCTGGTTTGTCCCATTTGTCAAGATGGCTTTACAGGGTGTGGCCACTACATATACTATAGCTTCTTGGAACCACAGGTAAAAATTTGGTGGAGGTGGACACCAAAGGTGGATGAGGAGCCCTAAAAAGGGCTTAGCTAGCCCTCACAGCAAAGGTACTAGTCTTCTCTGAATATCCCAAACACCCTAATGAAGATATCCCATGGTGGGATCCCTCTTCCTGGTTTTCTTAGTTATCCTCCCAGAGAAGACATAGAGACTACTATAATCAAATGGACTCATTATCCTAGACCTCATACTTGTCTTTTTGCTTTCTGTCAGATATTTAATTACTTGTTGAACTAAAGCTTTTTAAAAACTGATCGCTAATAATTTGATGATAGTTCAAAATACTAATTATACTGTACAATGAACCTTATGCATTTGGGATTGGATAAGTGATCCATGGAGAACAAGTTCTCTAAGATTCAAATAAATGACCTAACATAATGAACACCACAACAATTCCATAAGTCAAGGCACCTGAAACTTTAGCATCTCTGAAAAACTATAAACCAGTAGGTTTGGATATGAGGCATTGCTATTGTCTTAAATTGATCAAAGTGGCATGTGAATTACTAGTGAAACATTTTCCTACTATCTTCTCTGATGCAAGTCTGATTTCCTTTTTTTTAAACAAGGGGTGTCATGTAATTGTTACCAACAGATGAAAATACATGTTACTTTTTTCTACGTAGGTCAATTAAAAATTTGTGTACTTTAAGCAAAAAATTTACTGCTTCACTCCAAAAAAATCTATAAACACATAAAATAAAAGAACATACTGGTTGAGGAGCAAAAAAAAAGGTATGTCAGGGGGTTCGAAGGGTAGAAAAAGCAATTCATTATTAATTCAAAGATTATTGAACAAACTACCTAAAAGCATTCTAACAATTACACCAACTTTATTGAGTATTGTGAAACCTTTGATTCAGTTCTGTACTCATGGCTTATGCACTCCATGTATATAAAATAAATTCAAGAATAGTAAGAAAACTATAGTATATTACATCTACATAGAAAACTGTTACCTCTTCAAAACATGCCAACAACCCAATAATATGTACAATCTTGCAGGAAGATTATCTAAGCCTATTATAGTTCTGTCTAACCTTAAATCCCATTATTATCATTTCTGAATAGAATTGAATATACTAAAGAATGAGTTCCTTGTACAAAAACATCATACGGACCAGTTGGTTTGTATAGATGGCTTCCAATTATATGGTTCTGTTGAAAATCGTATCAAAAATCAAAGTTTCTCGTGGAGTCTTTCTTCAATGGTATCACAATTTAATTTGGATTGTGTAAGTCTATTTTTTTAATGAATGCAAAGAGATAATAGAGGTTGGAGATACTGAGCCAGAATCCAGACGTTAAATTAAACCACTGAATGAAGACAATTCTTCCAAATACTTTGGTCTTCTGAGGTACAATGAACATAAGATGATGAAAGACAAAATTGAGACTGTGTCAAGAGGTGGACTGGCATTGTAAAGTTAGCAATTAACATCTTTATAATATCAGACTTGATATATAGTTTTGGCATGGTTAAATGAACCAAAAAAACCCCAAAAACTCAGATATAAACAACATCCAAACAAGAAGCAATACAATGTCAAGGAAAGACAGGGTCATTAACTCTAACATAGCTCTAGAAAGATGTTGTTGTTATTATTTGGTCATTTTTCAGTTGTATCCAACTCTTTGTGACCTCATTTGGAGTTTTCTTGGCAAAGATACTGGAGTGGTTTGCATTTCCCTTCTCCAGCTCATGTTATAGATGAGTAAACTGGGGCAAAAAGGTTAAGTGACTTGCCCAGGTTCACACAACTAGTAAGTGTTTGAGGAAAGATTTGAATTCAAGAAGATTAATCTTCCTGATTCCAGACCTGACACTCTATCCGTTGCACTACTTAGTTTCCATAGAACGATTTACCCTCACTCATCAGAAAAGAAGAAAATTAATACCTGTTACCACAGACAGCTAAGTGACACAGTGGGTAGAGCACTGGACTTAAAATCAAGAAAACCTGAGTTTATATTCAGCCTCAAACCATACACTTAATAGCTGTGTGACCCTAGGCAGTCATGTAACTCAGTTTTCCTAACCTGTACATTGAGAATAATAATAGAACCTGCCTTCCAGGATTGCTGTAAGGATCAAATGAGATAATATTTGTTTCTTTCTTTCTTTCTTTTTTTTTGCTTTTTGGAGGGGAGAGGGCAGGGCAGTTGGGGTTAAGTGACTTGCCCAAGATCACATGGCTAGTGTTAAGTGTCTGAGGCCAGATTTGAACTCAGGTCCTCCTGACTCCAGGGCCAGTGCTCTATTCACTGTGCCACCTAGCCACCCCGAAATGAGATAATATTTGTAAAACTTTAGCAGAATTTCTGGCACATAGTGAGTAATTAATAAATGTTTGTTCCCACCCCACCTTCATAGCACATTAACACAGCAGGTTAAAATTGTATGAATTATGTTTAAAACAAACAGACCTCACGTTACAAAGCAACAGTAAAGGTTGAGAACCAATATATGCCTCCAAATTTGTCAGATGTAGTTAAAAGCAGCTTTTCTCCAGAAAGATCTTAGGAAATGGTTAAGACCCAAAAAAGCACGTCACGGGTGACAATCATAAAGAACTAGAAAAAAATGTTGGAAAAATAAGTATTAAATGGCTGAGTCATGAAGATATGTGAATGAAAATGGAATTTATGATACTAATTCAGGATGATAGCGCTGCTACCAGAAATTATTTTTTAAAAAGAGCATCCCAATTAATTGATTGCTTGAAGATTAGGCAATGAAGTGATAGCAACTATGCAGCATAATAATTTTAGGCCACAAAATGTTATCATCTACCAGCTACCTCAAAAGACATGATTAGGTAGCTAGAATTATACTCTAAAAGCTCACTATCTTTTATAGCTTGACAGATAACGAAACCTTATGCTGCAAATGCAAACCTCAAAATAGGCTTGAAAATTCAGCCAATAGATTGTAATTGAGCTGAAACATCATTATAGACAAAGCTGTTGCCCACAACAGTCTGGACACAACATTGATCAATAAAAATTAAAGAAGAGCCTTTAATAGCTATCTTCATACCAATAATTCTTAATCTCTAAATTACATGGGCGGAAAAACTTTCAAAATATAAAGACCTAGTAAAAGAAATTTAAATCCTATGACAATATAACAACATGTATGTTAGCTCTAGTTTCCTCTCTACTACTTGCAGTGTCCCCAAAATGTTGATTTTAGAGTCTCTTAAAAGATGACTTTATACTCCAGTTCTCTTAATCAGTTAAAAACAAAGTAATCATTTAACCCACCCACATAACAGTCCATTCAACTTTATATATAAAAGAATACTATCAGGATAGAGATTTATCTTCAGATAGTTTCTATTCAAACAACACAGAAAAAGAAGAGTATGAAATAACAATGATTTTAAGTTTGCTATCTTCTGTAGAATAACACATGAGTAATTCCCATGCTACCAATATAAACCTCAGTCCAACAAACAAACTCTATTAGAACCAATGCCTTTTCCCAGACAGAATTATTGCCCACAAATACCCAGATATAACATTGCTTCATAAAATTTAAGAACAATGTTTGAATAGATGTTGCTTTGTGAAATACAGATGTCAAGTTAAGGGAAGTGAAAGGTTTTGTTGTTGTTTTTTTTAAACATAGAGATGGGGGCAGCTAGGTGGCACAGTAAATAGAACACCAGCCCTGGAGTCAGGAGGACCTGAGTTAAAATCTGGATTCAGATGCTTGACACTTACTAGTTGTGTGACTTTGGGCAAATCACTTAACCCTAATTGCCTTGCCTTTCCCCTGCAAAAACCAAAACAAACAAAAAAACACATAGAAACTGGAAGAGTTTGTATGGATATACATCTATAACCTATATGGAATTGTTTGCCTTCTCAGTGCAGGAGGAGAGGCAGGAAGCAAGGAAGAGAGAGAACTGGAACTCAAAATTTTAAAAACAAATGTTAAAAAGTTTTTACATGTAACTGGGGAAAATAAAATAACTAAAGAAGAAAATAATGAAAAATAAAACAAAACAAAACAACCTCGTACCAAATAGGCAGAGTCAAATAAAACAAATTCCTTAAAACATAGAGATCTAGCTTATAAAGCAAAATGGTGAAGGAATAGCTAACAGTTATACAGCATTTTATAGTTTGCAAAGTAATATATTCTCATCATCTCATTTAATTCTCAGAAGCAACCCTGTGAGGCAAATGCTATTATTGTATCCATTTTAGAAATGAAACTGAGGCTGAGGGAGAAGTTAAGTGACTTGTCAAAGGTCACTCAATAGGAAGTTATCAGAGGCAGTATTTGAATACAAGTCTTCCTGAACTTTAAAGTCTAGCAATCTAGATGGCATAAGCTATGGGGAACATGTGGCCCATTGCCACCATCCTCTCTCTGATACAGAAACTGAGTTGAAGTTGCTTTTAGTGAGTTTACAAAGAATGAGTTTATACTTTCAAACTTTCATTTACTTCTAAAGGGTGGAGGTGGGGGAGGGGAGCAATTATTTTATTTGCCTCTGAAGTAGTCTGTAGAACATTCAATACGAAATGATGATAGCAGGGTAGTGACTTTTCTCAGGATCATTTCTGTATGAGCTCCACAGAATGAAAGATGGAAAGAGTGAGATAAATAGTAATAGTCCACAGCCATACCACCCTAAATGCCTCGGTTCTCAATTTATAGCAGATTGGAAATAATTAATACTCCTGAGGGAGATCTCCTGGGAATACTGGGTTTGGAGGCTGAAAACATACATGGTATTATATAGCAGATAGAGAGCTGTCCTGAGAGTCAGGAAGTCGGGAGTTCAAATTTTGACTCAGATACCTACTGGCTATATGACCCCGGGCTAATTGCTTAACCTTTGAATACCCCAGACAAATCTATGAGATTTTAAGGTTGTATATTTGCATTAGCAAAGGGAGTTTCCTCAGTAGGAGTTCTAGATGCCAATGATATTTCATCTGATCAAAGGACACTAAAAATGATGATGATGATGAATTTTTTTTTTTAATGTAAAGCACTTTCCCCAACACAACCCTGTGAAGATGCCCTCAGTGGATCTTACAAACTAATTGGGAAGGTGAGAAACATACCAAGAGACAACCAAAATATGAAACAATTGCTTAGTTGTGAGTACTCTTTCTCTGCCACTTTTTATCCAGGTGACCTTACACATATCAGTATTCTTCACAGAACCTTGTTTTTATTGTCTGTAAAATGGGAATAAAAGCATTTAAACTACCTGTCTCATATCGCTCTTGCAAAAATTTTGCCAAGTGGTCTTCACTGTGTGGTGCCACCTGGTGAGATACTAACTTCTTTTAATATATTCCTCCCTCACTCCCTTTTCTCTTTCCTTTTTTTCCTGTCTACTGGCTATAGATTTGTTTTTATTTATTCCTGCGTATTTCCCCAAGGGGACTATGGGAAGGAGGCACGTTTTAATACATCTCATAGATCCATGTATACCTCAGGTTTTGTCAGAGAAATCTGCTATGGAGGGATGGTGCCCTGCACAACTTTCTCCATTCATTTTAAGCCTAGCCTGAATACATGTAATTATTTAGAAGCAGCCACCAGGACTCATGTTGGAAGTCAAGTTGAGTAGCCTCCTTTTAGCTCAGCCATTAATGCTGGTGATGCTACTACAACTATATCAATGCTGATTAGACATCTTAGGCATTAAATGAAAATGTGTTTTCCAGCATCCTCTGAAGTGGATTGTACAGAGCTCTTTCCCTGATTGCTTTGGTGATGATGGGAGAGAAAGCTTCAGGGGGATGAGAGGAACTTACTCCGAAACATCTTCGGAAAGAAAAGAATTAATAAATGAAGCACATCCAGACAAGGGCAACCAGAATGGTAAGGAAGTGAATGAATGAATGAAATTATATTCTTTAAAAGCATTAATAAACCATTTACCATGTGCTAAATGCTGGAGATACAACTAGAAAAAGCTAGACAGTCCCTGATCTCAGAGTGCTCACATGAAATGGAAAAGAGAAATTCAGCTTCAGGGAAGATGGAAAATCCCAAATGTTATAAAGGTACAATGGTGGGGCTGACAGAAAGGCATAGAAGTCCTCCTATTACTGTAGTAGTTAAAATGATGATGCTGTGGGATTTCAGAACATGGTCAGGGCAGATGGTAAAGCCTGGAAGAGCTTAGGAAGTTGTGGCAGAGTATATAGTAAGGTCTTTTGGTCTCCCAACTTCTCAGAAAGAATGGAGTCTCTGGCTTCCATCTCGTTCAGATCCTGTGAGCTGTTAAGCAGCCAAAGAAAGGGGGTAAGACATTCATGATGGGTTGCTTGGGTGCCTGTACCCCAGTTCCAAAATCACATTCAGTTCCAAAATCACATTTCTCCCTAGCCTCAAATCTCTGTAACCTCAAAACACTGTCTCAGGAATTTTCTCTGCAGCTCAAGGGTAGCATGCCGTTAGTAAAATACTTACCTCTTCCTGATACAGTAGCCAGCTGCACCTATAGAATTTAGCATTTTGAGCCAGCTGTGTACTAGCTGAATGGCTGTGTATTGGGTTATAAATATATTAACTACTCACTGACCTATATCATATGTTTCCTGATTTAGTCATATGTATACTCCCTTAAGTTTATCTTGTCTAACAAGACATTGATAGGGACAGCCTGAGTATTTCTCAGTCAGCCCTGACCACTAGTTGACTTGGTGATGTTTCAAGCCTAAATCCACATCTCCCTGAACCTCCTCCCCCCAACCCTCAGGCTATTTCCCAGTGAACTCTGGGTAAAATACCTGTACAGTAGATATTAAAAGTGCACGTTCCTTTAAGAACTGAGCACTCCTTAACCACTCCCTAATCCCACCCTGACTCACCTATTTAGCATATTTGGCACCTGTTTTACTATAGTTTATCCTACACAAACTTTAAGTATACACCTTAAAAGTTGCAGGTTCCCTAAGAACTCTTGCCCACTGTGTAGTGTAACAATAAATCTTTGCCACCTTGACTTGTAGAATACTTGATTCTGTGAATTCATTCCAGACAGCCTTCTGGAAACTCTGGTTTTTGGAGTTCCTGGAGACTGAACCTCATCACCCCCACTGGTGATATTCTTCTTGCCTAGTCATCCTAAATAGTTCCTTATATTACCCAGTGTTGGGGGAGAGAGTGAAATGAGAAGTAGTGGTGGAAGTGGAAGTGGTAGGGAGAGGGACTGGTAGTGATGACTTCAGTTCCAGGAACTGGAGATCATGCCATGTAAGGATCAATTTAAAAAATTGGGAATATTTAGATAGAAGAGAATGGGCATATGAGTGCACATGTGATTGTTTATTCTAAGAGATCAGAATCAATAGGATCACAAATAAAAAAATAGTGAAAGTCCCTGTCCCCCTCAAAATTTATATTCTAATGTGGATTTGGGGAGGAACATAAATAAGGGAGTGATAGCCTAAGTGATATAATATGGTTTAGAAAGTTACAAGGATTGTTAGTAAAGTCGTAGAAGAGTAGATTAACAACATTCTTTCTGATAGTAAAGGTAGGATCCATGTTATTATTGTTCCAGAAAAAGAAAGTTTCATAAGGGTCGGGGGAAGGTATATGCTCGAGGTTACAGGCAAGAAGATGGTCAGTGAGTAAAGTAGAAATGTAGCTTGAACCCACTTAAATGAAGTGGGTTATGTGAGGCACTCACCAGTCAGAAAAGGGAGAAGGCAGAAATTCTAACCATTAAAGGATGGTGTCTCCAAGACATTGTATATAGCAGTAGAAAAGGTGGCTAGAGAGTAAAAGTTAAAAATAAGCAAAACACAAAAATCGACTAGCCAAATAATGACCAGTAACAAAAACTCTTCCAAACAATTATTTGTAAAAAAAAAAAGTAATAGTTTAAAGAGCTAGTTAGGTCATGGTGTAATGCTAAAGATCTTCAAATGGATGACCATTTCTCAAGAATGTTTCTGAGGGGATGCCTGCTCATCCCCTAGGTTGGACTAGATGGCTCCCAAGGTCCCTTTCCCTTACGAGATTCTAAGATACTGGTGAGGATGCTAATATCTTCATGAATTTGAGAAGTAAAAGTTGGTATTGTATAAAAAATTTTGGTGGTGCTCATTAAGTAGAGGTTGGCAAAATGGAAAAAAGCTCTGGTTTGAAATTTAAAAGATTTGAACAATCTGAGTCCTGCCTTGTTAGCTATGAGACTGTACACATAATTTTTCATCTCTGACCCACAGTTTCTTCAGTTGTCAAATAAGTATATATGCACTATCTGCCTCAGTAGATCGTTGTGAGAAAAAGCACCATAGAAATGTCTAGTATTGGGGGGCTTAATAATCATAGTAGATAATATTTATATAGAACCTTTAGATTTGCAAAGGACTTTACATATATGGAATCATAGATGAAATAGGCCTTAGAGGTCATTGTGTCTAACCTTTCTTTCACATCCTCCACCCCCAAATATTTTATAGACTGAGAAACTGAAGGTCAGAAAAGTTAAGTTACTTGTTCAGAGTCATATGACCAGTATAAGTTAGCACAGGGATATCAAAAGAGTATAATAGGCTCCAAATCCAGTATTGACCTCATTCGATGTCATGTGTGTATATAGACAAGATGTAGCCAATCCTCTCAACCATGTCATATGAGGAAGTAACTCAAGGAAGAGATACTTGTTCAGCCTGTGGCCACATTTGAAAAAAAATGAACAAAACAATAGACTGAATACAAAGAGGAAGAAGCTGTGTGGGCCAAATCAGTTCAGGGAAAATGTCATGCAAGAAAGGACCTTATCATCATAAATTTTGAGGTAGTAGGTTACTCAGAAGTTGTGAGTCCAACCCCTTCCTTTCATAGATGAAAGAAAAACCCAAAGTAAATAATGATTTGATGAATGTTCTATAGGTAGTGAGAAGAGGCAGGATTCAAACCCAGGCCTTTTAATTCCAGAGTCACTGTTCTTTAAGCTATATCCTGCTGCTTAGAATTAAGGATTCACAGAACAGGTTTCTTTTTCTGGCTACCTGCTGCCTGAAGCTATGAGGCCTCTAGGGAACTAACTAGTCTACGATATAATTATGAAGTTTGAGAACCATCCCATTATATATTGGGTCAATACTTTTGAGTAGCATTCTGAATGATTCTATCCTGAAATATCTGTCCCTTCATCTCTGGTCCCTTTGCCACTACACCCGTCATTACTGCCTGCCTGGACAATTACAGTAGCCTTCTAATGATTCTTCCTGCCATGATTTGTTCTTTTCTCCAAATCATGCTTTATGCAGCTGCCAAACTGTTTTTTTTCCTTATGCGCAGATATATTCTCCATTGACAACTCTTCAGTGGTACCTTATTACTTATTGAGCAAAATTCCAATTCTTTGCCCTGGCATTCAAGGCTGTGAAAATTACGCTCTTGGATTCTTCCTACCTGACTGACCACTCCTACTCAATCTCTTTTAGTGGCTCCTCTTCCACACTCCTTTTCTATTCTTTTTCTGCCTTTTCTAACTTGGTAACTACATCTACCCTCATAGATTTAATTGTCATCTCTATGCAGATAACTCCCAAGTCTATACATTCTGCCATATTATTTTTACTGAAATCTAGTTCCATAGTCCCAACTGCCTATGGGCTATTTCAGACGAGATTTCCCATCGGCATTTCGAACTAAACGTGTCCCAAACTGACTCACTTTCCCCCTCAGACCTTCCTCTTTTCCACCTTTTCCTTTTCCCCCTTCTTGGAGTTACCAGAACTGAGCTAGGTTTGCAATCTTGGCTTCATCCTTGACTCCTCACTTGCCCTTGTTCCAGATATCCAGGCAGTCATGAAGGCACAAAGTTATGTCCCTTTTACCTTCATAATATCACTTGCATCCATTTCCTACTTTCTAATAGCCATCAGCCTGGTTCAGGTACATCCTTGACCCCTTTCAACAAGTGGCTAGTTTCTTATAATAGAAGAATGAGTCAGGCATTTTGCAAGATGCTGGAAATTAAAAAAAAAAGTTCAATGAATAAAGCAATCCCTACTCACAGGAAATTTACTTTCTAATGGAGCAGACAGGAAATGTACATAAGTATATACAGAATTAATATAAAGAGAATAAATACAAAGCAATTAAATAAAAGGTAGTTTCAGAGGGAAGGAATAGCAGCTGGGACCAATAAGGTCTCCGTGTATGAAGTGTTGCTGGAGTCATGTCCTGAAAAAGAGAGCTTTTCTAAAGCAGCTTTGAAGCAGATGCACTATATCCTTCCATTCTCTGAATGTTCTTTCCTCTTTTTGGCTGTTAGCTTCCTTTTGTTTACTCTTATGGGACCTTTGCATATCTCACTTCCATCTAATTTTAGACCTAAACTGCCTTGGGACTGGCCTGAAGGAGACCCAACCCATTACTCCCTTTTACTAAATTTCATTCATATCTTAAAAATCTAACTCAAATGCCACATACTTCATGAACTTATTTCAGTGCAAATAAACAGGTACTAAGAATCTATGATAGTCACTGAGGTACAATCTCCTCCCCTCCTTATTGCCTGCTATCAAGATGTTTATATTCTGCAAGAAACCTCTGATCCCCTTGTGGACATTTTCTACTTCGAATCTCACATAGCACTCTCCTACCACCTGGTTAATAGTGGCAGGAATCATGTCTTCTTTAAGCATCCATTATATTTCCCCTAACACCCAACAAAGGGTTGTTCAAAGCAATCAGCACACTGACTAGGCACTTAACAAATATTTGTTGATTTTAATTATGTAGCATGTAATTATTTCATTGTAACTTCATGCCTACTTTGTTAACAAACACATCAGAAGCTCAGCCTAGCTTGGGGATGGAGACAAGTACTAAACTCAGGATTCTCCACATATACCATCTGTCATAATGATCTAGATTAGAATCCTAGAGTTCAGAAAGGACTTTAAATCCAATGCCTGTAAAAATGTTAATCCATGAAATAGTACCAAGTTAGGACAGTCAGAATTGGAAGTGACACTGGGAGTAACCGATTTGGTATCTGTAAGCTTAGATGGAAAATATAGGCAATACTAAACAGAGAGCCCAGCCTCAGTAAGACTATACCCTCATTACCCCACCTAATACTCCAAAGAAACCCCACAAGTTGCTTCCATCTTGCCATCTACTCTGCCACTGAACCCTCTAGACCACTACCAATAGGTACCATGTCCTCTGAGACTTAATCTGTTCAGCTCTGGAACTCCCACCATGAGGCTCCCTATGCTGTTGAATGAAAGTATGAATACAAACTCACATGACTAGATGACCCATTAAAATCTGGTACCCGGCATTCTCAGCATTTCACCCTGGCCAACTTCTTGGCATCTCTTAGGTTTGCCAATATGTGTATTTATCTCTCTGGGCCACTTTCTACCTCTTCTTCTGGGAACCATAATCAAATTAATACTACCGTTGCTACCAGAAAAGAATATGTTGCTAAATCAGCTTTCCTTTTGACCCACATGTCATCTCAGTGATTTTCCAAATGAATACACAATCCCCTGGCAACCATTCCCCTATGAATTGCCTCCCTATATTTAAATGTAAACTAATCAAGAGTAGGGACTCTCTTTTATATTTGTATACCTAGTTCTCTGTGCTTGACATATAGCGAGTGTTTAGGAAACGTTTTGTCATTAATTAGTTCATTCCTTCACTCATCCTCTCACTCATTTGTAGAGGTCGGAGAAAAGTGATTTTTAGTTTGTTCTTACTAGTCTGACAACATTTTAATCAAAGAAGCAGTCAGCATGATAGAAGTAGTAAAATTGTAAGTAATTGGTTGGTTTGAATCAGGAAACTGAAAGGGAATGAATGTTTATAATAGTTATTTCAATAATAATATCTGAAATTTAGGTAGCACTTTAAAGTTTATAATATAGGGGTGGCTATGTGGTGCAGTGAATGGAGCACTGATCCTGGAGTCAGGAGGACCCGAGTTCAAATCTGGCCTCAGACACTTGACATTTACTAGCTGTGTGACCTTGGGCAAGTCACTTAACCCCAATTGCCCTGCCTTCCCCCCTCCAAAAAACAAGAAAGAAAGAAAAAGTTTACAGTATGTCTTATATTGTTGTTATTCAGTGATGTCTGATGTTACATGACCCCACAAACAAGTGTGCGTGGAGTTTTCTTGGCAAAAATATTTGAGTGGTTTGCCATTTCCTTCTTGAGTATATCCCCATTTTACAGATAAGGAATTGAGGCAAGTAGGGGCTAAATGACTTGCCCAGGGTCATCCTGCTAGTCAGTGTTTGAGGATTTGAAATTCAGATTTTCCTGGACTCCAGACTCTATCCACTAACTGCCCTTATGCTTTATATACATTATGGTTTACCACTGTTGGAGAAGCAGATGGAATTATCTTGGGGACATTTAAGGGAAAAGAAAGACTGTTTATTGGTCTTAGTAAGTTTAACTAGGCTGGCCAAATTTTGTGGATTTCAGGAGTTTAGGTTATGCACAGATTGAATCCAAGTCAGCCCTTGGAATTTTGAATTTTCTGAGTTTTTGGAAGAGAAACGTTTCCAACCTGGGTGTGTTTTTATCTCTTTTCCAGTGAATCAGCCGTCTAGGAATCCTCCAGCAAAGTGAGTATGTATCTGTATGTCCCTTCCAAGGGGTATCTGGTGTCTTATAATAGAAGGACTTGATTGTAAGAAGTAGACCTTATGGAGCCAGCTGCAGCAATAGTTCTAACATTCTGTTTGTATCAAGGCTCCACTTCCATTACCCAAAGGCATGTTTGGGAGTCTAGATGGAAAAGGGCCTGGAATTTAGCTAGTAAACTTTGAAGAATGGACAGATGCCAGCCTGGCTGTGTATTTCTTCTGAGTTCAAGCCTGGCTTTGTATGAGGAGCTCATTGTCATTGGGCCATAAGGTAGGCAGTCCTGTAAAATCATAGGTATAGAGGATTCCCAGGAAGTCTCATCACCAATGAAGATCAGATACTGTCTACATCTTATTGTCTTATGGAGTTGCCTGGGGTACTAAGCAGTTTGGCAATTTGTCCAGGGTCATAGGCCAGATTTGTGTCTGGGGGAAAAATTTGAAGGTTGAGCTTCCTGACTTCTTAGCAAAGGCTACTGCCTCAGGTGATGGATGAGGTTTTTCTGTTCTGTGTCTTTATTTCTTTTGGACTCTAATTCTTGTACTAAATTGTGGCATGGCTATCATCTGTCTTGATGGAGAGAGGAATCATACTGATGAAGTCACATATTTTTGAAGTATTAAATGTTTAATATATTAACAAATGGGCTTTAGACATTATTAAAAATGACATTTCCAAACCCCCTACCATTCCATTCTTGGCGGTTTTGCTTATCCGTATGTCCTCTTGTACATCAGTGGTCATCTTAAATGGTGGCCTTGGTAACATGGAGTAGGAGAATGATTGCTACCAGGAGGTAGGAAAACTGAGTTTATGCCCAACTCTACCATTTATCATGTGACCTTCGACAAGTTACCTGATCTCTCTAGAACACTGCATATTCAACTGTAAAATGAGGGATCTGAATTAAGTGATCTCTAAGTCTCCAATCTCTAAAATTGCCCATTAGGTTTCTCTTCCCTTCCGTGCCCTGCCCCCCCAACCTGAAGAAAATGGTCTGATGAATAATCTTGAGGCCCAGAGTTGAAATGACAAGTTCTGAATCACAAAGCTAGTTAGTTAGTAGCAGAGCCAGAAATAGAAACCAAGTCTCCCGACTCCTCATCTGGTTCTATTTTTTTTTTCATCCCCAATAAACCCTGTTGCCAACCAGTTTCTTTGGAGAGGTGCTAGGAAGGATAAGTTATTACCCCAGCTCTCATTATTCAAACCAAATGATGATGTTCCTTCCACTCCTGACAACCTGAGCCAGATTAGAACTGGCAGCTCCAGGAGGAGCAAGCCTTTAACTCAGTACCAGTCCCTTAATCCAACCTGCCTTTCACCTTCCCCCAGCAGGGCCTTGCTGAGGGGAAACGAGGCTCCTTTATTACTTAGCAAATAAACAGATGTTGAAAGTGGACTGATGGAAGGCCTGCCACAGACTGTGGGATTTTTTTTAAAAAAGCAAAAAAACCAACAAAACGGCAATGGAGGGTTTCTGATCAGGGGAGGGCATAAAGGGAACAGAGAGACAAAGGGAAGACAAAATTGGTAAAAGAAGAGCTGAGCCAGGCCCTGGGAGTAAGAAGAAAGAAACAAGGCCAGAGACATTCAATGCTCATTAATTGGATGGCATGCACAGCACATCCTCGGCAAGCAAGGGAGTGAAATCCATGGGGCTCATGCTCAATTGGCCTGATTTTACATCCAATCAAATGCATGGCATTAAACATGATCTATTTTAAATGTATTACAGTTAAATTATTTAATTCCAAATTTAGCTGGTGCCACAGGCACCGGAGCAGTGGCAAGAAGAATGAATGGAATTATTTCTTTGGAAAACGGTTTAATTTTTAATTACAAAATGGGGTGCTTTGGGGGAAAGAAACGATTGGCCCATGAAGCACTTGCTCCCAGAACCATGTGGAGAGATGGCAGGCATCTGAACTTGTTTAATGACACTGTCCTGCTGAATATCCAGCAACTCTGAGAATTGGCAGGGTTTGGGAGCAGGTGATCACAATAAATAATAATAATAACTCATCATTATGTAGTGAATTTTTCCAACAAGCTTGAGATCATTGCAGAAACCATCTAAAGCATTAATACTGAGACACACATACACGTATTATGTGTATACACATTTATGTGTGCATATGCTTATGTAATGTATATGTGTATATCTGTGTGTATAGGTGTGTACATATGTGTATATGTATAGTGTTTATACAAATATAATTGTCTGTATATATTTCCCTTATTGTATAGGAACTCATAAAAACTGAGTTCCTAAGTAAAAAATTCATTTTGATTCAACTAAATATACTTCCTGCCTACATGTGATATACTCAGTCTTGTTCTTGGCTCTGAAGAAGATAAAACATTACAGCGTAGGCAGTCTCTACCCTCATGGAGCTCAAAGTGCAGTAGTAAAAGAAGATAGATAAATGGATAGATAGATAGATAGATAGATATAGACATAGATATAGCTATTGTGGATAATTGTGGATAAATATACACATTTATAGTATATTTCATACGTAAGTATGTTTTATGTGTGTGTATATATACATATATATCATATATATTCCTTTATTCAGCTAATATGTATTAATTAATTACTTGAACTGTGTATCCAGAGCCCTTTGCTATATGCTAGCAAAAATACAATGTATTGATGACACAATGCCACACACTCAAAATGTTTGAAGTTGGTTGGGTTGGAAGTGGAGGAATAATATACAAATTACTGTAATAGAGAGAGGGAAGTAGAAGAGGGAAGGGGAGGAAGGGAGAGAGAGGTAGAAACAGAGAGAGACAAAAAAATGGAGACAGAGACTGAAAGAAGAAGGAGGAGAAAAAAAGGAAAGTCCATAGAAAAGACACAAAATGCTGAGGAAAAAAAAGATCATTTCAGCTGTTGTGGATTAAGGAAGACTTTGGGAAGGATGCTTCAATTGGACTGGGAATTTTTAAGGATGAGTAGGCCTGAAATGATGGATGACATAGGGAAGTATTACAGGAGTAGAAAAAGAGAAAGAAAACAAAGGCATAGGGAAAGAAGGAAAAGGAGGTATGAGTACATGGATAGATGTGTAGTCAGTTTTGGCTAGATGATGCTGTAGAGAGTAGTGGAAAGGAAAATGGTGCCAAACCCTAGACGACCATTTGGGTTTTAACGCCTAGGACAGAGGTGGCTCTGTGGGTCTCAGAAATGATCCTTAGGAGGCTATATCTTGACCCCAAGAAGGGTGTGACCATCCAGTCAGAACTGAAATAACATTTCCATCCCAACCCTAACTCCACAGATAATCTTGGGCTTGTCTCCAATGCAAGTACACCATCCCCTTCAATATTTCACTTCTTTACACCTCCCACTGCTGGCCTTCCAAGGGGGTACCAGGCATATACTCCTCAGGGACATTAAAATTTAGCTATACTGACAGAAACTACATGAAGAAAATATACCCCAATTATATATCTGCCGCAGGTGCCCCTCAGAAGCCACCATGTGGCAGGGCCTAGTGAGGGAATGTTTTGCAATTTTTGGTAGGAAAAAGGGAGTATCACAGGATGAACAGACACAGACAGGTTGTGATTACATTATCTTCCCCCCCCCAAACCCCACTCGTTATCCAGATTTCCCTATTAAAGGTACCACCATCTTTCCAATCTTACAGCTTCTCAACCTCTTCATTATCCATAACTCTTCACTCAGCTGAAACTGCTCTCTTTGAAGATACCAGGATCTTTTTAACTGCAAATCTCATGATCTTTTTCTGTTCTCATCCTTCTAGACCTCTCTCTGCAGTAGATGACATTATTGACTATTCTTTCATCCAAGACACTTCCGAAGTACCTCTCTGGGTTGTTATGAAACTCTCCTCTCTGGGGTCTCCTCCCACCTACATGATTCACTCTTCTTTCGCAGTCTCTTTGCCAGGTCTTCATCATATTCCTTAGTTACAGGTATACCCCTAGAGTGTTGTCCTGGGCTTTTTCCCTGTGCAGTCTTTCATTTTGTGAGCCCATCCACTCCCGTGAGTTTGAATATTATTTTTGTGTAGATACTTCCCAGATCTATATATCCAGAACTAATCTAGCCCATAAGTTCCAGTCCTGCATCATTAATGGCCTTATTAAACATCTCTAACTTGGTGTCTGATAGGTCAAACTCAACATATTGGAAACAGAATTCATTATTTATTTACCCCAACCCCTAAGCCTCCTTCTCTGCTGCACTTCATTATCTTTGTTGAAGTCATTACCATTTTCCCAGTCCTCTAGGTTCAGAACCTTGGCATTATCTTGGACCCCTTGCTTTCCTCCACCCCACATATCCAGTTAGTTATTTAATCACACTGTTTCTACCTCTAAAACATGTCTCCTATCAGTCCTCTTCACTCTATTCACACAGTCACAATTGTGGTTCAGGCCATCATCATCACCTCTCACTTGAACTACTGTCATAGCCCTAAGTGGTCTCCCTGTTTCAAGTCTGTCCTCTCTCTGATACATCCTCCACATAGCTGCCAAAGTGATTTCCCTAGAGTGCAAGTCCAACTACATCAATTCCCTTCTTAATAAACTCCAATGGCTCCCAGTTGACTCTGGGACCAAATATTATTTCATTCTTATTTCAAACTTTTTTTACTTTCTATTTTTGGTAACATTTAACATTTAACATATTAAAAATATGTTACTAATAGTACAATGGTGCATGATTTTGATTAATAAATAAATTCACACAAGTATAATCGGGGTTTATGCTCCATTTTTTTCTGATGATGCAGGATTAAAAAAAAGTTTGAAGACATTTGTTCTAGGAAATAAAAGTTTTGAACAGAGGAGGAATATGTAAGACTTGTGCATAAGGAAGATTATCTGGTTTGAACAGGGGATTGGCGGGGGAGTGAGAGAAGAGAAAGAGACTAGGAAAACTTTGTAGATCTGCTCAGGGAATCACATGTTCCCCATGCCCTTTACTCTCTGGCTTTAAATGAGGCACAACCTCTGGAAGTAGAGATAACACTTTCTGGCCACTGAATACTACTTAGCATTCTGAGGCAAGAGCTCCCTAAGTCTCAGACAGCTGAGGGGTGGACAGAAATCAATATCTCAGGCATAGGCAGTGTGGTCAAGTAGAAAGAATATAAGGAAACTGAAATTCTTGTCTGGGTGCTACCACCTTGCGACAGGAATTCAGGCAAATGAGATCAATAATATGCTCAGCTTTTCAGTGCTTGATATGCCACTTAATAGATCACGGAGCTAGACAGAAATATGTATCCTCTCTGTGGACCCTGGACAAGTCATCTGACTCCTTTGAGGATCAGTTTCCTAAATGTAAGGTGGAACCAAGAGCACTTATGCTACTTACCTCACAGGATGTATTTAGCTAAGTGCTAGGTCAATGTGAATCATGATTACTGGGGGAACCCGTTACTCTGAAATTCCTTAGAGGGAGCCCACATTGAAATTAGAAAAAAAAAATAGGGGTGATCTCTGTCACTTTCCACTGTCCCACTGTATTTCCATAAGATCCATGCAAAAAAAATACCAAAAATGTAACAATAATATAACTTTAAAATATTTAAGCCAGTTAACTTTTAGCTTTTTCATATTAGCAATATAAAGTAATAACATAGTGGATTGTGTTGGGCTTAAGGTCAGAAAGACCTAATTTCAAATCCTGCTGTAAGTGTGCAAGTGACTTAACTTATTATGGTCTCAGTTTCCTCATCTATAAAATGGGAATAACAAGAATGCCTATTTTAGTGGGTTATTTTAAGTATTAAATGAAACAATATATGTGGGCACTTTACACAGCTTGAAGCCTTACATATGCATGGTAGGTATTATGAGGCAGCTGTTAGCACAGTAGATAGAGCTCTGGGCCTAGAGTCAGGACTGAGTTCAGGAAGACCTGAGTTCAAATCAGACCACAGATACCTATTAGCTTATATGACCCTAGGCCAGTCAGTTAACATCTGCCTCAGTTTCCTCAACTTTAAAATGAGGATAATAATAGCACCAAGCACAAAGTGTTATTATGAGGATCAAACGAGATAACATTTATAAAAATAACAAAAAATGCTTAGTACAGCACCTAGAACATAAGACATGCTATATACATTCACATTCACTCTCCCTTCTATTGTAAATTTGGAGTCCTGAAACACGAATTTAAATCCTGATTGTTTTACTTACTGCTTGTGTCATTATGACAAATCCCTCCACCTCTCTCTGTCTCGCTTGTTTCACATATAAAGCGAAGAGGTTGGACTACAGAGCCTCTAAGCCAGCAGTTCTCAACCTGTGAGTCGCGACCCCTTTGGGGATCGAACGACCCTTTCACAGGGGTCACCTAAGACCATCGGAAAACACATATATCCAATAGTCTTAGGAACTGAGACACTGCTCCTTTATCCCTCTCCAGGCAGGTTTGCCCACATGCAGATACGCTCACATACGAGTATTAAAGTGTCGGGCCTTGGGAAGGTTGAGAACCACTGTTTAAGCTCTATAGAACTCCAAAGTGATGACCCTAGCTCTGTGGAGCTCCAAAGTCATGACCCTATGACTGTGAAGCTGTCATGGTTAGATAGTATAGGGACATTGAAGACCATTAAAAAAATCAGACTTGTGATTTTACTCCTATACTAGTGAAATACTTATTTTAGAGATAGAAAAAAAAAATTGAGGGCCATATATATCAAACGACATGTCCCAGAGTCACAAGATGTTAGTAGAGAGCAGAAGAAGATACCATGTGTCCTGTGGAACTCCTTCTCCTTCACAAAGAAAGGCTTGCCTTAAAATTTCAATAAATTAGATCCATGACATGAAAAGTTTACTGGAGCAAAGGACGTGGGTTTGAATCTCAGCTCTGTTATTTGTTACCTGAATGACATTGGTCAAGGTCTTTCCCTGCTCTGGACTTCAGAATCTTCATCTATAAAATAAGGTGAATTATAGGATTCCCTAGGACCATAGACTGAAAGTTGGAAAGGACCTTGGAGGTCATCTAGTCCAAACTCTTCATTTCATAGATGTTTAGTAACTTGTCAAAAGTCATGTAGATAAAAGTGGGAGGTATTAGAGTCTGGACTTCTGTATGCTTTTTCTGCCCTTGTCCGAAGCTGTAGCTTAGACATCAGTGAATGTTCTCTGAAAAGGAACAGAATGAACCAGTCTTTAAAAAAAAAATATCTTTTGAAAACATTAAAATCCAAACTTCTCTGCATCTGTCTCTTCCTCCTCCCCCCCCCTTTCTCTCTGTTTCTCTCTCTCTCTCTCTCTCTCTCTCTCTCTCTCTCTCTCTCTCTCTCTCTCTCTCTCTCTCTCTCTCTCTCTCTCCCTCTCCCTCTCTCTCCTCTCTTTCTTTTTTCTAGATTTCTCACCATTACAAACAACTCTGAATTGGAATGCTGTTGAGATATTCAGCATCTAACTCATTGATTGTAGCTAAAGCAACAGTTCTTGTTTGAGCAGATTGACGATCTCCAGCTGTTCTGGGGCCTCTTTACTGATCTACCTTAGATCAATTAGAATGAATAAAAAAATAAACCCTCAGGATTTTTTTTAAAGCTGCCTCTACGTGATAAAAAAACAAACAAACAATCCTTTCTTTTTTTTTTTTTGTTTCTTCAGAACTGACCTTAAGCAAAATAGTAGGCTAGATGTAAAGTGCTCTGAAAAATACCTCCCCCTGCTCCATTTGGCTCACACATGTGCCATTCAAGAGTGCTCTCCTTGCCTAGAATCCAGAGTGATCATTGTGGCTGCCACAGTCTCCAGGGCCCCCTTACATACTAATAGCTTTAATACAAATAACACCTTCTAGTTGAGAATGTCCTTTCTTCCCAAAACTCCTAGGGTATTAGGCCCTTTGCAGCACTAAATCTATGATCCCATGACTCAGGTCCTCTGTAAATCCAGGGCTCTTTTTGTTATGCTCTGATGCTGATAGTCACCTGAGAAGGAATTAAAAAGCTAAAAGGGACAGGGTCAGAATCTCTGAGTTGGAAGGAAGATGTCACAAGACCCCAAATCTGACCTGGACAATGATCCCCCCTACAAAATACCTAATAAATGATCATCCAACTTTTACTTGAAGGCAGGAGTAATTCAGTACCTTCCAGTGAAGCTCATTTCACATTTATACAGCTGTAATGATTAGGAAGATGATTAATCTTAAAGTTCCCTCTTTGTAACTTCTATTCACTGACCTTAGTAATGCCCCCTGGGGAGCAAGGAACAAGGCAAATTGAATCTGTCATCCACATGATAGCCTTCCACATTATTTAAATACAGCTGCCATGTCCCCTCCTCCAAGTTTCCTCTTCTCTTGACTAAATGTCACCAATTTTGTCAACCAATAATCTTAGGACAGAGGCCTCAAGAACCTTTATTTATCATTCTTCCTATGTGTCGAAGTCTATGTGAAAATGGTGCCCAGAACCAAATAAAATATTCAAAATGTGATGGCAAACTACTACCTTTCATGTTCCATGCATTTCTCTCTCCTTTTAATGAAACCATTAGATGGGCTCAGGCTTGTACTTATTCATTTTTGTTCTTAAATCACACTGTTCATTCGTTTTGAGCTTAAGGCTGTTTTGTTGTTGTTGTTTTTTAAAATTTTTCTTACAACTCTTGCCTAGCTATTCAGGGTTAGCTAGTTCAAAGGTCCATCTTTACTCAAATTTTTGTTTGGCTGCTAAAAGCAGTTTCAAATGGTGCTTTCAGCCAAGGCCCTCCCAGCATAAGGATTAACTTTCCAAGATGTATGTTCTGTTGCTTTCCAAGCAGGCAGATCACTCTTCAAAGCAACCACATAAGCAGTTATATAGTTCATTATGTACTTCATGGGGAGTATTTGTGTGTTTTATTTTAAACTTCTTATTTGTAGGTCTGTAATTTGTGAATTTATTAGCATGGAGAACTCCCAAGTATGGAAAAGTTCTTCACTGATATAGAGAAGAAAACTTGTCTGTAATTTAAGGTTTGAGAGAATTGAATAGGGCACCAAAAAGTAAAATAACTTAGCTAATAAATATCAAAAGTGATATTTGAACCCAGGTCTTCCTGACTCCAAGATCATGGTTATTCTTTTAAAATCCAGCTTAGTCAGTCACTAGGACATCAAAAGTAAATGGTGCCCTATCTCCTGGTTCAGTTACTTCTCATACTCTACTCATGCCTACTTCTCTCCTACCAAACCCTACTTATTTGCCAAAATTCTGAACCTGACTTCCCATTCTCTCTATGAAAGTATAGTCTTTAGAATGAGAAATAGAAAGCTGTGAAGGCTCTTATAAGGATGATATCAAGACACAAATAATGATAACGCCAACAATTAACATTGATGTGGTGCTTGCTCTGTGATAGGCACTGTGTTAAGAGTTTTTACAATTATTCCATGTGATCCTCACAGTAACCCTAAGAAATAATTGCTGTTATTATTCTCACTTTGCAGATGAGGAAACTGAGGCAATCAGGGGTTAAGTGACTTGCAGAATCACATAACTAACTAGTGTCTTACACTAGATTTGAAATTCAGGCCTTCCTGATTCCAGGCCTGGTGCTTTATCCACTGCACCACCTAGCTGTCCCCAAGAATATACAACATAAAATATCAGAGCTGCAAGTGGACTTGCAATATAAAATGTTAGAAGACAGAATGTTAGCTCTGGAAGGGAATTCAGAACATAGAATGCTGAAACATAGAATGTCAGAGCTGAACACATTTTAAGGAAATCACATATTGATGTCAAGTTACTTATGACTTGACTCTAATGGATATGGGAAGAAATCAAATGAGAAATCAAGGAGAAGGGACATATGGGGAAGGTGGAAGAAGGAGAGAATAAGGAAGAAGGGAGTGAAGAGCAGAAAGAAATGTCCAGAGGAGAAGGGAGATAAGTATGGAGGCCCACAGGACGGATGAACAGGGGGTTCTGTTGGGTGTTGCGTACTGCAGGTGTATCTCCACAGGTTGCTATGAGCCATTTTCTCAGGGAATCAGCATGGTACCTGGACTAATTTATAAAGGAGATGAAAAAGAAATGGAGTCGTTATAATGAACACCATTAATTCACCACTCGAGACTTCACTGTTTGAACAGCGAGTATCAAGCGACTCAATTGTCATTTGTCAATTCAATTCTGCTATTTTGCCTGTCGGAAATGACCGGCAAGGAGAACTGCGTGCAGACTGCTGTACGGCTGCTAATTAGCATATATATTGTTTGTCCTGGTATAAATTTATAGCAAACAGCAATATTTTACACTCCAGTAAAGTTAATAAATGAAGCTTTGGGCTATAAAAATTTCATGTTCCTTTGTGCAAAGGTCAATTATAAATAGTTAAGCACATATTCATTCAAAAGCTCGAGGCTTCTCGGCCGGGAGAATGAAATATATTCTGGTCAATTTACGCTCTGGCTGGACTTGCCTCTTGTTTTATGGCCCTTACGACATCTCTCTCTGCCAGCTGGCTCACTGTAGGAGTCAGAGGAACTACCTTTTAGAGAGAGAACTGCCCTCCCTGTAGGGGAAATTCTGGACTACCTCCTACAGGGGGAGAGTCTCCACCCTAGGAAACCAAAAGGACTGGTACTCTTGTTGATAATCCTAGAATGTTAGATCTTGGGGGAACTTTAGAGAACATAAAATCCAAAAATTATTTTTACAGTGAGAAGAACTGAGGCCTGGAGAACAATGGTTTTTATCTGAGATTACATAGGGGTAGACTAGAACCTAAGTCAGTTTCTTCCTAGAGCACTGCTTTTTTCATAGGATGGATATTTAAATACATTATAAAGATGGAAGGGATATTAGAGAATATCTAGTCCAACTCCCACATTTTACAAATGGGAAACTGAGGCCCAATCATGTAAAGTGACTTCCTCAAGGTCACAGTGATAGTAAGTAGGACAGCCAGGGTTTAAACTTAAGGAAGGTCCTCAGGTTCCAAACATCGTCTTCCCACCATATTCCAGTACTTTTCCCACTGTGCCATGTTCTCTTTTACTTTTTTTCTACTACATCTATACTTTTACATAATAATGCTAATAACAATAATAATTAGTATATATTATGATTTGATGCTTGCAGATTTATTGTTTGACATGTGTTAAGTTATACAATAGAGTATAGCTTAAATTCTAGAAAGGAGCTATTCCTGAATATGAGGTTCAAAGGGCAAGGAAAATATATATACCAAGGGACTGGGGATATTGGTTTACAGAAAGAAGGAATTCAGAAAGATTCTAAACTATGTGAACACGAGATATTGGGAGTGTTATTAAGAACATGTAGTAAGCATTGAAGAGATTCAATGTTGGCTACTAGAGGAAGCCAGGTAAACACATTTCCAACATGTCTTATCAATATTAGCTCCGTAACTAGGCAACTAAAAGATTTGTAAAGAGCTCACAGCATCGGCCAGAATGAAGGGATGTGTTTTAAGGGGATGTGGATGGGTTTAACAGCCCTGTGATTCATGGAATCAGCAATTTGTCATGGGGACTGGCAGGCCATTGTCTCCACAGAACAACAAAGGGGACAGAGGGACACCAGACGGAAAAGCAGGGAAATAAGGTGAGCCATCCACATGGATGGCAGCTACACCAAGGAGACATCACTGATTATCGTGAACACTGGCTTTCTCTGAGAAAATCCTAGAGGTTGCTTTGGTTTGTTTGTTCTTGTGAAACCTGTAGGCTTTTAAAATTGGAAGAGATCATAGTGACCATCAGGTACTCCTCCTCCCTGCTCTGCTCTACCTTGATGAGAAAATTGAGCTCCAGAGAGAAGCTGACTTAGGATAATGAAACCTAGATTTATACCTAGAAGGGACCTTAGAGAACATCAAGTCTTTTACCTTATTTTTAGATGACAAAATTGTAGGCTAGAGTTAAGTGATTGCTCAGGGCCACACAGATCATAGTGTTAAATGTCTAGAGATCTCACAGGTCAGCTAGATCCACTCTTTATTTTACAAATTAAGAACTGATATCCATGGGGGCAAAGTGACCTGTCCAACATCATAACCACAGTCATCATGAAAGATAGGATTTGAACCCAGATACTCTAATTCCAGGATTAATGCACTTTCCACAGTACCATTCTTTCTACTGTAGTAAATATCAGGACCAAGATTCAATTCTAGGTCTTAGGACTTCTGATCTAACTCTTTTCCCTCCCACTAAATTAAGTGGAAAAGTGAGGCTTCAAATCTGGGTATTTGGATCCAAGTTCAAGGGCTCTTTCCACTCCATGACTGCCAATTACCTATTCTCTCTGGTCTAGGCACATGCAGTGAATTTATCTTTCTTGACTTAAGGGGTCATGATATGCTGCACTGCGTTGTTGTATGGGAATGGCTAGGGACCATCTCTAGCCAATAAGAGCTCAAGCTACTGATTTTTTTCCAAGACAATGAACTGAAGGAGGATGAGTTCACGCTTCTCTGCATTCAATTGTCTAGTGGCTTAAAAAATGCATTTCTAGTATTTTGCAAACTATTGTTGTTGGTTCAGAAATAATTAGCCATCTTATTAAATCTCCATGTTATAAGTAGGGTAGGCCGCTCTGGGGCCCAAGATGGTGAGGAGATGCAGGATCTGTTCAGGAAAAGAAAAGGAACGAATCTCAGAAGAGGAAGAGTTAATCGCCTGCATTTCGAAGAGGAAAGCACTGCAAGATGGCATTATCTATATGCCATACTCTCTTATTAAGGGCTTAATGCTAAAGTTGACTGAAGTTAAACTATTTCCATTACAATAACTTTGGAATTCATTTCCCTACATTTCCGAGCCATCCATTTTTTCTGCTTGACATTAAAGAAGCTAGGCTGCAGCAAGACATTCCAAGAGGTAAGAGAAGTAGTTTGAAAAAGAAAACATTGTCCAGGGAGGTCAATAGAAATCTCTAAGACACCCCGAATCCAGATGGGTATGCAGATGTCATCAGGAAAGTAGGTTTTGTTCATCACTGATAAGCATTAAAAAGAATTTGATTCACCTTCCTACCCAACTCCCCTTTTTTCCTGGTCGGGAAAATCTAGCCAATAAACCTTTCTCAGGATTTTAAAGCCAGAAGAAACCCTAGAGATCATCTCCTCCATTCCCTTAATTCCACACATGAGTAAACTGAGAACCAGAGAGAATAAGTATTTTTTTTTCTTTCTTTTTTATTCCTCAAGGAAATTACATTTTATTGGGGGACACAACATATACATACATTAATATACGTAAGATATATACAAAATGCACATAGGTGGTTGTAGGAAGTAGTCACTAGCACCTTCAGGGATCTGGAAAGGCTTTATACAGAAGAAGGCTTGCCATATATACCCAACAACAGGTAACTTCTTTTTCCTTATAGTAATGACAGCTAATAAAATCATCTATCAAAAAAAAAGTGCAGTAGTTGCAGTCTGTAATAATGAAGACCTTACCTGCACCCATGAAATAAATCATAGCTCTTTTGAAATACTAAAGAATAATCCTAGCAATGGGCTTAACTTTTCCCCATTTTTAATCTTTCCCCAAATATGATTTTAAAAGTCTTTTTTGTTGTACTTAGCATTTTTCAAATGATTCAATGGTTTTCCTGATGTAATTCTCACAAAACTTCACTATTCTTCTGCATTTGTCTTTTTTGTTTCTTTTTAAAATTTATTTTATTTATTTATTTTTAGTTTTCAGCATTTATTTCCACAAGATGTTGAGTTACAAATTTTTCCCTGTCTTTCCCCTACCCCCACCCCAAAATATGTAGTCTACTGAATAACCTTTCCCCCAATCTGCTCTTTCTTATATCCTCCCCCATTTCCCCTCTAACATTCTAGTAGGCCAAGATGGATTTCTGTACCCCAGTTTATTTCCCAGTTGCATGTAAAAAAAGAATAAGTAATTTACTATAATAGCATGCTAAATTTAAAATTGGAAGGCACACAATTTAACTTTTTTTTTTTACACATTTACAATTTTTTTTTTACAAATAAGGAAACTAAGGCAAGATAACCAATTCCTTCATTTTATGAGTAACCTAAGACCTAGAAAAAAAAAAGATTAAGATAACTTTTCTTTTCTCTCCTTCCTTCTTTCCTTCTCTCCTTCGTTCCTTCCTTCCTTCCTTCCTTCTTTCATTTTTTCTTTTTAAATAATGGATCTTTCTATCTCACCTAACCCTGTAGTACAGCAGCTAATTATGAGTCCTAACCTTTTTATGAGCCCTTCATCATAAGGAATTTTAACCTGATCTGTTTCTGAACTGGGGTGGTTTGTCCATCCTTAGGTAACCTGGTGTTCCCCTGCTCCTGGAGTCTCAGCATAATGATACTGGGCTTAGTGCAGATATGGGATGGGCTTAGCATGCTCCAGCTCAGGACTTCTGAACTTCAGAGATCCTCCAACCTTAGTAGCAGCAAGTATAGACTGATGCTACCATGCCTGGCTTAAGCTAACTTGTCAGAGGCCACACAAATTATAAAGGGCAAAGCTGGGGAAGCCCAGGTCAATTAACCAATAATTAAGTATTTGGTAGGCAACTACTTTGTGCCAGGCACTATCCTAAGCACTGGAAATACAAAGACAAAAGTAAAACATTCCCTGCTATCAGAAAGCTTACATTCTAATGCAAAGACTGAAAATCCTAGAACTCTTTCCACTATACTTTCTGTATTACATGCTTCCTGATCTCCAGTCCTTTGAAGGGAGCTTTAAGGATATAAAGTAATGAGAAAAATCTTAGAAATTTATGTAAATTCTTCAAATATTTTTTGAATAATTACTAGGTACATGGACATATATCAGGTTTTATGATGAGTACACATATAAATATTATTTAATCCACACCTTTGTGGAGTTTTCAATATAGTTCATATCCTACCTCTAACACTTATACATATCTGACTTTGGGCAAATGATTTAACTTCCTTGGGTCTCAATTTCCTCACCAGAAAAATGAGAGATTGGTCTGGATGGCCTCTAAGGTCCCTTCCAACTTCTGAGCTATGCTCTCATGAACCTAGTTGGTAATAACTAGTACTAATTTCTGTGAGAGTTCAAAGCTGTAAGATGGTTACTTCTAGTTCAAAGGTTCATAGACTGTTATATATCACCAGTCAATCAGTTATTCAAGAAACCTTTATTAATTATGCCAAGCACCCTGCTAGATATGAAAACAAAAGTGAACCATCTCTTGCCCTCAAGGAATTTACCATTCTATCAGGGAAAGTAGCATGTACAAAATAGATCAAAAGTGATTGGGGAGGTGTAGAGAAGGTCTCATGTAAATGATGTTATCTGAGCTGAGTCTTGAAGAAGACTAGAGATTCTGGGAGGGAATTCATTCCAGGTATAAGGGAAACAGGTGAGGAAATTAAGCAAACCATTAGGTTCTAAACTCCATTAGATTGTAAGTTCTTTGAGGGCAGGGGCTGTATTTTGCCTCTTTTTAGATCCCTAAGACTTAGCATAGTGTCTGGCACAAAGCAGGTGCTAGGTTTGTTGATTGATGGAGGTCCAGAGAGTGGAGATGCCTCACTCAAGGTTATATAAAAATGATAATAATAAGAGCTGGCATTCATATAGGTCCTTAAAGTCTGCGAAGTTCTTTACATTCATTATTTCATTTGATCCTCACAATAATCATGTGGAATACAAGTTATTGTTATCATACATTTTACTGATGTGGAAATTGAGGCTCAGGGTCATTCAGTCAGTAAATACCCGAGAAGGAATTCAGTCCTTCATTTTCTTGACTCTGATTCCAACTCTGTAATCACTCTGCCTGTAACCAGAAAGTGGCAGAACTGGGAGTCAAACTCAGATGTCTTCACAGTCTGAATTTAATGGGTTTTTTTTTTCTATTTTAATTACAGATCCTGATACTACCTCCTATACAAACAGCGATTTTTTTAATTATTAAAGGAAAAAAAAAAAACCTGCTTTTTCCTGAGCGATCAATGTGATGTGGTATGCTCTGCTCTCCAATACTACATACCACCTGAATTTCTTGTCTTCCAATCTTCCTGTGCCTCAGAGAGCTATTTCACATTTCCTACTTTGTTATTCTCTTGGATACGCAACCTTTCAGCAGGACTATTTCAGCTCTGACATCTGCCTATGTTTCTCTGGGAAATGATCCCCCTTTTTTTAATAGAGAGTTCCCACCTCACAAAAGCCTATGACTTGACATAGCCCTGAATATTTTGGTGAGAGTTATGTGAACTAAGCACAAACTGATTTCCATTCTTTTGGCTATGGGGTCAGGTCTCACTTGAAAAAAAAAATCCAAAAGATCATCTATAACCTTACATTGTAATTCAGTTTTGCTATATCAACAATTATTCAAAAATAAACTACCCAATGCCTTGAAATCTATTTTCCCTGCATTCTACACACAGAATAGGACTATTTTGATGCCTTTTTATGTCACAACTACACAAAATGTTATGGAGCTTCTACCAAGGTCTGTAGAATAATAGAATCATAGACTCCTAGACCCAAAGAGCTCCTATCATAGGCTTGGCAAGTAGCCTCATTGAGAACAGAGATGCCTCACCTGACAGCTGGCTACCAGACCAGAATATCTTTTCAACCATAGCTTCTCATCAAGGCCATCTATTATGGCGTGGCAGGGTTTGCTATGTATCTTGGGGTGGGGAGGAGGATGCACACTGATGAAATTATGGATCCCTGAAGTAGTGAAGAATGTAGCTGTGAACAGTGCAAGTGTATTGGCTGTAATGGGAGCCAAGCTGTAATTAATTGTGTTTGCTGCAGGGATTTTCAGTTTAATGTCAACCCCCCCTGGAGGCCCAGTGGCTGCAGAAACTTGGACATGAGCTAATGCAGCCCATGCTCGGATCCACACACTTTTGTAAACCCGTGGTTGGCTTCTAGGCTGTGGTGCCATGATGACTGATTATATAGCCTCCTACCTGCTCAAGCAAGGTTCCAGAATGAGCTCAGGGAATCAGACACTTATTCCTATCTGACCACAGAGACCTCTGATCAATTATAAGCAGCTTAAACCCAAACTGCAGAAAGGAGCCAACACTATCAGACTTGCCCTTTCTGTGGGTAAATCTTTTTACTTACACACATTCACTGTGAAGTTCATATTCACTCATGGCAGGATAAGGGATCAAGTTGCTGTCATTGAAATGGAAATCCAGGCCTAAGATCCTTTTGCCTCCAAGGGAAGAAGATCACTATAGGCAGCGATTCTAAGGGATCTTTATCTCAGCCACAGATTTCAGATATTAATATGCCACTGGGAAGAAAGTAGTGGCCAGGATTACAATCCTCTGACATAGGAATGGTTAGTAACCAGTGTAATAGAAAGAATACTGGACCGGGAGACATAAAACCTGGATTCAAATCCCTGTTGGGCCACTTACTAGCTGTGTAACCATGGACAATTTATTGAACCTCAGTTCCTTTCACTACAAAATGGGTATAATTGGTTTAATAGGGTTCTGGACTTGGCAATCAGGAAGGCCTGGATTCAAAATCTACTTCAGATCCTGGGGACATTAGTAAAACCTCTCTGTGCCTCAGTTTTCTCATCTGTGAAATGGACTTATGGCCTCTAAGGTTTCTTCTGGCTCTAAATCTATGATCCCATAAGCAGGGCTGTAGTGAGGGATGCATTTTATATGCCTTTAAATAATATAAAATATGAGTTATAACTATAATCTAGTTAACCCATGTGGTATATTGAAAATAAATCTCAAGGCTCTCCAAAAGGTTTGATTCTCAGTCCTAAGGAGTTATTTTCCCAGGTCACTTCCTTTCCTCTCAGGCTTACTTTCCTAGTGGTGCTTTTCTTGAACTTTCCCCTGTCCACCCTCCTCCTTTCTTGTTCATCCTTCTTATCTCAGGCCAAGTTGGAAATCAATGCATTTGGTTCACCTTGGATCTCTGGCAGCATATTTTTAGCTATAGAAAACCCTATCCTGCTGCAGCGATCACTGGGAATGAGGCAGATAACCCCTGGAGCTCACAGAGTGTGGAAAGTAGAAAGCTCAGCAGAGTATGGAGCAGTCTGCCTGAATGGTCTGCCAGCCTCGCTGAACAAAAGTGACCCTGAGCAGCCCAAGGAGCTGGGAGAGCAAGTATTTGGAGCAACAAAGAAATAGGCTAGGCTTTAGGAGCCCAGGACAGAGTGTCTGACCTTAGGCTACTGCCTCTAACAGCTCTTGTTAGAGGGAATTGGAAATGAGCTATCATATGGGTCTCTCAGGCAACATGCAGTTTCTGTCTTCACATAATTTACATGCTAGTTGGGGAATAGGTTTCAGGCCTAAATATCTGTAGTCCACATTTATTAAGTGATTACTGTGTGCAGGGAAGGGTGTTAAGTCCTGGTGCTAGAGATATAAAATTTGGACGACATGGTCTCCACCTTAAGGAATCTTGCAGTATCTTCAAGTCAGGGGTAGATGACTACTCAGAGATACTATGGAAGAGAATCCTTTTCAGGCAGAGGTTGAAGTAGCTAATGACCTCTGAGATGGGGCAGGCAGGTGGCACAGTGGATAGAGTGCCTAGGCCTTGAGTCAAGAAGATCTGAGTTCAAATTTGACCTCAGGCCCTTAACTAGTTGTCTGCCCTATGCAAGTCAACTTGTTTGCCTCAGTTTCTTTATCTGTAAAATGGAGATAATCATAATAGGACCTACCTCCCAGGATCATTATGAGGATCAAATGAGGTAGTAATTATAAAGAGCTTAGCACATTGCTTTATAAATACTCACTTTTATAATGATCATCTTTTCCAGCCCAGCTCTATATGATTACGTATTTTCCTGATAAGTTCAGAAGGCTTGGATTTGAATCTTGGCTACATGTATCACATAGTAGTTATGTGAGCTTGGAAAGAACACTTAAATTTTCAGTGCTAGTTTACCCACCTTTTAAAATGGTATAAAGGGCAGCTAGGTGGCACAGTGATTACAGCACCAGCTCTGGAGTCAGGAGAACCTGAGTTCAAATATGATCTCAGACACTTGACATACTTAGTAGCTATGTGACCTTGGGCAAGTCACTTAACTCCAATTGCCCTGCCTTCCCACCTCCAAAAAGACAAAAAAAATGATATAACAATAATTGCATTGCTTGCCTCACAAGGTTGCTGTATTGGTTAGTTGCAATCTTATGCCTCTTCAATAAAATCTAGTAGTTCCCTATTACCTCCAGGGTCAAATATGAAATCTTCTGTTTGACATTTAAAGCCCTTCACAACCTGCCCCTTTCCTACCTTTCTCATGTTTTTTATACCTTAGACCTTTCTCTCTCCTACCCCTCACCCTATGTATTCTTTAATTCAGTGACATTAGCCTTTCTGTCTAATACTCTCTCTCTTGATGCTGGGCATTTTCAGTGGCTGTCCACATGTCTGAAATTCTCCCTATCTTTGTCGCCATTTCCTGGCATCCCAGCTAAAATCCCACCTTCAGCAAGAAGTGATTCTCAACCCTCCTTATATCTAGTGCCTTCCTTCTGACAGTTATTTCATTTTTGTCCTGTTTACATCTGCTTTGTACATAGTTATATGCATGTTGTCTCCCACATTAGACTGTGAGCTGTGCAAGCAAAAGGACTGTTTGGGGTCTTGGTTTATTTTTCTAGCATTCATTCATTCATTCATTCATTCATTTATTTTGCATCCCCATTGCTTAGTATGGTACATGGGACACAGTAAACACTTGGTAAATGAATGTTGATTTGCTGAGTCTTTATAACTCTTCAAGTGACATATAAATATGATAATGATGGTGTTGATAGAAATATTTATTAATTGTGTTGCACACAGATCACTTTTGTAGGTAGAAGCAAAAAATTTTAGGTAAAAACTTGTCCTTGCAGTGTTATCATGATCAACGAATATTCATTAAGTGCATACTACATGCTTGGATATCAGTCAGTGTCTCGTCAACCAGCAGTGGTATAAGAGTCAACTCAAATAATGGCTGGCTGGTCTGCCAATCATTCCAGTCCTGAAGCTCAGTTTCTTTATCTGTAAAATTAAGGATGTGGGTTTGAAAATCTCTAAGGTCCCTCCAAGCTCTTAACCCCATGATTCTATAAATCATGCTCCACAATTAGCATTTTATCTCCAAGCCACCCACATTGTCCTCCCTCAGTATTTGGCCACTTCAGTTTCAGGGAGCCAGGGCCAGAGCCTGTGAGTCAGTCTGTGGACCAGAGGATAGAGTGGGCTTCTGATGTTATTTGTCTGCTCTGTAGAGAGTCTCTGACCTCAATTTCATTTCTTGCTTTTATTGACCCATTTCACACTACCGAAGTGAATTTCCAGGGCCCTTTAGGGGAAAATTTGCTTCTCTTGTCCTTGTTAAATGGCTACACTCCATGAAGCCATGGATGAACATAACCTTATTATTGGAAAGACAAGGACTGAATGTCCACTGTTCCTGGGCAGCGACCCTACCTAGCCTCTGTTCTCTCACAGTAGCCTCAGCATATGGTTTCTCCAAGCTGTGCCTGGGATTGACTTCTGTTCCCTAGGCATAATTTGAAACTGAATGCAGGGCAGAGAGAATAGCTCTGCCCCCAAATTCAATTACACTAAGGTTACCCTGGGGAGAGAATGGGTAGGAGAGCAGGAGTGGGGAAGGGAATTGAACAGAACCACAAAGAAAGGACACGAGATGAAGAAAAAAATAAAGCAAGAGAGGGAGTGCAGAAATGGGAAGGAAGCAACAGTGGGGACTGAGAGAAGGAAATATAAGAACCTCAGCAATTACTATATAAAGGGAAAATAGAATTAGAGGAACTAGGCATGGAATGTAAAGAGAGGAGACAGAGAGAGAAGCAGAGAGAACAGATAGCAATGGAGAGATGAGAGAGGCAAAGGGAAGGAGGAAAGTAAAATAGGAGAAGGAAAGAGAGATAGACAAAAAGATAGACAGACAAAGATAAAGAGACAAAGACACAGAAAGAAGCAGAAATGAAAAGAGAAATAGAAAATGTATATGGATAAAAAAGAGATGAGAGAGAGACAGAGACAGAGACAGAGAGGGGCAGAGAGGGAGAGAGAGAAAGAGAGAGAACAATAAAAATAGGGAGAGAAGATGAGAGGGGGAAATAGAGAAATAAAAAAAAAAAAACAGACCTACAGGCAGATATACTGATGACAGGCAGGTGGACAGAGGCAGAGACAGAAACAACAGCAGAATAAACCAAATCCTGAGAGATGAAGACAAATAAATTAAGAGTCAGAGAGTGAAAGAGGAGACAGGAAGAGATGGACACAGAGAGACAGATTAAAAAAAAAAGATACAATCTAATAGAGAGCTGAAGAGAGACAGAAGGAGAACTGAAATGAAAGTGAATCCGAATGAGAGGCTTGAGAATATGAGGACATTCCTGGGAACTGGTTATGCCAGCACATTTGTCAGACTTGAGTACATCTTCAAATATGTTCTTATTAATATTCCTACCGAGACTCCAGGCTCTTTGGGGAACAGAGAAATTAGGAAACTTCCTTAGCGTTGCAGAGGAAGCCGTGTAAAGATCAAGAAGAAAACCAGCGAAAGAATCTTCTCTCCTAATGTGCTATGTAGACATGGATATAAAGTGAAGAGTGGCCCCTGATCAGTCTTTTTGGTCACCCTTGCACAGTAAGGATGTAAATTAACAATGTACCTTCCAGAGAGAAGGACACCAGTAGAAGAGAAAGCATCACTGTGGAGGCAGCTTGAGGTGCAGAACACACCAAGGAATCTCCAAGTAAAGTCCATTTACCTCTGGATAACCCCAGTCAAAAAAAGAAATAAACCAATGGTGAGACAGAGAGAGAGAGAGAGAGAGAGAGAGAGAGAGAGAGAAACAGACAAGCAAACAAACAAATAAATGGAAGAATGAGTAAACTAATGAACAAATAAATGAAGAAGCACCATAGGATGCCAGAGGAGGAAAGAGCCTTAAATTTTCTGGTCCAACTTCCTGTCAAGTACTATTATTGTTATTGTTATTGTAGTAGTAGTAGTAGTAGTAGTGGTTGTAGTAGTAGTAGTAGTAGTAGTAGTAGTAGTAGTAGTAGTAGTAGTAGTAGCAGTAGTAATAATAGTAGTAGTAATAGTGGTAATAGTAGTAGTTGTTGTTGCTATTTATTATTACTATTATTATTCAGGTTGTGACTCTTTTGAGTAGGAAGCTTTTGGTAAGGAACTCCCTTTAACCAATGCAGATCAGCAGTTGCTCTGAAACTTGTGGTCTTAGAGAATTGTCTGAGACACTGAGATATTAAGGGACCTATCCAGAGTTATAGTCTGATTGTGTCAGAGGTAGGACTTGAACCTGAGTCTCCCTGGCTCAAAGTCCAACTTTCTAGTCATGATGTAATACCATCTATGTCACATATGTTAATTCCTGACAAATAGTAATTCTCATCTCTGCTTGAATAACTCTAGTTGTGAACTCATTAGACTACCTCTTTATTTTTTTCTGCTCTGAGGACTGCCTATCCCCCTCTTATTCCAGTTGAAAAAAAAGAAAAATAAAAAATAACTGCAAGATGACAGTAAATCTTTATACAATGCTGTAGTTACAAACAAAACCAGAAACAGTAAGAAAAGCACTTTAACTATAAACTGAACAAAGGATGGAAAAAAATATATTGTATTCCCAGATGTGACAGTCTTATATTGTTATGAGAAGAAAAAGAAGACTGTATTTCTACACCCAAACCTTTCTAACATATATTCTGAGGCTTTCTGATTTTCTGAAAAATGCAAAATTCAACTAGTCATAGGGGAACTTGTGCTTGAATGCTGGCTTTACTAATAAATTGCTTTGTGACCTCAGACAAGTCATTGCACCTTTATAGGTCCTAGTTTAGGAAATTATAGGATTTAGATCTGAAAAGGAGATAAACTAGTCCAAACTCCTCATTTTGCAAGTGAGGAAATTTGGGGCTAAATTAAGTGACATGTGCAAGGTCATTCAGACAGTAAGAACCAAAGCTAGCATCTGAAATCCAGCCCTCAGATTCCAGATCCAATATATCCTTCCAACTATGCTGCTGTCCCTATACTATCAAAGGAGGGGGAGAAGATTGATGATCTCTGTTGTCCATTTTAGTTCTAACACAATATATTCTAAAGTCCTTTCTACCTATAAAACTCTGTGTTTTGTCAGTGATTTCCAATCTTCTTGAATACAAGGACATCCTTTATTATTAAAAAAAAAAATTATGGGCTCCCACATGAAAGACGATAATAGTTGCATTATTTTTGTCTATTGATTGAGAAAATTAATGATAAAATGTTATATAAGGAATGTTTTAAAATTATTTTTTATTTTACTAATCATTAAAAAATATCTGCATGAAGATTTTAAGAAAACTCTTTGCATCTGTGCAAGACATTATTTAATTGATTTCTGAAAGGTATCTTTGCTCATTTATTTTGCTGAGCTGTGCTGTATGTTTTGTTGAAATGAAGATCAAAATGACATTCCTGTGTTCACATATGTATCCATGGGCCATTTGCAGCAATTTCATAGATACCAAGGGTTTCCAGCCTTGGGAACCACTATTCTATATTTAAACATTTTGTATGTAATTCACAATGTGGAAATACAGCTCTGGACTCACACAGATCAGGTTCAATATTGGAGGTGTCTCAAAATAAAACAACAACTGTATTTTTCTATAACATGTTTTGATTCCACCCCATCAAACCATAGGAACATTTGAACTTGGCTCATTTATAACTTCCCACCACAAGTTATCAATTCTTCTGATAGTACTAGACTAACAAGAACCATTTAAACATTGAACAGGTATACTAAAAATCCATGTAAGGAAAAGAAAAGTGACTCATATGTGAGCCTGGTCAAGGAAATTATATTGCCTTCCTAGCGAGTGTCATTTCCATCTTTCCCCTACCATAGCCTTTCTTTGTAGTCCCTATAAAACTTACAGAACCAAATTATCAAGATACTACTCCACATAGTATTTTCTGTGATCCTAGGATCAGTTTACTAACAGATGTGCTCCTTCTCCCTAGTGTCTTACACAGCCTTAGTCCAGTATCCACTAACCGTATTCTGGTTTTCAGATGTCACTATCTCTCAGTATTTCTCATAGCTGGTCCAGCTTCTATTAATCACAATTTTGCGTCAAGGCTTATTAGTCCTTATATGGGAACATTACTGCTTTTGTTGATGCTACCACTACTGCCAGCCTTCTGGTCCTTGTGACTGCAAAACCAGGAAACACTGCTCCTCCCCCTTTTTGGTTGTTTTTCAGATTTCACATAGACTTTAAACCTAGAGAATAAAGAGGGTAAAAATAAATAAGCATCTTCCTCCAAGTTACTCAGTTCCCTGAAATCTCCAAGCAAGGAGAAAGTAGCTTCCTGTTGAATTATTTCTTATATGTATTCTAAAGTCCCAATCAACACAAACATGCTATGTTCTCAGGTGCCTTCCAGACCTAAGGGACTATGTTCTAACACTCTGTATTCTAAAGTCACTTCCAAACTCTCATATATCATGATTCTATGAATTAATGATCCATTCACTACATTCTTATCACACTGTTACCACACTCTCACTTCTCATTCTCTTCTCATTCTTTACTTCGAGACATGGACTTACCTTAGGGACCAGGACGAATGATGGTAGGGAGGATTCTGTAAGGAAGACTCAGAATGATGTATACTTTTCTCCAAAGTCAGTTAACAGAATTTCCTAAGCGCTTATGTGTTCTTAGCAAGTCATTGTGCTAAGCCCTATAGATCTAAAGAAAGGCAAAAGATAGTCCCTGCTATCAAAGGAACTCACAATTTAATGGGGGAGACAATGTGCAAATGTCCATGTAAAAACAAACTACATATGTGATAAATTGGAGATAATCAGAAGAGGGAAAGCACTAGATCAGTGGTTTTCAACCTTCCTAATAATGCCCCGACCCTTTAATGCTCATATGTGGGCGTATCTACATGTGGGTGGACCTGCCTGGAGACAGATAGAGGAGCGGTGTCTCAGTTCCTAAGACCATCAGAAATATGTGTTTTCTGATAGGCTTAGGCAACCCCTGTGACTCCTGTGAAAGGGTCATTTGACCCCCCAAAGGGGTCACGACCCACAGGTTGAGAACCACTGCACTAGAATAAAGTGGGGTTGGGAAAAACTTTCTGTAAAGGGTGGAATTTGAGCTGGGCTTTGAAAGAAGCCAGGAAAGACAGGAAGCAGAGATGAGGAGGGAGAGCATTCCAGGAATGCAGAAAACAGTGTGGGAGAAACTAGATATCCATGTAGTACCATGTCATGAGTATGGATTAAGCTCCTAGGTTTTAGTGCTGGATCTAGATGACTTTAGGAAGGCAATTTTCCCTCCTTGGGCTCAGTTTCCTTGCCTGTAAAATCAGCGTGTTGGAAATGGGGATTTTTAAGTTCCTTTCCTTGTTGGCATGTTCTCTTTTCTGATATTCCCTGCTTTAAGCTTCCTTCTCATTAAGATCCTGTGCTTTAAGAATCCACTTGGCTCTGATTCTCTATATTCCAAACTCCCATGCAACTGTAACACTCCATGCCCTATATAGTAACAAAAGTCTTATTTTAAGATTCCTTCTGTCATATTCTGTGCTTTAAGAATCTAAGATTTATATATACACACACACACACACACATTTATTTGTGTGTGTGTGTGTGTGTGTCTGTGTGTTTGTATGATGGACTGGGCATTCTATTGAAGCCTAACACAGCCTTTTATCAGAATAATGATTTAAATAATTAAAAGAAATTCTCAGTTTCAGTTAGAGGCTAGTGAAACCAAATATGTATTGTTTGTCCTCTCAAAGTTTATGAATCCATTGTTCTAAAACAGGGTTAAGAACCTCCTAATCTAGCTCTATTATTCTGCATTCGGAAGTCCTCACCGATTCTACGGATATCTTTTGTATCTAGTCTTCTTCCTTGGAATAATCCATGCAGTGTTATATTTCTTCCAGTTCCAAGGGTCTATGCTCCTATGACTCATTCAATATGTATTTATTGAGGATGTAAAAACTCTACTATAACAATCACAGTGTGTTTAGCAGTGACTAGGGAATAACTTGTATATGTAC
>CM053585.1:248440026-248456785 GCA_028646515.1 Pseudochirops corinnae | reverse complement strand
TTCTCCTACTATCTGCAGGCCAGGAGTTTCAGAAGCAGCCATGCATCAGCAGCTGCAGCCTCTGTGCCTCTGACATCTCTCTTCCTGGGGGGGCAGGGGCTAGACTGTGCTCTTCAGTCACTCAGTTCCAACAGAGTCCCCACTGACCTTTTACTTTCTCTTTGGTGTTTATGGTTGAAAAGTCTGGAAACCACCACAGCTGCTAGTGATTCACTCTCCTGAAGTCTGCTCTGGCTGGTCTGTGCCACTGGTCTGGTCCCATGTGGCTCACTTGGGACTGTGCTCAGCTTCCAGCTTGGTGCAATAGACCCTTCCTTTCAGCCTCCCAGGCTGCCTTCAGCAGGAAATTTGTCTCTGTCACTTTGTAGCTCTAAAATTTGTTTAGAGTCATATTTTACAGGAATTGGAGGTGGTTGGAGTGGGAGCTCAATCTTTCCATTAGACCATACTGTCCCTTACTGTATCTAGATACTATACATAATTACTACTATACATATTTAAGTAGTTATATGTATATATGTAATAAAAGGAAGCATGAGCTAGTATATACACACATGTGTGATATGTAACCAAACGTGCACATATATATGACTGTGTTTTGAGTCAAGACCTATGATTTCACTGGTCTAGGGAACTTTCAGTGAGGAAACTCCTCCTGATTTCCTTACTAGGAGTATAAGCTTCTTATACCAATTAAGCCATATATTGAGGCCCTATAAGCATGTGTATGCACACACATGTATACATATATATATATATATATACACACATGTATACATATTTATACATACATATGTATATATCTTTATAGACATATTATCAATGTTGTATTATATCCTACAAATTTCCAGTGGAAAATTTAAAAGAAAGCAAGCAAGGGAGGAAAGAAAGGAAGAAAGAAAAAGGAAGGAAGGAGGAAAAAAGAGAAAGGAAGGAAGGAAGAAAGGAAGGAAGGAAGGAAGGAAGGAAGGAAGGAAGGAAGGAAGGAAAGAAGGAAGAAAGGAAAGAGAGAAAGAAAGAAAGAAAAAAGAAAGAAAGAAAAGAAAGAAGAACAGAAAGAAAGAAAGAGAAAGAAAAAAAGGAAGGAAGAAAGAAAGAAAAGAAGAAGGAAGGAGGGAAAAACAAAGAGAGGGAGGAAGAACGAAAGACTAGTTAAAAAGACAAAGTCTTTTAGGAGTGAGCAATGTTTACAGATAGATATGTTGTGGCATTGGTTTTATAGCATATATTTTGGACATATTTGTAAGTATATATAAAACTTCATATATGCATGTACATACCTATCAATATGATATATGCAAAATTTTGGATCAGATCTATGATTTCATTGATGTAGGAAAATTCTGGTGAGGAAACTCTCTTTTCTAAGGAACAGCAATATCTGTTCTACAATTCGTAGTCTTTAAGATGCAATAGTGGGTAGAAAACTGGTTTCCTTCCAGATCAAGAAGCCCTATATTCAAGTCTCCTCTCTGACATAGCTTGGCTGTGTGACCCTCAGTAAGTCATTGATTCTTTCAGTGCCTTAGAATACTCTTTAATTTAGTGCACACAGGCAACTTTCTATAGATTAGATCTAAATAGTATATTACTGAGGACACCAAAAAACCTGTATTCTAGGCTATAATACCTCCAAATTATATAATGCTTTAAGGTTTACAAAAGCTTTGTCCCCTCATAACAACACCATAAGGTAAGATTCATAAATACCTCATTTTACAGAGGAAAAAAACCAGACTCAAAGATCTGATGACTTTTCTGTGGTCTAACACTTTGTAAGTGTTAGAGTCAAGGCTTGAATCCAGAAAGGCCATTCCCTTTTCTATTATATCTCAATGTCTGCTGGGAAGATCATACTTTCTAGGTATTTTGATGTATTACCTCTTGCAATAATTTACTTTTTCTCTTATCTGTCTCATGTTCTTACATTAAAGGGGCCAGATTTAGAGAGGTAAAGGTAAGAAGGCTATAGGGAATGTTTGAATTCCCCCTTCCCTCCCTCTTAATTTACAGCACCAGATCAGTTTCAAAGAAGAGCTCAGAGAATGGAGTTTGGAGACAATGAGTATAACAAGGTCAATGCATCTGTCAGACTACCCATCAATCACTCATCTTCCAGTTGCTCCCTAAGGATATGGAAGGAGTTAAGCTGCAGTTGGGATTGGTATAAGGAACAGAGGACTTCCAAAGTTTTTCTGATTCCCTAAATGGTCTTTCAAGCCTACTGGGAAAATCCAAAGTTTCCTCAACAATACCATCACCCTTAGTAACTGCCCAAGGACAAGAATTTGTTTCATGACCACCAAGGCCCTCACCCAAATCATCCCTATTTCTCCACTGGCTCTCAAGAAACGGGCATTCTCCATCTGTCCTTGAAGCAAGCCCCACTGTGAAGTGATTAAAACGTTCTTGTGGTGGATAAACTCTATGCAATTTTCCAAAAGTCATCATCTCGACATTTCCCCAGTCACCGCAGAGCATTTCGTCTCCAATTTATGTGCACGCTCATTTGTTTTCCTTCCGACAATCTTTGAGACACTCTATCCAGTGACCTCTGGCAAGAGAGAGAGAGACCCACTTTTATGCTGGCATTATGCAGAGGCAGTGACAAATTGGTCTATTTTTTATGCCTGACAGAAATGGGTGGGGTGGGGAAGAGGGGAGACATTAACTCAGAACATCTCCTGCTATTGCCTTACACAGCCCAAGATAAGTACTTTTTAATCCTCCCCTCTCTGATCTTTCCTTCTTTTCTTTCACTGAAACTTATAATGGAAAAAAAAAAATCTTCCCATAGGGGTACATTTGATGCCTATCCTACTCATTGAATTTTTAACAGTAATAATAAATCATATGTATAAAGGCACTTAAAGGTTTGCAAAGCACCTTCTTCTCAACAGCAGTGTGAGGAAGATAGTGCAAATAGTTGAGTTCCTATTTTACAGACACAGAAACTGAAACTCCAAGTTATTAAGTGAATCAGAAACAATCAAAGAGCTAATGAATATTTGAGCTAGATTTCATATGCAGTTGTCTTAAATGCAGGTCTAATGTTCTAACCAGTTATGGCACACTGTCTTTCAGTAAGTACACCTTGTCATATACTTTCCAACTCAATATGTCCCAAATGTAGCTCTGAGACACAATAAATATAATATATTAAAAAGAGAATTGAATTTGGATCATAGGGTCACAAAATGAGAGTTGAAAGGGAGGTCATCTTGTCCAACCCCTTCATTTTATAGATGAAGAAAAGGCCTCTAGGATTTCAGGGAGTTGTCCAAGGTCACATAGTAGTAAGTGGGAAGGCTAGTATTGGGTACTTGCTCCAAATATAACACTCCTGATTGAGGCTAAAAACTTGACTCTTCAATTTACTAGCATTGTGATCTTGGGCAGGCAATTTCTCTTTTTTGGACCTCCCTCATCCATCAATAAAATGAAAGCTTTGGATTATATGATCTTTGGGGTCCTTCTAATTTTGTCTTATCTTCTATCCATAAAAATGGTTCCAATTTCCTCCTAGCACTAAACATTTAAGAGTCATAGGTTATGCTATTCTTGCTGATACTCATATAAAACATGTAAATAATAATAATAATAATTGCAGCAATAACTAGTATTTTATAATACCTATGTGTCAGGTGAGGGAGCTAGGTGGTACAGTGAATAGAACTTCGAGCCTGAAGTCAGGAAGACTCATCTGAGAAAGTCATTTAACCTTGTTTGTCTCAGTTTCCTCATCTGTAAAAATGAGCTGCGCAAGGAAATAGCAAATGACTCTAGTATCTTTGCCAAGAAAACCCTGAATGGAGTCATGAAGAGTTGGACAACATTGAAAACAGCTAGACAATAATAACATGTGCCAGGTACCATGCAAAATGCTTTAAAGCAGTATTTCATTTCATTTTTATTACAGCCCTGGAAGGTAAGTATTATTACATTCCCATTTTACAGCTGAGGAAACTGAGGCAAACAGTGGTTAAGGGACTTGTCCCAGGTCACACAGCTAACAAGTGTCTAAGGTTGAATCTGAACTCCGTCTTTCCTGACTTCAGGCCCAGAATTCTGTCCACTATGCCATCTAGCAGCTATATATACATACATATACATAATACATATGTATGTGTCTATACACACATGCTATATATAGGCATATATACATATATAAATACATGACAGATAGATGGATAGATAGATAGATAGATAGATAGATAGATAGATAGATAGATAGAAAGATAGATAGATCTAATTTTGGTTTTCAAGTAAAATCAGGGATAGGGTTAAGTTGAATAGTAATAGAATGAAAAAAAATTGCATGAACTTCCTCAAGACCTGTCTTTGTATTTACATATTTTTCTCCCATTAGTCATTAGAAAAAAATACAATAATAACACAACTAAATCATGTACGTGTGTGTGCAGGTATGTGCGTGTATGTGTGTAACTTTCCTAAACAAAGGAAATTATAGGTCTTGTCCAAGAAGTACACAGACTATATACACATAGATGTGTATGTATATATGAAGATATATATGTATATATACACATACACATGTTCACAAAATGTACAGTATAAAACCAATGCCATCATATAGGTCTATATGTATGCATGTACGTGTATATGTGTGTGAGTGTATACGTATAGCACTATGTCGTAATAGATACAAATCCATATATAAAAGACAGGCATTTACCCCAACATAATACTAATATCTTTAAAAGTCCTTTCATCTCTGTGATTTCCTTTGACCCTGAAAACATATCCATGAGGCACACATGGACAGAGATGAATCTTCCCATTCTATAGGAAGGGAAGCTAAATCTCAGACTGAAGATGGTGACCCAGCTCATACATGACCCTGCTTCCCTGAATGCCCACACACCCAATCGGTGGGCAAGGCCACTCCCTGCGTTTGTGCCTTGCAAAGGCCCATCCCTTACATTGGATGCTCTCCCTTCTCAACCTGTACCTCTTAGAATCCCTGGCTTATCAGCCTAGCTCAGCTACTAGCTTTTGCATGAGGTCTATTCCTGATTCTCCCAGTTGCTCGTACCTGCTCTTGTCTGTGAAATTACCTTGAATTTATTTTGTTTGTATTTTGCATTTGCTAATATGCACAACTGTGGTTTTCCCCATCAAACAAGTTCCTTGCAGACAAAAACTTTTGTTTGTTGCCTGTATTCTGAGCACCTAGCTTAATGCCTGGCACATAGTAGAGGCTTGATAAATACTTGTTGATTGATTGATTCCTTCTGTATATATTCCCCCCAGATAGAAAGCATACATTCTCTTTTAGAGCTCCCAGTAGACACTAGCATCATCAAACACCTGGAAAATCAGGTAGAGCCACCTGTCCTGAATCCTTAGCATATTCTAGCCAGAAGTCTGATTGTGGGAGACCCTTATTTTGGTACATTATCAACAAAATGTTTATCATAATTCTTTGGTAAGTCATGCTTTGACCTTGAAGAGACAATCTCAGCCCAGTTAATTCAGAACCACCTAAGAATTTGTGTAGCCGATGGTATCTCCTGTTATTTTAATTGCACATTGGGAGAACACGCCCTGTGCCAATCTCTGATGCCAGTGGCTGTTTATGGCCATAATACTGGAGTTAATAGCATATGGGAAACTTACCCCTTTTGAATACTAAACTTTCCCAATCTTCCTCTCTGAGCTGTTGTGTGCACTAACCAATAAAAATGACGCCTGTAATTGGGGATTATTTCAATGCTTTAAGCAATAATAGTTCTTCATTTTAATTTTTTTTTATTTTTTTCAAGATTTAGTTTCCATCATCAGTGCAGAAGCAAAGAACAAGGCACTGGGAAGAAGAAAGATAACTATGGACCTTCATTCCCCCTCCAATACATCACATTAAGGGTCTGATTTTGGTTTTCAGGTCAAATCGGTGATAGAGTTAAGTTGTTTGGTAATTGAATGAAAAAATTGCCTGAACTTCCTCAAGACCTCTCCTTGTGTTTATATATTTTTCTCCCACTAGTCATTAGAAGAAAAAAAAAAGGATACAAGAATAACACTTAACTAAATCAGATGCAGATGGGCTGGATTTTTTTTTTTTTTATCATTTTAAAAGCTTTTGTTTTTGTAAAGAGAAGAAAATGGGCAATATTCCCTTGTTTTTCTTAAGGGAAAAAAAAGCGTATGCTTTTTAATTTGAAATAGAGTATTAATGGTGTTATCCATAGGGAATTGCCGTGCTATAGCAGAGTGTAGATAATGTGTTTTACTCTCCCACATTCTGGCATTGTCTCTTCTGGCTTGCAGACATAGTGGCGTATCATATTACTGTACCCTTCCAAAGACAATGTTTTATTCTGATCCCAAGAGTAGGTTTTCTGAAAGACTATCTCACTAGGTAATCTATTTTTTGTTTGCTTTATTGATTTAGAGGAATCAATTTGATGAAAGCAAAGATTCAACCAAAGACAGGGAACCATCTTCATCATTGTAATAATAGTAATTATTATTATTACAGTGATGATATTATTGTTACTGATGCATTATAATAATCATCACTGTAATAATTATATTATTATAATAATGATATATTATAATCATAGCTATTATAATTATATTATTATAATTACTATGATTATAATGATGATGATGATCACACCCACATTCCCACAGTGTTTTAAGTAGAGTCAAAGGACTTAGGTTCAAATCCTGTTACTTGCTACCTATGTGACTTTGAGCAAAGTGCTTTCCCACAACAGCCCAGGGACACACCTAGTACAGAGATGACTATCACCATCTTACAGATGATGAAATTGAGACTCAGAAGGATTAAACATCTTACGGGGAATGTATCAAAGGTGTACTCTGAACTGAGGTCTATTGATTTCAAGTCTAGTCCTTGTTCCTCTATAGCATGCTACATATCTGAGTGCCTACTGTGAGGTTAGCACTAGCTTAGGCACTGTGGGGAACACTACTAAGTTCCTGCCTAGAATAATTAGAATGATTTATGCATCACTTTATAATTACAAAGTGTTTTATGCACACTCTCTCATCTGATCCTCATAGGTAACCTATCTGTTTGGCTGGGTAGAAGATATTCTCCCCATTTTAAAAGAGAGGAAACATAGAAAGAGGCTGAGTAATTTGCCCCAGGTCACACAGCTACTAAATGATCAAGCCGGCACTCAAGCCTAGGCCTTCCCACTCCACCAGGCTTTGGAAAACTACACTCTAATCAGGAGGACAAAAATAAGTTATATAGAATAACTAATGAACAAGAGAGAGTAAAGTGCCTAATTGTAGGATGGCGTTCAGTTCCCGCCCCAATTTTATTCCCAGATAATGTTCCAGTTTTGGAAAAAATGGAGGGAACACAAGATTTAAAGTCATAGACACTGAAGATGCCAAGGTCATCCACTGTATCCCAGGCCATCACCAGTCATCTTGACTTTTGTCTTGGCACTGGACTTCAGTGACTCTGGGAGAGAGTGAGGCTGATGACTTTGTACAACTCTGACTCACTTAAATCTAGCTCACATCCAAGTCAAGACTTCACCCCATGATATCATTGGTCCTCTTCAAAAATCAAAAACAACAACACTACTTGCTACTTGCTACTTATGTGACTTTGGACAAATCACTTAACCTTTATGAACCTTAGTTTTTCATCTCTAATGGGAGAGGGGAAGAGATTTGATGGCTTGTGAGGTCTTTCCTAGCTTTAGCAGTATAATGCTAAGATCTTAACTTATGCAAATTCTTGGAGAATCATTTAATATCTCAAATCCTTGTTTTGTTTACTAGGTGAGTGGTGTCAAATTAAAATTGAAATGGAGAATTCCTGCAGATCTCATATTGACCATTTTAAAATGTTATATTATTTTTATGTTTTTGTACATTTTATTTATTCTGTTAAAAATTGCCCAGTTACATTATAATCTGCTTCCTGATATACTCAAGAATGTTGCATGGCCATAGGTCATATGTTTGACACATCTGTACTAGATGATATCTTAAACGCTGCCCCTTACTGCGATCTTTTTCCTACATTTCTTCTCAGCTCTCGGCAAACTGTGATCATTCATTACAATTCAACTTGTGAGACTTTCCATTACTCCACAGTTCTCCTGTAATTCTTCTCACCCTCCAGCAGATGGCAAACATTCACTTTCCCAAGGGACTAGTTCTTTAATGTGGCCTATGATGGAAGAATACTTTAAAAAAAAAATGTGTCTCATAGAAGCTTGTTTCATATTCAATACACAGCCTCAGAGCAGAGCAATTCTGTTTTCTTAAACCTTCTTTTCAAATACTTTCACTAAATGGTCTATGAGGAAATGTAAGGTACCCATGGATAATTGGGGAGAGAATGAGAAGCTCTCTACTTGGGTCCACAGCTCCAGACCTCACACACTAAAGATAGTTCCAAGGAGGCTAGGTAAATTATCTCTGTTTATACAAGTAGGACTCTTGGTAATTAGACATTAGCTTATGATGACTTGTCAGGGGTGTAGGGAAGCCAAGTGGGATCAGAGCAGATTGTTATTCAGGATGAGTATTTACATCTTGGAAATCGTCAAATACTACGAATCTGAGCTTATTTTTTTTTGTTTTGTTTTGTTTTTCTTTTTATTGGTGGTCTAGATTTAAGAAAGTGATGGGAAATGTTGATAATGCAGATTAAATGTAAAAGTGTGATTTTCTTCTCCCCTGGAGAACTGGTTGTTAAACATTTACCAGAACGCTCTTGCTTATTATATTTGTATCTTCTTTTTCTGTCTTAAGGTGATGTATCTCCTGCCCATGTTAGTACTTCATGATGACTCTAAAGGCAAGTAAATAATTTCTGATTCTATTTCTAGTTATCTGTGGGTCACTGTACTTCACCATGAACACCTGGTTGGGAGTATTGCAATTACTTGGGACTGTTTCCAGAAAAAAAAAAAATTCTCGGAGAGGGAAGGAAGAGCCAATCAAGTCTCATTATAGTGCTAATACATGAAAGAGGGGGGAAAGTTATAATAGCCACTGGAGTTAATCTCCATTAGAATTCGCAAACAAAATTTGTTTGCAAGACCAGTTTGAGTCTTTGGTGAAAGACCTAAGATAAGTAAGATTGTTACTGCTCTCAGGGAGTTTGCAGTCTAGCTGAGGACAAAATATGTGCAAAAAATATTGCAAAAATGGTATGACAGGTCTATTGCATAAGTGATCTAGCTACTAGATTCCTAGACAGGGTAATGTACATTCACTGCCTACATTTTCTCAGCTCCTTGCAATCTGGCTTTTACCCTCACCACTATTTAAATTAATCTCCCTAAGGTCACTAATGACTTCTTAACTGCTAAATGCAATTATATAATTTTTTCAAACCTCACCTTCCTTGACCTATCTTTTGCATTTCATACTGTTGACCACTCCCTCTTCTTGAATATTCTCTCTTCCCTTGACTTCCATAAGATAATTTTCTTCCTATTTTCACTTTACCTGTCTAACTGTTCCATCTCCTTCTCAGAGTCCTTTCACTGGTTCATCATCTTCTCCTGACCTGTGTGTGAGCGGCCCCCAAAAGTCTGTGCTGGGCACTGTTCTTTTTTCTCTGTATTTAATTCTACTGCCTTCTCTTTGAAATCCATCTCCAATTTAGCTTCTCTTTATCTTGTCTGTACTTAGGTGCTTACATGTTGTCTCTAGCATTAGACTGTCAGCTTCTTGAGAGCAGGGACTTTTTTTGGCCTTTCTTTGAACTCCTAGTGCAGGGATGGGGAACTTGCTGCCTCGAGGGCACCTGTGGCCCTCTAGGTGCTCAAGTGCAACTCTTTGCCCAAATCCAAACTTCACAGAACAAGTTCCTTTACTAAAAGGAGTTGTTCTGTAAAATTTGGCCTCACTCAAAAGGCTGGACCTGTGGACCTAGAAGACCACATGTGGCCTTGAGGCCACAGATTCCCCACCTCTGCCATAGTGCTTACTGGGGTGCTTTCCATATAGCAGGCACTTAATAAAGGTTTATTGTTTTTGTTTGGTCATTTCAGTTGTGTCTGACTGTTTGTGACACCATTTGGAGTTTTTTGGGGAAGACACTCAAGTGTTTTCCATTTCCTTCTCCAGCTCATTTTACAGATGAGTAAACTGAGGCAAGCAGGGTTCAGTGACTTGCCCACAGTCACACAGACAGTAAATGTCAGAGGTCTGATTTGAACTCTGGAAGAGGAGTCTTCCTGCCTCCAGGCCTGGGACATTGTGCACTATGGCACCACCTAGCTGCCTATTCTGGGTGGAACAGCATCTCAGGATACTATTGTCAATATACTCAAAAATTTCAGCAGCTCCCTTGATGGCTCCTGGATAGAATCAAAATCCTCAGCTGGGCATTTATAAGGTGCTCCAAAATATGGGTCCTGCCTTTCTAATCTTATTCATATTCCTTCCTTTCCTACAAGAGGCCATTCTTGATCCCACCCAGTCCTTAGTGTCCTGCCCCTCTTAAATTTCTTGTACAATTTTACACGTACTTTTTGACTAGCCATCGGTATGTATGTTTCACTGCCTCCCCCTCCAAGCCCACCCCAGAAGCATAAAAAGCTCCTTGAGGTCAGGGACTTACTTGGTTTTTGCCTCTGTGTCCCAGCACCACATCCGTATTTGTTGACTTGAGGGTTTAAATTCAATTTAAGACATTGCCTCAAACCTCTACTAAAGTAATAGCCTAATTTGTTTTCTTGCTTCTAGCCTATCTACCTCCTGCCTTCATCTATCCTTCACATGATTTCTGGAAATAATTTTACCACAGCACATGTTTGACCATGTTACTCTTCTGCTTTAAAAAAAAAAGTATCTCCAGTGCCTTCTGAAGTCTGACTTTTCAGCCTTGATTCACATCCCTATGTTCACATATGTTCTTCATTCCAACCAAACTGAACTGTCTGAACTGGCTTTTCCACAGTCTAGCCATGGTGTCTCCTGACTCCCCCAAAAACACTTTCTCCACTTTTCAAAATCCTTCTCTTTTTTCCCAGCCCAGATCAAGGGTCATTTTTGCCATAAAACCTTCCTTTATTGGTCCCAGCTGCAAGTGTTCTCTCCCTAAAATTTTCTAGAACCCTTTGTCCAAATCTCAATATTCCCTCCATCACACTCTGTTAGATGATACTGATTAGTGAAAATGCAACATCTCATCCATACCCGATTCCAGAGAGTATAAACTCCTTCAGATCAGGGACTTTTCTTTTTCATACCTACTTGTATGCCTCTAGAGGCCAAATGTCATACCCTCCACAGAGTAGGTGCTTAATATGTGCTTTTAGAATGAAGTAAGACAAATGAGTGGTACAAAGAGTAAATGTTATATGAACCAAGAGGAGAGGGAGCTCACTAGAGGCTGGCATGGTCAAGGAAAACCTTAGGAAGTCTCTAAGCCCTGATCTGGGCCAAAAGCACAAGATGAATTTAAATCGAAAGATAAAAGGATTCCAAGCAGAGCAGTGATAATGAGGAAATCAAGTGGTATAATAAATAAAAAATGTTAGACTTGGAGCCAAGAAGGACTGAGTTTGAGTCCAACCTTAGATACTTATTAGCTGTGTGCCCCAACTATTTAAGTCTCTTAATCACTTTCAGTCTCAGTTTACTCATTTTTAAAATAAGGACATTAATAACACTTTGCAAGGTTGTTGTGGAGATAAAATGAGAATGTAAGTAAGGCCCTTTGTAAACATTGAAGCACTATATGATGGCTAACTATTATCATTATGTGACATTTTTAGACTTATAAAACATTTTACCACAATAATTTTGTGAAGTAGGTAATTAGTATAAGTATCAGAACTCTCTGTGCTCCCCACCTCCTTAGAAATGCATTAATCTGAGATGCAGAGAGATGAAGGAATTGTTCCATGACTATACCTTAATATTAGGGTCTGTTTACTAGGGTCTCAAACTCTGGTATGCCTCCTCCCTACATGAGAGCAATTTATCCATGTTGAAACCTACAAACTCACTTCAAATAATATGAGGATCAAGAAAAGAGAAGGAAAGACTTTTAAGATTTCTTCTATCTCTATTATTCTACTTATTCCTACTCTATCCTACCCTTTATCTATCCTGTTCTCCTTTCCTATTCCACCCTACCATATCCTATCCTACCCCACTTCACCCTACCCTACTCTACCCTATCCCTTCCCATCCCATCCCATCCATCCCATCCCATCCCATCCCATCCCATCCCATCCCATCCCATCCCATCCCATCCCATCCCATCCCTTCCCAACCTAATCCTATCTTATTCTATCCTAGATTAAAATAAATGCTACCCTTGCCCTAGTCTATTAAGCAATGTTCACCTTTGTTCACCAGACCAGGCAATCAGCTTCAATGAAATTGGAAAAGCACCATCAACCTTTCCCATGATAATGTCAGGGAACTTGAGGGAAAATGTGGCGCCAGCTGAAATTAGCTCTGAGCCACTGTGTTGCTGCCTGTGTTGTAATGCTTTTATTTTAGAGCTTTTCTCCCCTTGTGTTGCATGACTAAGGACCTGGGATCCTGCCCCATATGTATCAAGTGAGTGAATTTTACTTTTCTTTTTTTAATTGTTTTCAGGGATATCTTGATGCTAGAAAGATAGTTTAATCAGAAGGTATACAGGGAGAGATAGAGGGAAGAGGATGAAGTCATAGAGAATGTGGCAAGGGCTGTGGAATGAGATTCAAGATATCTTGATTCTTATCTTGATTCTCCTACATGATCTGGGCAAGTCACTTCCTTTTTCTAGACTCCAGTAAAATACAGTAAAATGGGGAAGGGAATCTAGATTATGTCCCAGTTGTATTCCAGCTCTAATGTAACATGAACTATGTTCTAATATTCTGTGTTCTAAGGCTTCTTGCAGCTCTGATATTCTAAGTTCTGTGTTCTAGCATTCTACATTTTAAGGTCCCTTCTACCACCCATATTCTTTGATTTCTATTGCAGGGTGAGTTAAAAGGGAGAATAAGCCTAAAGGAAGGATTGTTGCTGGAAGAGCAAGCAAGATGAGGTCAGAGTGCTAAGCCAAGTGCCCTAGGTTGAACCCCCTGACAGCAAAGGAGAATCAGTTATTTAAATTATTCAATGATAGGGAAGAAAATAGATATACCGATCTTTAGAAGATCAAAACAGAAAGAGGAGAAAAAAAAAAGATTCCAAATGCTAAATTACTTGAATTTATAACAGGGGAAAAAAGAAATAGTATCTTGAGGAGCAGGATGAAGTAAGTCCAAGAGACCTCATGGGGAATGCATCATCACGTATATTGTAATATTTGGGTTTAAGCTACCGTTCCTGGCAACGTGGGATTCTTAAAGAAGAAATAAGCAGAGTCTAGGGGGAAATCAGAGACTGTTTATGCTTTATAGTTTGTATAAAATAAAATATGTTTGGTGGAAAAATTGATCCCCATTCATTTTCTCATTCAGATTTTATTACCTCTATTCCCAGCTAGGTTTGGTCTGTATTATCCAACTTTATGTGAAGGAGGGAGGTCAGAGCTTTTCTCCCATCTCTCAATAATTACAGGCCTCTGAGGGAAGATGGCCTTACAAAGGAATTGTATAAAGGGTTTAAAGATTTTACGAAGAAGGATTTGGCCCTTGCACAATTATTAGTTTTAAAAGGTGCTTTGCCACCATTGCCAGTTGTACAGTTATCGATCCTTTGACAAAAGGAAAACACTTAACCTTGGATACCCACACATGAGCCGCAGCTCATTGTATTTTAAATGGAGATAATAAAAGTTGTGAGATAAGACTCCCCCTCAGGTTTGGAAGATCTCTGATCTCCACTAGTTGTATGGAAGGAAACAGCTGCCTTTTGGACAAATGTGACTACAAATTTCCCTTTTGTTGTAATGGCTACAATGGAGGCCACATTTGCTTTGTCCAAAAGCAAGCAAGGTAACACAGGAAGTAGCAATCAACAAGCATTGCTTAAGTACCTGCTATGGGTTCAGCACTGTACTAGTCACCGAGGATACAAAGACAAAAATCAACCAGCTGTGACCCACAAGAGGTTTATAGTCTAGACTGGTGACTGTTGGGAGATTTTTCAGCTTGAGGTCCTAAAGAGTACAGAGAGACTCTCTCACCTACCAGCCAGTCTGCTAGACTGAGGGCAAAATAAATCAAGTTGCCAATACAAAAATCAAGGAAAATGATTAGGGCACCAAGGAAGCTTAGTCACTGGTAGCAGTGACCTTCTAAGGGTGCAGATTTTGGTTTATCTGACTGTTTTTAGACTCTTGAGAGAACATAGACAATCAGAGACATCCTGTGTCATTTAAATGGGTCACTGAGTTACAGTCTATGTCTATATGGAAGTTGGTCTAGAACAGTGGTTCTCGACCTGTGGGTTGCAACCCCTTTGGGGGTCAAACGACCCTTTCATAGGGGTCACATGGGTCACCTAAGACCATTGGAAAACACATTTCCTATGATATTAGGAACCAAGACACCGCTCCTTTATCCATCTCTAGGCAGGTCTGCCCACATGCAGATACACCCATATATGAATATTAAAGGGCCATGGCATTAGGAAGGTTGAGAACCACTGATCTAGAAAGTCTCTGGCTGAATGCAACATTTGTGGAGTCATTTGCAGATAAAGAAGACTTATGTTTTTCTTGTTCATCCTTCATTTTCGAAGAGAACCTATGATGATGTCATAACTTGCCCATGATTTGGATTTACGTGAAGCAGAATTGTGAAAAGTCTTGCAACAACATTTTGGGTATTCAGCCTAAGTAAGATAGAAGTAGTTAAATCAGGTTTTGTATATTCAGTCTACAGGAGAATGGAGGTGGGAGGAGGTACAGTTCAGCCATGTTCAATATATTTAGTCTGCAGCAGCATTGAAGGATGGGTGGCATAATTCAGTCAAACAGCACATTCTGATAAAGAGGTTGTCTTTCTTCCACAGGAGATAATGTTCATATATTCATATATACAAAATAGTTATAAGGGAAAGGCAGGTTGTAGGGGCAGAACTCACTATCCTCACTATGGGCATAAGGAAAGGTCTCTTGCAGAAGCTGGCATTTGATCTGAGCCTTGCAGGAAACTAAGGTTTCTAAGAAACAGAGGAGAAGATTGAATGCTTTACAGGAATGGGGAATAGCCAGGGCAAAGGCCCAGAGATGGGAGACAGAATGATTTGTATGAGGAACAACGGGAAGCTAGGTGGTACAGACATTTACTAGCTAGCTGACCATGATGAACTGGAGAAGGAAATGTAAGCCACTCCAGTACCTTTGCTAAGAAAACCTCAAATGGAGACTCAAAGAATTGGACACAACTGAAACAGTTGAACAACAGCAACAAGGTCCTTCTAGGAAATGTTTCTAATCTCTGCAATAACTGTGTGTGTTGCCCCTCCCCCAATGACTTGTCTTCATTTCACCCCTCCAGGCCTACAGGAATCTAGGCTTGGCTGTCTCCAGATTAGATCTCAGCCAAGAAATGAAAGCAGTTGGGGCTGGGACTACAGGCTGCTATGATGTCAGGATCTTGGTGTGATACAAAAAGTAATGGATTGGACATCCGAGGAGTGATGTAAGTCCTGACTGCTTCTTACTCCCTGTGTTGCTCAGGCCAAGACTTTCTGAGCCTCAGTGCCCTGATCCCCAAAATGAGGGTGATTAGATTAGATGATCTCCAAGGTTCTTTCCAGCTTAAGATATGAATTTAAATAAATGTGATTATTTAAATGGAATAAAACTTCATTTCTTTAAATCCTATAACATGGTCACAAATGTGACATAGGATCATAATAAGCTTCAGAGTTTAAAAAGACCTTAGAGGATATTCAGTCCAAGTCCCCAATCTCCCCTTTCTTTCTCTCTGTCTCTCTCTCAGTCTGTCTCTGTCTCTCTCTTCCTCCTTCCCCTCTATCTCTGTCACTCCGTCTCTCTGTTTCTCTCTCTCTGTCTTCCTCCCTTCCCTTTATTTTTAAATACATGAGGTTAAGTGAATAGTTAAATGACACTCAAGGTCATGAAGGTCCAGCATGGAAGGAGACTTAGATCCATGTAATAAGCTTGACAACACTATTGACATCTGAACAGTGAAATGACAATTAAAACAACACATTCAAAGGATCAATTAAATATGGTCACCATGTGGGGCTTACTGCTTAGCGATATGAATAAATGACAGAAACTTGCAGACCTGGGTCTGAGCTGTGTCTACAGTGATACCAGCCTTGCCTTAGACACCAGGGTTAATGTTGCCCATTTAGATGCTACTTCTCAGAAACATATATATTAAGACTTCAAAAATACATATACTTTTTAATCAGCTTATTAGAGAATTCCATGTGAAATAAAGCTGTTATCCAGCAGCAAATCCCAGTTGCTGAAAGGTTCATTGCAAAGTGACAGATTCAGGTCAGAGTCATTAATGAACATCCAGCTTGCCATTCACAAATTATGGCACATTCCCTTCCTGTGGGGACAGAGGATGAAAGAGGAAGTGTGTTATAATGGAAAGAAGGATAAATTTGAATTTATCCTGAAGATCTGAATTCAAATTTGAGTTCTATGTGATTTTAGGCAAGGTCTCTGAGCCTGTTTTCTCATCTGTAAAATGGAAATAATACTTTCAAAACATACCTCTAGGGGATACTAGAAGGATTGTGCTCATTAGAATAAAATACCATGGAAATGGTTGTTATTAAGAGAGAATTCATCCCAATGGATAATTCTATCCATTTGGAAACTTGGTTCTGGAACACTGAAGTT
>CM053585.1:248426598-248439926 GCA_028646515.1 Pseudochirops corinnae | reverse complement strand
CCCTCTCCCTCTCCCTCTCCGTCTCCCTCTCCCTCCCTCTCTCTCTCTCTCTCTCTCTCTCTCTCTCTCTCTCTCTCTCTTTCTCATCTATCTTATAGTTAAACTAGATTACTTGCCATTGACCAACCAGGCTTCAGGCTTTCCCATCTCACGTTTGTTCATATTATTGTTCATAGAGTAATATCTATCATTTAAATAGATCTTTAAGGCTTACAAAGTGTTTTTGCATCCATTGTCTCATTTGTTCCTCATAACAACCACGTGAGGCAAAAACTACAGTTATTATCATCTCTATTTCAGATATGAGGGGAATTTATGAAGTTCAGATAGTATAAGTAGTTTGACCCACATCACATGAATAGTAAGTATAAGAGGCAAGATTCAAACTCATGTTTCTCCTAACTATGAGTCCAGTCTTTTTCCATTATTCCACATTGTATTTGGAAGACTCTGATATCTAACCTCAAACTCGAATATTGTATGCACCATAAAGGCTTCTCTAATCACAGCCCCGGCTGGAAATGATTCCCTCACTTATTAAATAGAACTCGAAGCATTTATCAATTCTCCAAATATTCATTAAGCATTTACTGTGTACACTGTCCTATGCTCCCACTAAGAATATAAAGTTTACCACAGTGAAAAATCAAACATTTTCTGACTTCGAGGAACTTATTGTCTAGGTACACAAGTAGGAGGTTGAGTTAGAGATATGATATGCACACACATAATGGGAAAGGAAGGGAGAGAACAGGAAAGGAAGGGAGAGGAGAGGGAAGGAGAAGTAGGAAGTTGTTAACTCTAATTCTGTGTTATGATATTTAATGAAGGAAGGAATCACTTTCAGTTGGAAAGGTGTGATGAGGGAGGCCTTCATGGCTGTATGGTATTTATAAAATTTGATTATGATAATAACAAAGAAGAAGTAGACAATTTGACTTAAGAAATTTTAGGAAGGATACATAACTTTCTCCTGGAAGGTGTAGGTAGATAGTCCAGGAAAGTTTCATGAAGGGGGCTTCTCAGTTGGGTCTTGAAGGAAGTGATAAAGTTCAACAGATGAAGATTGCAAGATGCATATATATATACACACATACACACACACTTATATGTGTATGTATGTATATGTACACATCCATACATATACACATACATATATACATATACATAGATGTACACACATATACATATATACATGTATGTGTGTGTGTATGTATGTATGTATATAGAGTATTCTAGTCATGGATAATAGATAATAGTATGAGATAAGATACAGGGACTGTACCAGACAGGACAAGAATAGTATAGAGTACATAATTCAGTTTTTTTCTGAAATATCCAAAAGATAATAAGTGATAGTATGAGAAAAGGCCATATGGTTGATTAGAGGCTTTGAATGCCAAAGTCAAGAATTTATACTTTGTTTAAATTTATATTCTAATTTGAATTATGTTTCTCTATATAAATATTTTATTTCCCCTAAAAGGCTCTAAGTTCCTTGAGGGCAGGAGCCATGTTTTTTTGTTTGTTTGTTTTGTTTTGTTTTCCCCACATGAATTTCCCTCAGTGTCCAGCAGATACTGAAGGTAGTATGTTCATAACAACTGTTTATCTGCCTAAATGAGTGAATGTCCTTATATAGAAATATGAAAAATCTTGTAACTTCTCATTTTGGTGGTAGTTCTACTAGAATTCATCTCTCTCCTAGCCATGTCCTTTTCTGGACAGATGGCTAGGCCTGCTGGATAACGCTATTTTTACTTAATGTTAAAGAAGAGCAAGCCTAAAAAATACAAGGATAGTCAATACCTATGTTAAGGAAATACCAGGAAAACATGTGAAATCAGACCTCGTCATTTGTCATTTCTGACAATCCAACGTGACTAGTTTGCTCTAAGTGAAAAGAAAGTAAAATGAAACATTGACACACTGTTGGTGAAGTTGTGAATTGGTTCAGCCATTCTGCAAGCTAATTTGTAGCTCTGTCCTAAAAGGTACTAAACTGTCTGTTCCCTTTGACCCAGGGGATTCTACTAGTAGATCTATATCCCAAAGATACCCAAAAAAGAGGAAAAGAGGCCATATGTACAAAAATATTGATAGCTGCTCTTTTTGTGGTAGAGTAAATAACTAAAAGTGGGGGGAGGGAGTCATCAGATGGAGGAGAGCTGAACAAATTATGGTATCTGGGATTAGTTGAATACTACTGTGTCATAATTAATGATGGAGAGATTCAGAGAAACCTGAGAAGACTTGTATGAACTGATGCTGAGTAGTGAAATCAATAGAACCAAGAGAAAAATTTATACAATAGCAACATTGTAGGGTCTTCCCTGTCTTGTTTAAATTTTTTTTCTTTTTTTTTTTTTTCTAATTAAAGGGACCATCCCTTCACTCACTTCTTAAAGAGGCCTATTCACTGAATGGGCATTACCTCACTCTAAGTGGGTACCAGAAAAGTCTTTAGCCTAAAAGGGCCACGACCTCTCATTGCATCCTGGGCCATCTCTAATCATCCTGATGAATATCTGGTCCCTGGATTCACATGGCTCTAGAGGAGGAAGTATGCAAGTGACCTTGCACAACCCTACCTCACTCAAATCAAAGTCAACTGCAAGTCATGTCATCATTTCCCTGATGTCATGGTCCTCCTGGAAAACCAAGGAGAAACACAACAAGAAGCAACATTGTAAAGACAAACAACTTTGAAAGACTTAAGAACTCTAAGTAATGCCATGACCAAGCATGATTTCTGAGTTCAAATGACAAAATATGCTTCACACCTACTAACAGAGAAATAATGGACTCAGATGACAGAAAGAGATGTATTTTTGAGGATATGGCCAATGGAGGAACTTGTTTCACTTGACTATGCATTTGAAAAAAGGGTTTCTCTCATCCCCACCGGGGTGAGAGAGATGAAAGGAAGCAAAAGTAGACTTTTTATTGAAAAAGAAATAAATTGTATTTAAAAAAAAAGAAATTGAAGTGAAGCAATTGGTAGTTTAAACCAGATTTCAGAAACTGTAGACAAACTTAAGGGAATAAATTGTTTTCAAATAACATGAGACTGTAACCTTTGATCATGACTTTCCTCCACTGGGTCTCAGTTCTTCATTTCCTCAAAATAAAGCAAAACACCATGAAGCAAAGCCCAGATCTAAGCAAAGAATGAGTTTTGAGTGGACCAGACAGATTTCAGGACAGACTAAAAAGAAAAAATAATGACGATCGATCCACCAGCCCCTCAGCTATAGTGTGGATATTTATTGTATGAGGGTCAGATTTGATGATCTTTAGGGTCCCTTCTCTAGGGACTAAAATTCTATATACTTTTTTTATTTTTAAAGGAAGATGAAGTTGCATATATGGATGTGGGGGAGGGGTTGTATCTTAGACCTATGATTTTGGTCTGAGAATTCCCAGGTGTGTAATTTACAGTCTCAGAGTTACTTTTAAACATTAAGTTTAAAGTGATTAATTAAGTTAAGTGATTTATTACCAGTAAAATGTAGGCCTTGAACCCAGGGAGGTCATCTTGACTCCAAATTTGTCCTCCATCCATCTATAATACCTTGTTTCCTCTCATGCTAGGATAAGTAATTTAATGGTTTTCATTTTCATTGAGATAATAGTTACTCTTGATTCACAGTGTTCATTAAAGCACCCCAAATCCCAATTCTTTTCTGAGAGAATTTGTAAGCAGCAGCACAGGAAAGTGCAAAAAGGAGATAAAGGGGGATGAGTAGGCTATGTTTGGCTCCTAGGTTTGATATCTACTATTTGTGTGACATGAAATGTGTTTCTTTACATTTCTGGACATTGATTTCCTCATTTGTAAAATATTGTTAGCAAATTTTTCATTACTGTCCTGGCACTTAAAGGAGACTTGTGCAAAAGATTCAGTGATGGTAGAAATGTGCACAAAAAGTACCTTTATTGTGATATAGTTTAACTAATACAATGGAAAGCTTAAGCCCTACTATGTGGCATCAAGGGAGTGGGAAAATAGGGAATAGAAGCACCAAAGGAAAAAAAATAACCAAGAAGGTCACTGAACCTAAGGCGCCATGATCTTCAGGTCACAGAAAAAGGAAGGGAAATCAGTGATGGTTTTTGGAAAAGCTTGCCCCATGTTGAGGCATACTTAGATTCAGCAAAGCTCTTATAATATGAGAAACACCTGCTTGATTACACAGGTGAGGACTATGTGTTTAAATAAGGGGAGTCTTGCCCAGGTGCTCTGAATAGCATCTCATCTCTGATGTCATAAGTTGAGAAATACTAGGGATTGACTGGAAGTCCTGCCTGTGTACAGGCATTGGGTATAGAGCATAAAAGTTCTCATTGCGGGGCATGAAAATTTCTAGGAAAGCAAAGGAGAGTGTGGCAAGAAAGAAGAGGGGATATATTTATAATAGCGCAATCATGGCAGCCTTATGTATTTCAGAGAGGTCCAATAAAGGGGGAGGAAACGTGGACCACCCTAATTACCTAGCTCACAGAATTGATATGAAGAGATGCTTGAATTCTATCAATATATGAATCGTAGTTCATTCATAATCTCCTAGAGATAAAGATTTCACACTAGAGAGCATCTTAGAAACTAGGTAGCCCAATCTCCTCAGAAAATAAACAATTTCCCCAAAGTCACACAGGGGAGAAGGGATCAAGATTTGAACACTGGTACTCTGACTCAGCATTCTTTCCCCTGTACCACTCTGCCTTCTTTGTTTCTTAGCTGGCCAAGTTAATGAATTATTTGAAAGAACTAAGACTATTTCTTTAAATAAATGCTCTCTCATTCAAACTTTTCTCTATTTCCACTTGGATTCAGCCCCTCCTGTGGCTTTCTCCCCACCCATTTCTAAAGTGGCTTGTCCTTCTGCTTCCTGAACTTCCACTTTGCAGGTGCCCCTCCAATGGGAAGGCAGAAATTTAAGCAAAAGTTTGGTTTGTTTCAGGACTGCAATAACAGCAATTAATATAATGGCCCAGGGCTCACTCTTTGCTGCTCTAAGGGTGTTGCTAAGCAACGAACTTGTACTTGGAAATGGGGCGACTCCAATGCCAGGCTCTGTCAGAGAAAGGAAGAGAGCTTGGAACAACCCCCTTGGGTTCATTCTCTTTCTAACTCTTTAAACTCAGTCTTTCCTCTGTTCCTTCTCTTCCATTTTAGAAATTGCTTTAAAATAAGAACTTAGAAAAAATGATATAGGCTGCTTCCAAGAGATCACATAGGTGCTCTGCAGACATTATAGGGAAACACAGGGGCCAAAATGTGATATAGAGGAAAGAGAGCCACTCTTGGAGTGAGGAAGACCTGGGTTCGAGTCCCTTCTGACACATACTAGCTGCATGGTGCTACACAGGTCACATAACCCAGACAACTCTCTAAGACTCTAGAAGACAAGTCACATATCTACATTAATGCAGTTTTAACACCTGTGGTTTTCCTCCTGGGGGATGGCAGCTCCAGTCCAGACCCCCTTAAAATGAATAAGAGTTCATCAAAATGTAAAAGCATTGACAAGTCATCTGTCTATACCAGTCGGGAGTAAATATAGAAGTCAGACCATAGGATCGTAGCCCAGCACAGGAAGGGAACTTAGAAGTTCTTTAATTCAACCACCTAATTTTTCAGACAAGGAAACTGAGGCCCGGGGAGGTTAAGTGACTTGCCCAAAGTCACTTGAGTAGTAAGCGTCAGAGGCAGGATTTGAATCTAGATTCTCTGACTTCAGAGCCAAAATGTATGTATGTGTGTGTGTGTGTGTGTGTGTGTGTGTGTGTGTACACGTGTATTTCTGCTGTATGACACTGCACACCTTATCCAGCATAATGTAATAGTAGCTCTTCCAGTAGCAGCTAGGCTTCTAGAGCCTCTCCTTCTCCCTAAGATGACCCTCTTCTCTGGAGCCATGCACATGGTCCAGACCAGGCTCAGTCTTAAGAAAATTTGATCTTTTAATGAAAGATTTATTAGGCTCTTTTTTTCTCTTACTCTTTGACTCATTAAACTCCTACCTTTCAATGTCAATGGAACAATTTGGTCATCTCTTAGGTTTAGACCCATTTCTAAGGTTTCCCCCCAAATGGGGGGAGAGGGTCATTGAAAGGTATTTAGTGTAAAATATGAATCAGGTATGGAACAGGCAGTTATTTCCTACCTAGAAAAGAAATGGTAAAATCAAGACTCTCATAAACTGACTATCAGACAAAATAACAAGAGACGGTGTCAGCCATTGCTATGCATGACTGGGAGGTTGATACTTTTTAAATTTTTTAATTGTTAAATTTTTATTTTTTCTATTCTATTTCCTCCGACCTCACCTACTAGAAAAACAAAACCCCTATAAGAAATATGCATAGTAAAGTGAAATTCATTTCCATATGGGTTATGTTCAAAAATGTATGTCTCAGTCTTCATATTATTAGTCCATCAGCTCTTGGTCAGGAGGTGGGTATCATGGTTCATTACTGGGACATTGGAATTATGATTGATAATTGTATTGATCAGAATTTTTAAGTCCTTTAAAAATGTTTATCTTTACAATACTGAAATAGTATAAAATGTTCTAATTCAGTTCATAACAATTTGTATCAGTTTACTCAAATCTTCCCAGTTTTTCCTGAAAACTTTCCCATTTTTTTTTTACATTATTTTATACTGCATTTTTTAACAGCCATTCCCCAAATGAAGTACACCTTGTCAATTTTCAGTTCTTTGGCACTACAAAACGAGCAACTATAAATATTTTTGTATATTTAGCACATTTTCTTCTTCTTTTGATCTCTGGGGAATAGGGCCAAATAGTAACAATAACTTTTAAGACAGAATTCTAATCTACTTTCCAGAATGACTGGATCAATTCACAGTTCCACCACCAGGACAGGAAGGTGCCCATTTTTCTGCAGGCCGTCTAACATTTGTTATTTTCCTTTTCATCTTTGTCAATTTGATGAGTATGGATGGAGATAGAACCTCAGAGTTGCTTTAATTTGCATTTATCTAATCATTAGTCTCTTGAACCTTTTTTTTTTTTTTGGTATGTCCATAGATAGTTTGAATTTCTTTCCTTGATAACTCCCTGTTCATATCCTTTGACCATTTATCACTTGTAGAATGTCTCTTATTCTTATAAATTTGAATTAGTTTCTTATAAATCTTAGAAATGAGATATTTATCAGAGAAACTTCATAGTTTTTTTTGTTCAGTTAACTGTTCAAGTTGCTACTTAAAATCACCTGAACATAAGGCAGTTTGTGGTTTAATGATTATTCATCTAACATTTGACTTCAATTCTGTATTGTCCAAATAGTTCTTTAGTACATATATTCTAGAACAGGGGTGAGGAACCTGCTGCCTCGAGGCCACGTGTGGCCTTCTAGGTCCTTGGTTGTGGCCTTTTGAGTCCAAGTTTTACAAAACAAATCTTTTTATTAAGGGGATTTGTTCTGTGAAGTTTTGATTTAGTCAGAGGGCCACACCTGAGGACCTAGAGGGCCACATATGGCCTTGAGGCTGCAGGCTCCCCACTCTTGTTCTAGTATCACATGTCAGAATTGGGCCAATGCACTTGTTGGTGGTCACTTTCTTCAAAAGTCCTAGAGTAGTTGCTTGACCTTTTCCTCTTTCCTCCCTTCTCCTATCCATGCCTTAACATAAAAATTTAGGACCCTTAGATTTAAAAGGATTTCCTCTAAGCCTCCAAATAGATTCTTCTAAAAGGAGAAAAGATCATAAAGTGAAAAATGCAATCAGAAGTCATGGCTCAATCATGCCTGCTTGATTCCCTTGCAATAGCACCCATTTTTGAGTTCACCATAATGCCTTGGTGGAGAGGACCAGCCCATCCCCTTCACTGGAAATCTTGGAGTTACATGATTTCACATGGAGTATTGAAGGTAAAGTAACTCAGCACCTTGTTCTACTGTGATTTACATCAGTTGGAAAAGGATCAAGAGATCACTTAGGGTTTTCTGCATCATCTCAAAGTTACAGGTGCTAAATCTTCAGCATGGCCAGAAGTAGCCAGGGATTTTGTCATCCCGAACTCATATGAATTCTGAGTCTCTATGTTTCTGGAGTACCTGGAAATTTCCAGGAGACCTCCAGGTCCACAATCCATGGAATAGACCCTATAGGCCAATAAAACTCCACTACAGTGATAGTCTGTATTTCTATAGTTGTTTACAGTTTATGAAGTATTTTTCCATAACAGTCCTATGAAGTTGGTAGTAAATTGATTATTGGTTTTTTACCTTGACAGAGAGAAATTAAGGCTTGGAAAGTTTTGTTGACTTGACTAAAATCAGACAAATAGGAAGTATTAGAACCACATGGGATTTGAAAGAGAGCTCTTTGCACCTGAAGCTTGTTTAATATTGCTATTATACCTCTGTGTCACTCTCTGATTTACCTTTTATACAGTTGTCAGCCTTATTTTTTTCCTTTGTGATTGATTCCTTCTTCCTTATCTGATTGTACAGATTTTCTTATTTTGCTCATATGTCTCAAAATAAACAAACAAAAGCAGGATCATAGATTTAGAACAAGAAGTAATCTTAAATGCCATCTAGTCTAATCCCCAATTTATAGATGATAGACTGAGATCCAAAGATATTACAGGACTTGTCTAAGGTGTGAAGTGAAGGTGTTTTTATGGATTGGGGAGACTAGGGCCCAGTGAAGAAGTATAAATTGAATATAAAAGAAAGAGAATAAACACGTAGGAAGTTACTGGAGGGAATGGACTAAAGAAACCAAACAGAATGGATGGCCTTGTGTAATGTTAATGCAATTTAAGATCTTCCCCACCCATTAATAGGCCCATTAAGGGAAGCTTGCTTAGGGGAGGCTTGCCTGTAGAAAGGCTTTCACACTTTTGCTAATTTCTAATTAGGCACTGAATCAGGAGGGTTGTGATACCTTCAGGCTCTGAGAAGTGTATATGTACTCTGAGTTGGTATTTTGCTATAGGGGCTCGCTTATGAGAAGGACCTTGTGATTCCCTAGTTGAGATTCTGAATGGCTGTATGTTCAGAGCTCCCCAACTACTAAGATGTAAAGGCTCTCTCAATCCAGGGATGTATGTAAAGTATATAGTTGATTCAGGCAGTCAAAGCCCTGTCTGTTGGTCTTTATTTCTCTCCTTATATTTTCTCTGTGTATTCTCTGAAGTTCGAGTGCTGACTTTTCCCCTGAACTACTGAATATAATTTAAAAAGATTGTTTACCTCTTAAACAGCTATCTTTCCTAGTAAAGCAGATCTAAGAACCTGTGCTAGCAGTCATCCTGGGTATGCCAGTGTGATTGCTGCTACACCTTGACCTCAAGAAATGTCGTATCATAGACTGGAACAGTGGACCAGATAAAGGAGATGATGTTGGGGGAGGCGGGGTTTAAAGTATGGAGTTGAGAAGAGGGAATTAAAATAGTGCCCTTTATTTACTCAGCATAATAGAAAGCAATGTCCTCAACTGAATTAGAGGGATAGAAGAAATACAGAAAATTTTTATTTGGAGCTTGAGAAGAGAAGGTTTGGAATAGCTTTGGGGAGTATGATAGTGAGTCAGAGAAGGAAAAAAACACAACATTTAGGACTCAGATAAGTTGAATATGTATTTATATTGGACCCAGGCTGCAGTTACTTTATTTTTTTTCCAATACCATTCATAGGTGTTTAAGTTGGAATGCATAAGGTGGAAGGTGGGGGTAATAAAGAGTTTTGCAAGGAAATAGAATAAGTAGTCAAAGAAGTCAAGACTAGGCTACAGTGTATAAGGGAAATGGCTGACCATAGGCTTGAGATTGTCAAGGGAGGAAACCAAGGCCAGAACCATGATGATAAGCCGGGAGGGGTAAAAGGATATGCAGAGAATGAAATATCAACTTCATAAATATGAGAGAGGCCTAAATCAATACAAATTTATATCATTAGTTGATTATAAGTTCAATATGAGTTAGTAGTGTGATATGGTAGTCAAAAAGCTAATGTGATCTTAAGCTTATTAAAAGACACAATTATAGACTAGAAATGGGATACTCCCACTCTATCCTGCCCTGCTCAGACCACATCTTGGGAAGGATATTAATAAGCTAATCAATATCCAGAGCAGGGCAACTAGGATGTGGAAGGGCCTCAACATTATACCAAGAGAATCAATTGAAAGAATTGGAGATACTTAACCAGGAGAAGGGAAGCCTTAAGGGTAACATCTTAAGGGAAAGAGCTGTTCAGGTATTTGCAGGCCAATCAACAGGAAGACACATTGAACTTGTTCTACTTGATTATTTCCAATTTATCTTGTATGTAGCTTGTTTGTACATAGTCCTCTTGTCTCTCCCATTATCCTGTGAGCTCCTTGAGGGCGAGGATTATTTTTTGCCTTTCTTTTGTTTCTAGTGCTTAGCATGGTATTTAGCATATAGGAAGTGCTTAATAAATGTTTATTGACTGACTTCTGATTGACATGTGATTTAGAGAAAAGAAGGCTGGAATGTGCAATGAGATGGATTTCTGCTTTATGGAACCATCATTATCAAGTAGTCCTCTCTGGATGACAGCTTGGGTGTTTTGCTCATGGAATGCTCTCTCAGGTACAGGCACACTGGGTTCCCTTCCATTTCTGAGATTCAGAATCTGTGATTCTCCTGTCTTAATTCTCTTTTTCCATCTTTCTTTTTTTTTCCTTTCATATTTGGCTGCCTATAATCCTCAGACAAATAATGAAGTACAATATCTATTAAATGTTTTCATTGTCATTCATTCATTCAAAATTTAAAAGAGCCTATGCTAAACACTCTGGTGGAAACAAAGCAGTCAGTAAAAGTCATGGTTCCTGTCGTGATAGAGCTTATGGTCTAATGGGGGAGGCTAGACAGACAGACATATAAACACAATGCAGGGGAGATTATGGTAAGTACCAAACAAGCCCGTTTCCCTGTGGTACATATAAGAAAGTGAAGCCTAGAGAGGGAAATAGCTTTCTATCAGATAGTTACTTTAAAACACTTAATCACATAGCTAATTAAATTGAAACAAAAATTTTTTTTCTCTCTTTAATTAGTGGCATAGGAGTAAAAAAAAGAGAAAGATCGCATCTGTCTTTAATGTCCTCTGAACTGACAGTGATGAGGTTGAGGGGGTGACAGAAGTTAAGAGTAAGAAAAGAGAAAAATCATAAAATGTCAGAACTAGAATGAGCCTAAGTACAAAGATATTAAAAGCTGGAAAGGACCTTAGAACACATAATGTTAGGACAGAGAACATCAAATCAAATTAAATCAATAATCATTTATTAAACATTTCACACTTATGCAATATCTAGAAGATACACAGTTTAGCTTGCCCAGAGTCCCCACCTTAATGGAAATCATAGCCAAAAAGGAGGAAAAAGAAACCGAGATAATTAGATAACTAAGATTCACAGGACAAAATATGTATTAAAGGAGTCAAAAGTGCAAAGTGAGATGGGAGGGGCAAAATACCATTATCAACCAGGAAAGGTTTCCTGGAGGACCTGGGATTTGATTTGGGTTTGGATCACTGTGCAACTTGTGGTGGAATCACATAGCAGAATGTACTTGCATGTGACTTGAGAAGGTAGTTCAATAACAATGTTCTGAACCCCAGCTTGCCTTATAGAATTGGAAGTATTTTGAGTTTCTTTGGTACTATGACACAGGAAACTAGTTTTCTAATAGAGAAGGGAAATGCCCTGAGTCATATTTTTGGGTAATACCTAATCTGAAATATCTAGGATCAGACCTTTGAAAGAAAGGAATTCTCTGGTACAGCATACTTCTTGAAGGAGGTGGTGGGGAAAAGAGGAAAGTTCACGTATTTCCTGTTCAGAGTCCCACTTGGAGAGAAAAGTCTGTTTGAAGAGAGTTACTCAGATTATAGAGGTCAAAATGGATGGGACTGTTTGTTAGCAGCCCCAAACTTATGTTTGAGGGGAAGTGTAGCAGAGAGGGTAGAGCATTAGCTTCAGAGTTGGAAATACCCAAGTTTAAGACAACTCTGTCACATACTCATTGTGTAACCTTTTATAAGTCACTAAAGCTCCCACTGTTCCATGAACCACTCTAAGCCATAAATTGAGAAAATAGTTGCTTATCTGAAGTATTTAAAGTACTTTCTCACTAAGAGTTAATACCCTATGTGAAGAATGAATGAAATGAATAGGTCCATATGAAGGAAATCATAGGTCTAGACCCCTCCAAAAAACCAACCAACTAGACAAACAAACCAACATATCATGTTAACCTTTTGGTAGGTTTCTAAACCACAGTGAAGGAGGATTACATATCTTAAAGGATCATAGAATCTTAAATATAGAGCAGGGAATGACCTTGGGGGTCTGAAAATTCAGTAACCTCATTTTACAAAAGAAGGAAGTAATATCCTGAAAGGTTAAATAATGTGCCTAAGATTGCACAAGTTACAAAGGGGAGTTCAGATTGGAACCCAGATCATCTGACTCCAACTCTGCACACCTTTCCATGGCACAAACTCCTTCCATTGTTTTGGGGAGACTAGATAAGATCCCTTGGAAAAGAATCAACTATCAAAGCTTCCTTCAAAAGGAACCTTTAATTCAGCTTCCTTATAAAGGGAGTTGAATGGGCTATTTGAGAGCTTTGCATGCTCCTATATCTGCTTATGGGTTTTTATGAGTCCTTTCCATCCTTTGCATGTTCAGTAGGATCAAAATGACTACTGTGCAACCAATATAAGCTTGAGTGATTCTATAGGAGATACATTTGTTTTCCCCATATTTGATGACATAAGCTCTGTTTTCCATGACTTTACTAGGAGATACTCTGGATGGAGGCAGTGAGCAAAGGAGAGAGTGGTCCTTTTAGGGTCAGGTCCTAAGGATTAAAGTTGGTCAGTCAGAGTCCAGAGTTCTAGGAGGCCTTAGATTATAGAAAATATTTCCTGACAGTTAGAACTGAGTCCAGATGGAATGTACTGCTTACAGAGATGGTGATTTCCACCTCACTGGAGTATCCAAATAGAGGTTTGTTGGAGATGCTGTAGGTTTTCTTGGTCAGGTGTAGGTTACACTGGACAGCCCCAGTGTCTAGGTGGCAAAGTGGATCGAGTTCTGGTCCAAGTCTGGAGTCAGGAAGATTCATCTTCCTGAGTTCATTCAGACGCTAGTTGTGTGACTGGACAATTCACTTAACGCTATTTGCCTAAGTTTCTTCATCTGTAAAATGAGCTAGAGAAGGAGGTAGGACACCACTCTAGTATCTTTGCCAAGAAAACTCCAAATGGGGTCATGAAGAGTTGGGTACAACAAAAAAAAAAAA
>CM053585.1:248399482-248426098 GCA_028646515.1 Pseudochirops corinnae | reverse complement strand
CTTCCTTGCATTACTACCCACTTTGCAATTTCCTGTTCGATATTCACCAGTGATGACATTATTGTATCATTGTTTTTTACAGGTAGTACTTGTTATACAAGATTAAGTATCCTAACAGCTCAGTCTATCTGAAAGAAAGTCATGATTATTTTACATTTATATTGTGCTTATTTAATGCTTAAATAATGCCCAAAGCGTTTTCTTCAAAATTTAGTCATGTGAGGAAAGTTTAGAGCTCCCAAAGAGTATGAAGTTGGTATTACTCAGAAAAATAAAATAAAAGCATCATAAAGCAAGATTATGGAATAGAAAGAGTACAGGATTAGGAGTCAGAAAAAAGGGAGTTTGAACCCTTCCCTGCATCTAATTATTACTTAGGTCACTGTGGGTGAGTCACTCACATGTCTTGAAGATTTAGTGGGACCTAGAAATGTAGAAAGGAGGAAAGAGTCTCATTTGGATCTCACTGGATCAGAGACTTACTCAGTCATTCAATAAATACGTATTGAATATGTTCTGTGTACAGAGTATTATACTCAAGATATATCTAGAATTAAGATAAGTCATTTTTCCTGTCTTCCTGGAGCTTAGTCTAGTAGGGTAAAAGATTTGAGGATTAATGTAAGAAATAGTACACAGATTCCCCTCTTTCCTTTCATTATCTCCCTCCTTTTCTGAAGTTTTAAATGCAAGGAAAATAGTCCAGGAAAACGTTTTGGTTACTTTAAAACTCTATATAAATTTGTGTGTGTCTCTGTGTCTGTGATGAAATTATTTCTTATTGTGGGTAAAAATTTCCCACAGTATTCTTGGGGAAAGTAAAGGAGGGTGGACTAAAGAGTCTTTAAGGTTCCTTGCAGAGCTGGTGTTGCATCACTATGATATTCTATGAGCTTCAGTTTCCTTATCTGTAAAATGAAAATCTAGGGCAGCTAGGTGGCACAGTAGATAAAGTACCAGACCTGGATTCAGAAAGACTCATCTTCCTGAGTTCAAATTCAGTCTTGGACACTAGCTGCGTGACCCTGGGCAAGTCACTTAATCCTACTTGCCTTAGTTTCCTCATCTGTAAAATGAGCTAGAGAAGAAAATGGCAAACCACTTTAATACCTTTGTTGAGAAAATCCCAAATGGGATTACAAAGAGTTAGACATGACTGAAATAACTGAACAACAACAACAAAATGAAGATATAATACAGGGGGTTGTTGTGAGGATCAAATGAGATAATGGATGTGGAAACCTGTCCTGAACTTAGAGTGCTACATAAATGTCAGTTATGATTATTTTTTATTTTTACTCAAAGGAACTTGGCAAGTATGAAAAAGCTAGAGAAAAAATTTAAGGGGGTATGATAGCTTTCCTCAAGTATGTGAAGATCTGTCATGAGAAAGAGGGGTTAGATCAGAGATGGAGAACCTGTGGCCTCAAGGCCACATGTGGCCCTCTAGGTCCTTAAGTGCATCCTTTGATTGAATCCAAACTTCACACCCTTGGTTAATTTTCTCTTCTTGACTCCAAGTAAGACATTTTTCCTGGACTTTGACACAATAGCTCAGCTGCCTTCTTACCCTGGACCTTCCCTCATCACCTGGGGCCTTCTTACCCTGGAACATCTATCTTCCATTCTGTCCTGCTTCTCCCAAGGCTGAGTTCCCTCAGGGCTCCCAATTTGGGGGATAGACCTAGTCTGGTCTTGTTTCATTTCCCTCTCTTCTGTGCTGCTGCCTCTCCCAAGACTGGGCCACCATAACTCAGCTGGTTTCTTACTCTGGGGATTTCCTCCAAGTCTGTAGTCTTATAATGCTGGGAATATCTCTCCACAATGCTTGTTCTCTTCTCCCTTTGGTAAATTCCTTCCATGGGCTTCCATTTTGGGAATGAGTCCAGTCTAATCATACTTTGTTTGCCTCCCTGCTGTGCTTCTGACTCTCTCGATTTTGCTACCATATACTTACATGAGTATTAAGTCCTCTTCCCCTTGTATATCTCTTCTTCCCTCCTTAGAATTTAAACTTCTTAATAGCAAGGACTACCTTTCTTTGTGTTTTTATCCCCAGTACCTAGCACAGCATCCGACCAGTCATAAGAACTTAATAAATGCTTATTTCTTCTGCATAACCAGTACATAGATGTTGGAGAGGTATATGTTTCCAATCCATATATGGAAAGCAAACAAATTAGCTAAAATGATAGCTACCCCAAAGCAGAATGAGCTATCTGAGGAGGGGACACATTCCACATCACTGGTGGTCTTCAAGTAGAGTCCAGATAAGAATTTGTCAGGAATATTATTCTTGTAATAAATGTTGGACAAGATGACCTTCTAGATTCCTTCCAACTCTCAGATTCTCCACAGGGAAAAGCTGTATTGGATTCAGGAATAGCCTAGTTTCAGGATACTGTCAATTCAGGTTCATGGGCAACTTGAAAACTGAAGTCACCAGGCAGGGCTATGACCAGGAAAATTAGGCACACATAATTATCCCAAAACAGAAAAAGACAGGTGGTCTAATCAGTCAGAAAAGACATGAGTTTAGGTAGCAAACAAATACTGAAGCAGAAATCTGTGTAGTAGGTGCCAGATGAAGGGACATATTACTGTGAGACGATAAGAGTACTAGTGAGCAGAATTGATAAATTCAGATCCTAAAGCAGAAACTTTATATTTATTCTATTACATTCCCCATGAGGGTTCTGAGTAGCACCCCTTCCACAGATATTGATCATCCCCATATTAGGAAAATTTCTCTTTTCAGACCCCTAATATACCCTCTTCTTTCTGTAACCAGGTAATATTGAGATGTGCTTTGCCCAGAAGATTTATGCATTGGTATAGCAAGAAGAACCATTATCTAGCAGCCAGGATTCCTATTTCTACCATTATCTATAATCTAGAACAAGTCATTTAACCTCTCTGAGACTTAATTTCCTCATCTGAAAAATGAGGGGTTTATACTGGATGAACTCAAGAGTCTCTTTAAACTCTCACATTATATATCTTAAGGTTGCTTCCCATGCCAACATTCTCTAGCCTAACATTTTTTCTTCTAATTTCTGTTTCATATCTAATAGATCATGAAGTCATAGCCAGAATATGGTCAAAAGCCTGTAGGGGATTGGTGCTCTTGACTCAGAAAGAGATTATGGTGTCACCTCACAGGTTGAATATACCAAAAACAAACTTTGCCTGTTTCACAGGTTTGCTGTGGCCATTTCATTTACTTAGTACCTGCTTCCATGTAACTTATCCTTCCTAAGTATATGATAAAAATATTAGATGTGGAAAGAGAAGACATCAATAGCTGGTCACTGACTTTCTGTGTTTGGTAGGTAAATTGTATTCCTACTCTGTGCCTTATTTTTACAGCTTGAAAATACGTATTTCATTGTTGCCTCTTTTGCATATTGTAGGGCTGAAAGAGTTGATGTCTGTGAAACCGCTTGGGGGAAATTCACTCCATAGTTTCAGGGACCATTAATATTATATTGCTTACATTAATATTCTTAGTCATATGAATATCTACAGGTGTTTCTGATATGACTTTATGAGACTCATCCATTACCAAAAATGGGTCTTTAGACTGAACCTTTATAAATTAAAGTCTATTTTAAAGCATTGGAGGAATTTAATATTTCTAGGAACCTTGACGAGAGTTATAGACTTTTGGAAGAACCCATAGAGATCATTCATTCTTACCCCATCATTTTCCAGATAAGAAAACTGTAACATCTAAATACATGATTTTGTGACCTCTAAGGATGCTTTCAGCTCTAAAATTCTATGACTTCTGGAAAGGATGTGTATTGTCAGCCAATTCTGGGGGTTTACTAATGCCTGTGTAAATTCATACTTCTTTTCTGAGCCCCAAACTCTCTCCCTTCCACCTTCCTGTGGCATTTTAGCTTGACTAATTACAACTGTTTCTGTTCTTGACTCCAGTCTCTTTTTATTATATGGAAATCTTCCATATTGCCCCTAAGGTTTCCTCAATTGTGTGTGTGTGTGTGTGTGTGTGTGTGTGTGTACATCTTTATTGATATATGGGCATGCATGTGTATACTTCAATCATACCAATGTAGGTATGGTATTGGTATAAGTAACAACTCATATACATGATTTGAACTTGTGAAATTCCTATCCATTTATCTTCATAAATCCTTTCTTCAATTTCTATCAAACAACCTAAAGCTCTTCTTTCCACCTTGAGTTATTTATCCTTTACTCCTTGCTTGATGTACCTCCTGTTCCATCCATAGGTATTCTTGCTATCTTGTATTCTACTTTTTTGGCAAGTTACAGTTGATAATCTGCTGAGAGCTACTTGTACCCACCATGTCTCCTTTCTATTGCCCCTGGGTCACATGCAGTTCTGTTCTTCCTGAAATTGTAATGTCCCACACTTCAGTGTCATATTGCATCCCCAGAAGAATATTGAATTTTAAAAGATGGTATTTTGTGAGAAGGTGAGGTTTGGAATCATGAATATGCCTCTCATTCCCACATTTAATATGACCAGATCTCATCTTCTCAGTCTAGCTTCAAATCAGCATTCATTGGTAGTGCCTGTCAAAGATGAGAAAATGCTACCAAACTATCTTGATGGGTTGTCCATCTGACTGCATGCTGAAATCTAGGTAGTATCATGTCTTCACATATCCTTACCTAAATGATTGCCCTCTGCTAGTCTCTCCAGATGCCTTACCATGGCACAAAGGTTCTATGTTCTCAAAGGCTATGTAGGTTGAGCACAAACTAGCCTAGAACACTTTACTTGCTTGCAAAGGAGGCTTTTAATATGGGTCCAATGGAGGACATATCTTTATTTTGAGAACCTACCTAATGAAATACTGAGATCATCATTAGATGACTAGCCACCACACGATAAATTTTTTTTTAGCCATAATAACTTAGGAAGACTATCTATAACTTTTGACAGGACCCATACTGAAGAAATGAAAGGACCTTGAAGCATTAAGATAAGTACATATACATCTACATATATATGTATATACATATACATCTGTGTCACATCAGAGTGCTATCATTTCAAGCAAAGTAGCACGGAGAAACTATGTCCAGGAGGAGCCAGGATAGAAACTCTAGTCAAGCAAGTGGAACTTGGCATATAAGGCAGATATTGACAAGATCCAATTGGAGAGGCATAATTTAAGACAACGATGAACATGTTATCTGTCTGCTTATTGAATTTGATATTTTTATATCTAGTTTTCTTAAATTCTATCATCTGTCCATATTCAAGTCATGTAAAAAATCCAACTTCCTTCTCACTGTCTCCCAGAGTGCAAATCTATAGGTTATTTCTGGCTTATGTTCTTTTCATGGACCTTGGGGAAATGCCACATCATCTCTAAAGTCTATTTACAAAAAAAGCATATTCAATTCAATTCTGTTCTTTTTTGCTTCATTTTGTTCTATCCAGTTTCATTCTATTCTATCCTATTCACTATAAGCTCCATAATGGCAGGAGGCATACCATTAGTAAACTTTATATCTTTCCTAACCAAGCATAATGCACTCCACACAATACATAATTTATAAACGTTTGCATTATTTCATACATATATATGTATGCACATACAGATACACACATATATAATCAGGCTCTTCTGTTTGTTTTTCTAAGAAGGAAGATTAGAGGGCTATATGTACACAGTTGGCACTTAATTTATATTTATTAAATAAATCTATGATGACCCAAAGACTTGAAACTTAAGACTAATTAGTACAACTAGGAAATCCTTGCAAATTTGAAATCTTAGTTTTTGTTGTTGTTTTTTATTTTAAATGAAAGGGAAATATATCAAAAGGATGTTCCATCAGGTGTTCTATTTCTAGAGTCCCATGTTTAACTAGTGTATCATCACAGAAATCGTTTTCAGTGATGTTACTGCACTGCCAAGATGGTGGTGCCCAAATACAACATGAGTCAACCATCCCTGAATTGTAACTTGATCCATGTTTGGAAATATATCACCAGGATAATTATCATCTAGTGCCTTCTGCTGACCCCTGTTATTCCTTCCTGAGTTGCCCATGCAATTTTATCAAGGTGACCAAGTCTTATACCTCTGGCTATTTCTATGCCTTACAAATGAAAGGAAAAAAGTAGCTGGGAACCAGTTAACTTGCTTAAGATAGACAGCCCTTTCATTGAATGGTTAATCCAGGCCCTAAAATGTATTTATTGAGCCAAGTGATCCCATTTCCTGTCACCATTGATCACATTCACTGGTTCATTGCACACTAGCTCCGCTACTTTGTGCCAGAAAGTCTCACCCTTTGTGCAATCATAATTTTAATAATCAAACAGGGACTTGCTGGTGGCTCTGACCAGCCTCTTGCCCTCTGCTTTGATGAGGTCAAAGATGCTAAGGTCCAGATTTTTCCAATGATTTCATTTGATAGCTAATTAATGGCCTTCCCTGGTTTCCTTGGCAACTCCACGCTTTGCTTAGAGTTCTGATCCAAATGGGCATTCTACACACTTTGGCGCCTCAGCATCAGCATATTAATAAGACACCGTTGTTCCTTGGTTGCTGCATCAAGCTGGTAAGACAGTAATTGAATTACAAACTCCCTGGAAGCCTTCAGGAATCTCTTCCTCTCAGACAGAGAGAGGGACCCTGATCTTTCAGAGCATAGTGTCTGAGTAGAAGGAGTCCTAGGATATCCAAAGGATAGCATATTCTTCTGTCAGAAGACAGTCATTTCAACTTGGAATAAAAGTGCTGATGACTCATTTATTCTTAGCCTTTGGGGATACTTCCATTTCCCTGGCATTTCCAATCATTAAACCTAGACTTCTCTCAAAAGTCTCCATATAAACACAAAACAAACAAAGAAAAGAAAAAAAAAATCACCTACTTTTCCCTCACTAAATACATTTGGCAAGAAGTGAGGAAGAACTGAAGGTAGAGGATTTGACTATATGAACAAATGAAAGGATTTAGAAGATTAAGGGATAGGAAGAGAAATGGTCTTGGTACAGTATCTGTATTCTTTAACTCCTACCTTTCCTCCAGGGATAGACCTTTATCCTAGATATATCTTCAAAGACACGCAATTATGTCAGCATATCCTGTTTCATCTGGAAGGGACCTAAGAGACCATATAGGCCAACTTCACCACTTTACAGAGAAAGGAACTGAGCCCTGGAGAGGGAAAATGATTTGTCTAAGGGAACAAACTCTTTTTCCCCCTATTTGTTCTCCCCTCAATGAAGTCTTTTGTTATATTAATTTCATACTGTATATGAAATTCTTTTAATGCCCACCCATCTACTCTTTGTAGAGTGCTAATGTAACTAGAAAACCCATGGTGTGAATTCAGCCCAAATTGTCAACATTAAAGATTCTGACTTCAGTCTCTGAATCTGACATCTAGAAGATCTTCTGTAAGAGAGCCTGCAGTATACCCAGTGTGTGTCACCAAAATGGCACTAGTTCCTGTTGAGGCACTGGTTAGCAACAAGTTTATCTATGATTTTGACATGTGCTTTGTTCTTGTAATGGATCACAAAAAATATTCCTGGTTGAACATTTTAAGGGATTGCTCTATGCTTCTGCTATAATCACTGAGACCCTCTGTTGTTGTTACTTTAGGAGTATGAAGTCTCAGTGACAAAATGCCTTTTGTAATGTGGTTGCCTAACACTTTTCATTTAGTTTAGGACAATAATATTGATGTGGGAGTAGTGATTGTCAAGGTACATACCAAAATTTACCTCAATGGATGGATGGATTGACATTAACAGCCTGTTTTACCTTATAATGCTATGATATATTGGTTATATAATTACCTTGCCTTCTGACCAGACATATATATGTGTGATTATGGACATCTACTTCGGGACTTGGTTTCCTCTTCTATGAAAAGAGGAACTTGATATTGATGATTTATATGATTCCTTTTATCTTTAACATTCTCTATTCTCATATACTCTATAATCTAAGACCATTCTGGCTTCCAAATTCTATGTTCTAAAGCAACTTTCAGCTACATTATACCTGAACTGACATTCAACGTAAAAATAATACTACAGATACTGGTGAATGTGAGGAACCAAAAGAAATTTATCTGTGGATTTCATGAAAGCTGGTATCCTTGTCTCCTCACAAAGTGAATCGCAGATTCTGAGAAAGCATTTCTTCAAAGAGCTGCAGGATCATGGCATAAAGGTAGTTGTATGGCATAGGGGAAAGACTACTAGTTTAGGATGTAGGAGTCCTAAATTTTAGTGCTGGAACTATCATGCTGAATGATCTTGGATTAGGTCTTTAATTAATTTTTATTGAATTAAACTTAAACCTGCTGGGCCTTATTTTTCTCCTTCATAAAATGAGAGGGATTGTGATCATGTCATTTCCGGATTTAAGATTCAATTTCATAGAACATTTTTAACTCTAACACTCAAAGTTTCAAGGTCATCTGAAGCTCACACATTTCTTGTTCTCATTGTTCTCATGTTCTATATCTAAGGTCTCTTTCCATTCGGACATTCTGTGATTAAACGAGCTCAATCCTGAAAGCTAGGACATTAGATCCATCCTCATTTCTTTCATCAGTGAATTACTCAGGAGGAATTTTCTCCTTTCTTTATTTCTTCCCTCCTTTTGAACACTCTTTACTCAGTTCTGTCTTGATTGGAGTCTTTGACTGACCCAAAATTCCAAACCACATAATGGTATTTTTCCCACCGCAGCATCCTTTATCGGTACCTGGGGTTATATATTCCTTTTCTCTGTCTCTATCCCTGCATCTTTGTCTCTTTGTTTCTGTCTCTGCCTGTCTGTGTCTCTCTCATTCTTTCTCTTCTCTGTCCTCTATGAAAAGAAAACTTGAGATCGTTGATTTACATGATTCCTTCTAGCTTTAACATTCTTCACTATTCTCATTCTATAATCTAAGGCCATTTTGGTTCTAACCATTCTATGTTCTAATCTAGGGTAACTTTCAGCTATATTATGCTGTGTTTAGTTGCCTACCTCTCTGTCTCTGTCTCTCTGTTTGTCTCTGTCTCTCTCACACACAGACATAAACACATCCATTTATCTGGAATGCCTAGCTATTGAGATCCCATTCATCCTTCAAGACCCATTATTTCCTGTCCATGAAGTTTTTTTGTTGTGCTTTGTTTTCTGATTCTCCAGGTGAAAAGGAGCCATCTCTCCTTCCTAATAATGCCTGACATCCTGTTCATATTTATAAACTTTGATTACATTTTTTTCTTGTGTCTTTCTTTCTCCACTGAGACTCTACAATGATAGAAACATGTATGTGCATGTATATGTATATGTACACACATATATGCATGAACACATATTCACGTGCAAGGGTAACATAAGAAGAAGTGTGGGGAAGTGAATAGAGGGATGTTTAGCTTTAGGGTCAAAAAGTTTTGGGTTTAGACCCTGTATATGACATATCCTGGCTACAGCATCATGGATAATTCTTTTCAACATGCTAATTCCCCAGGAAACTACCCAAACCTACTGATTTACAGACAAGTTGCTGATATGAGCTAGTAGAAGGAGTTTTAACAATAGGAGTTCCTTTGAAATAATGGGTCTAGACCAGGGGTAGTGAATCTGAGGCCTTGAGGCCACATGTGGCCTTCTAGGTGCCCAATTGTGGCCCTTTGACTGAATCCAAACTTCACTGAACAAATCCCCGTAATAAAAGATTTCTTCTGTAAAACTTGGACCCACTCAAAAGGCCACACCCAAAAACCTAGTAGGCCACATGTGGCCTTAAGGCCATTGGTTCCCACCGCTGATCTAGACCAAAAAAGATTAGGTAGCATGATGCACTGGAAAGAACAACACTTGGAGTCATAGGTCTTGGATTCAAATCCTAGCTCTGACTTTTATTATCAATATAGCAAGGGCAAGTCATTTACCATTTGGAATTTTGTTTTCATTTCCTCATCTGTAAAACACGAGGGTTGAACTAGATAATCTCTAAGGTTCCTTCCAACTCTAGATTTTTGAACAGATAGGTATAGCTCTTATATACACATTTGTATATATGTATGTGTGCATGTGATGGAGTGCTACATACAGCTCAGTTAATATTAAAAATAAGATTAAAAAAATTCTAGCCATGGAGCTTTAATTTGTCAAGACAATAATAGAATCATAGGATTTGGAGCTGGAAAGGACCTTGGAGATCATTTGAGTCAATACTCTCATTTTATAAATGAGGAAACCAAGGCTCAGAGAGAGTCTTCCATGGTCACACAGTTGGAAAATAATAAATCACATTTAGAACCCAAGTCTTGACTCTAAATCCAGTGTTCTTTCCATGACACCATCAGTATCTGTCTTTCCCTGCTCTCTTCTTGACATTCTCAGTTCTTTCCATTTGGATCACTGACTTTATACTTGCAAGGGTTTGTTTGTAATATGGTGAAGGTTATTTCTTTTCTTATCTCCCTCCATGCCCCAACCTCTGGAAGCTCGTGGGAGGGTTTGCAGGTAAAATTTTCTTGGCATGTTTATTCTTTCAAAGTACCAAATCCAGACTATAAAATTCTCCAACTCTCTGACTTCCTACTAATCAGTACCTCCAAAGAGCTAGCCCAAAGCAGAAAGGATTTCTTCTACCCAGTATGTGAGGGAGAAACATGCAGCTCAACCATCCAATCCCCTTCCCCACAGAGCCTTCCTTTCTGCTGGCCTGGGCTTCTTCCCAGCCTGAATGAACAGTCTGCCCTCACCTCACCCTCTCCCACCTTCAGGGTGAAGTGTCAGGTTCCCCCAAGGAAATGAGCATGAAGAGGATAGACATTTTAACTGAAGAAATGTCTTCTTTATCTTTGCCTATTTCCTCCCACAAGGAAAAATGGCAGTGTTTTTTTTTTCCTTACATTACATATAGCTCTTTCTTTTTGTAATCTTAGCACCTGCACAGCAGAGATCTTTACAATTCATTGTGTACATGTTCCCTCCTCTACCCCCTTAATGCAGCCCCTGAAGCCTACCAAGCAACACCTTCACAGCTCAAGAGAAAGGTGCGACCCTTCTTTTATGACGGATTATAGAAATAACAAACATGCCCGACAGTTTTATACAGTTGCTAGAACGGTTTAGTTTTCCAACAAATGAAGAATTTTCTCCTTTCTTTGATTATTAATTACATTTTACAAATTTTTTAATCTTTTTTTGTATTTTTTTTTTTTGTTTTGTGGGTGGTGATTTTTTGTTTGTTTAGGTTTTGTTTTGTTCTGTTGTTTTGTACAGCAAAAGGATCAGTCCCTGGCAAGAAGTCCCTGGGGTTAACAGAGTTTGGCTGTCATTTGGTCCGATTGTTTAAGGATCTCTGTGTTGTAGAGATCCAGTGCATGGTTCACACGAATGATCTCACTGTTGGTCAGTTTCAGGCGATGCTTCAGCATACAGGAGAACAAATCCAACTGGGGTTTCCCCGGGGCCACGGGGGGCGCCAGTCTATTGATTCGGTCCCGGATATCTAGCAGCAGCAGCATCACGGAGGATGAGGAGTAGAACTGCCCACCTTGTGTGTATGACTGATTGACCTGTTGCACTGCACTCCGAAGGAGATCAGCATTGAACCGTAGGCTGTAGCCAAACACCTGCACGTCAGAGATTTTGATGTAGAACTGCCTCTTGGAGGGATCAGACAGATCCACCGGTCCCTGTCCAGTCTCATTGCGCAGTAGGGAGGGCAGCCGAGTCCGGCTGCGTAGGTAGATATGAACAGTCTCGAAAAAGGTTTTCCACCGGTTACCCAACAACAGAGTCCAGTTGTAGCACTGGCCATTCTGGAGGCGAATTTTCTCCCAGCGTGGATACCCAAATTCCCCAAAGGGCATGTTCCAGCCTTCAGAGTGACTTCCACTAAAAGGGTTGACGTAGACAAAGAACATAGGGTCCAGACTACTATTGCGCATCTGACAGATACGCATGGAGATACCGATAACCATATGGATGAAGTCCATGCGGTTTCTGTTGCTCTTGAGGGTAAGGGACATTCGCTTGCGCCACCGGGGATCAAAGAAGGTGTCGAGGCGGATCTCATTGCTGATGAAGGTGGTGTGAACATAAAGGCGAGAGTCCATCTTCTGCAGCAGATACTTCAGCTCAAGATCCTGGAAATCCAGGTCTGTCTCAAAGCTGATGAACTGCTCGCTACGCTCTGAATCCACATTCTGGGGCTCACAGCGACCCCTGTAGAGCTTGTAGCCTTTGTTGCAGGAGCCACAGAGTGAGATGTTGGCCAGGCTGCACATGGCGCAGCTGTTGTTGCCCCCAATGATGCAGGGGATGGGCCTCTGGCAAAGGCTGGTACTACCATGGCATACACAACTTCGCTGACTTTCCAAGAAGGTCCCCCAGAACCCATTTTCATTGCAGTAGAGGAGGGACTGGACTCTAGTAAGCCACTGTTGTATAGTCCTGTTGAGAGAGAGAAAGAAAGAGAGAGAGAGAGAGAGAAGAAAGTGAGGGAAAAGATCAGCCACCTTTCAATAAACTGTGGGGGTTCAAAATGGAAGAAGCATCTAACCTGGAAAATAAATCCAGGCCCGTGCATAAGACTATTATTGAAACCCTGATACACCATCCTGTTTCTTTAAGGAAATTGTTCTAGTCAGAACTTCTAAGGACTTTAGACTATGAAATGATAGAAATGGATGTGACATGAAAACATAAAATGTTAAGAACAGAGAGCATTGGTCCTAGAAAGAATATTAGAAATAATTTACTCCCATTTTAGAAATTTAAAAACAACAACAACCACAAAAACAAGATCATGGGCTTCAGGAGAAAGAAGACTAGATTTGTAGTCAGGGGATCTGCCTGGGTTTGAATGCTAGTTTTACTGCTTAATAAATAGATGGGTAAGTTTGGGTGAATTAATTTCCATTTCATGGTATACTTTTCCTCCCCTGCCCCTACCCCCACAAAATATTATTTATTTCATGGAGTTAGAAGAATTCTAAGGTCCCTTTCAGCTTTAAACCCTTTGACCTAAAGAGACTAAAGTGATTTGCCCAAGGTCCTGTCCTTGGGTAAATAGGTCCAAGGATAGGACCTATCCATCCCTTTTAAAAATCAACCCAAGTAAAGCTTCCACAAAGTCGTCTTTGAGCACAACACACAGACAGACACACACACAGCTTAAGTGATATTTCCCTTTTGGGAAATATCACATCCCTTGTATCTCTCTTATTTATTTATCTTCTATTTTGTATTATAGGTCGACATTTTTCAGCACAACTTTGTGCTGAATAAAAACACAATTTAATTATAACCTCAAGTATAAATAAGCTAGATTCAAAGTTCCTTGAAGACAGAGACTGTGTCTTCTGTTCATCTCTGTACTTTTCTAAGCACCTACCACAGTGCTTTATTACACAGTAGGTGTTCAATTATATTTTAGTTGAATAGGATGTTAGAATTTGTCACTTGTCCATAGTAAAAGTAACCTTGAATTTGCTTCCATTGGATTTTAAAATTAGCTTGTTTGTCCCTTCCTTGATTCCCAAAACCTGGGCTTTGTGAAGGCAATCCTAACACAACAAGCAGGACAGAAGAGAAACCTCGCTCAGGGAAACAGGCAGAATAATAACAAGCTATACAGTGGGTACCTTAAGATCTGCACCATTTGCTAAGTATGAAATATGAGTCCATTTTTTTTTAACTGAAGCCCCTTCCCCTACCCCAAAGTAACAAGCTGAGGGAACAACTGTAAATATCACTAGATTAAGAGACAGGAGACTTGGGTTCCAGTCAGTGCTCTGCGACTAATAAGCTTTGTAATCTTTGATGAGCCTCTTTTCCTTTCTGGGCCTGTTTCTATAGTTATGAAATTAGGGATGGAAAGAAAGAAAGAAGGAAAGAAAAATGAAAGAAAGAAAAAGGAAGGAAAGAAGAAGGGAAGGAAGAAGAAGGAAGAAAGGAAGGAAAGAAGGAAGGAAACCTGGAGATCTTAAGGGTCAGTAGACCTGGTTTCAGCTTCTGACCCTGCTACTTACTAGCTACATGATGTTGGGCAAGTTATGTCACTTTTTTGAGCCTAAGTTTTCTCATATTTGGAATGAGGATAAAAAAAATGTTTCTATTGCTTACCTTTCATGATTATTGGGGAGAAACAAATGATATGATGGCTGTAAAGCACTCTGTGATCCTGAAATACTATACAAATGTGAGCTTTTAGAATTGATGATTTCTATGATCCAAAATCTGGCATTCTGTGACCCTTCATACCACCTAATGAAAATCCCCACATAGACTCTCTTTCAAATGGACCACACATGGCTCTCACCCCCTTTTAAAGCTCCTAGCACAATAATCCATTTAGAGGGTGCCTTTCCCAATCAACAAATATTCCACTGCCCTGATAGCACCCCCTTTCTCATTGCCAATCATTGGAACTCTTTGTAAAACCTGAGGCCCCTACCCCCACCCTTCAAATAGATACTTCATTGTGACAAAATCTCAGAGTCCTCCAAGCAGCTCAGAGCTCTGGGTAGAAAAAAAAAGAAAACGACAAAATAAAAGCCCTGGGAATATAGCAGCAGCAGACGTGGCTAATAACAAATTAGGATTCAGACCCTGTAGAACAGGAGGGGCGGTTATGGACAGAGGCTCTCTGAGTTGGATTAGTGAAATTCATGGCACCTGCATAGGCTGACCTCAGAATAATCATTAGGCTGTGAGCTGTATCAAAGAGCACATTAATGATACAGCAATGAAGAACAGCAAGGGGGCTCAGAGAGAGGGCAATGTGTAGGGATGGGGGGGGGGGGTAGGACTGCTGGAGGCAAAGGGAGAGAGGAAAACATGGAGGAAGGAGAAAGAAAATGGAGGGAAAGGATGGAAAAAGGGAAGGGTGACATGGAAGAAGAAAGTGGAAGAGGTGACAGAAACAGAGAAGAAAAAAATGTAATATGACCTAGAAAAAAACACAGAAAAATGTCATGAGGGTGGGAAGGGGAAGAACTAGGTGATCTTTGCAGTCCCTTCCAACTCTGAAATTCTATGATTCTGTGATACATAAGCTGAAGAGTGATATTATAATAGGATCATCAGCTCATAGGATTTAAAACTGGAAGAGATATGTGTTCTAATGCCCTCATTTTAGAGATGAGGTCACAGGCAGAGAAGTGAGATGACTTCTGTAAGGCTGCATACATACATAACTAATGGGTAGCAAAGGTGGGATTCAAATTCAGGTCCTCTGATTCTAAATCCTCTGGGGGAGGGGGAAGATATGGATGAGGAAATCGAGTAAATCCATGATTAACTTCAAGTGAGAGAACCAAAGTCCGTTAGAGAGCTGTCAAATTTGTGCAGTTCAGAGCAAACATAGCCCGAACCAGATTAAAATGTAAGTGGTAAAGTCTTTAACAAAATAAATAAAAATGCAACACAACATAGACGATATAGCCTTGTGGTTTTCTAAGTCAGTATGCAGTCAGTAGGGATCTTTTTCTACTTGAGTTTGACAATACAGCCTTAGAACATAAAATTGGGAATGTAAAATAACAGAGCTAATCTAACCCAACCTCTTCTCCCCACCGCCCCACACTCCATTTTAAAGATGAAGAAACAGGCTCAGAGATTATTTGCTCCAGTTAAAAGAGGATAGCTTTGCCATGGCCATAGCTACATCTCAGGTGTCTTGACTCTCAGGCCTATGTTCCTTTTCATTCTTTTTCTGTCTTGGATCTTGAGGATAAAGAGATAAGGGTCACATAAGGGATCTAATGTTATTTGCTTATTTTAAAGCAACTTCCAGGGGACAACTTGGATTTTGTATACATCCATCTCAACCCACTGCACTTATATCTCCATCCACCACCCAGGATAGCGATAACTAATGTCAAAAAAGATGACAAACTAAATTTTAGTTACAGTTGACACGCTAAAGTTAGAGTCATAAAATGGTAAAGTAGGCTGCCCCTTTTAATGTGGAATGTTAAAGCTAGAAGGGGCCTTTGGTACATAGAATGTTAAAGCTAAAACAGTCTTAAGACAAAATATTGGTTCTAGAAGGTACTTAGAACATAGAACATCTAGTAAGAAGTCATATCTTAGAACACAGAATGTTAGAATATAAAACAATAGATAGGTATGTTGGGACCTTAGAATATAATAGATTTGGAAGGACGTAGGAGTTTGTCACTCTAAGGGAATGTAAACTGTTAAGACATAGAATGTTCAAACTATATGACCTTAGGTCATAGACCAGGAGTAGGGAACCTGTGGCCTCAAAGCCACATGTGGTCCTCTAGATCCTCAAGTACGGCCTTTTGACTGAATCCAAACTTCACAGAACAAATCCCCTTAATAAAAGGATTTGTTCCGTAAAACTTGGACTCAATCAAAAGGCTGCACCCAAGGTCCTAGAAGGCCACAACTGGCCTCAAGGCTGCAGGTTCCCCACTCCTGAATAGATTGTTAGTCCAAATAGGACTTCAAAGATAATTTTTTCTTGCGGATGAAGAAACTGAGGGTCATATATCAGAATTGACTTGTCCAAGGTCACATAACTATATATAGCAACAGAAGCAGAACCTATCATCATAACTTTGAGTGACTACCCTTCCTAAGGCAGGGAAATGGAGAGATACTGTCAATATCAATGGATAAATTGAAAACAAGTTTTAGGTTCACTCTCAGTGAATCAAAAAATTCAATTCACCAGGAAATCTCAAACAGCTTTAAACATCTGATTAACTGAGGTGTCCAGCAGTGGGGAGGGGGGTAGAGGGTGAATGAAGGAATGGAAGAGGAAGAGGCCATCAGGCAGGAGAAGAGAAAAGGAAGAATAAAAATGGGAAGAATGCAGAAACTCTGAAAGTTTGAGAGTGTGAAGGGACCATTACCACATTGTTCGCCTGCTCTAGACCTGCCAGGTTCTTTCTCCCCCGTTCACAGATAATTGGAACTAGCCTGCAAGTAGAGAGGCGAGGCTAGGGAGCATGGGAAGGAGGGACTGAATTCTATAAATAACTGCTCCCAGGCTAGCAAGTGACAGGCTGCTTCAGCCCTGGGAACAGGAGAGGGCTGCTTAATAGGACAGCGCTAGTGGAAAGGGTCTGAGAAAGGGCTGACACAGCCCTACTGCAAGGCATTTGGCTTAAGGCAACAAGGAACGTTTTTGAAGATGCTTTTTTTCCTTCCCTGGAGACCTAATGTGCCTTCCACTTTTGGCAAACTCTTAACTCCAATACAACCAAGTAACTGGCTTTCTTTACTCCTGGATTTCAATACGCATTGACTAGAAAGAGGGACATGATGTACCAAGGGGAAGGAAAAAGGAAGGGAGGGAAAGAATATCTCTGTTCCTTTCTAAAGCTGTGCTGCTCATCCCACCCCAGCCCAAGCCCACTCCCTCCACCACCATCTCCCCTGCCCCCACCCCGCCCCCTTCCAGTGCTTGATCAGCAGGCTCAGATAGAAGTTCTGCTCCAGGCATGATTTTGCTTTACCATGCCTACTTTCTAAACTCTAACACTGTTCAAGTAAGAAAAAAAAAAAAAACATGTGACAGCTTGGTGGTGCAGTGAATAGAGCACTGGCCCTGGAGTCAGGAGGACCTGAGTTCAAATCCAGCCTCAGACACTGGACGCTTACTAGCCATGTAACCTTGGGCATATCACTTAACCCCAACTGCCTTGCCTTCCCCACTCCAAAAAAAAAACAAAAAAACAAAAAACGAAAACAAAAAGACCAAACCCAACAAAACATAATGAAATGATAAAAAAATACAATGGAAATCACAGAATGTCTGAGCTGGAAGGCACTATAGAAAAGAATGTTGGATCTGGAAAGAACTTTATAACATAGACTTCAGGATGATGGCAGAGACTTCAGGATACAGACAGTGAACAATCATTTACTAGGCACATATTAGGAGCCATATCCTGTCCTCAGCCCTGGAGAAGCCGGGAAATGCGTAAATGTTACAACAGTAGAGCTAGGAAATTACATTCTAGGATCCTAGATCCAGATCCTAGTCTCAAAGAGACTAGGTTATCTAGTCCAACCCCTACATTTTACAGAGAGGAAGATGAGGCACAGAGAGGTAACTCTGGGTTTGCATACAGCTAAGACTGGAATCAGATGTTCTGAATCTTATTCTGATTCTCTACCCAGTTCTTTCAGTTGCCCATAGAATCCCAACCCAGGGCATCCAGGGTTTAGGGAGAATCAGCTGGGATCCATCTCCCCCTCTCCAGAACTGGCCAAGGGCCTGAATGACAGAGTTTCTCTTTCAGAAGCCTAAGGCTAAACTCCAGGGTGCCGTTGCCTGAGCACAACCCACTCCCCATCATCCTTCAGAACCACCCACTCCACTCCAGCAGTCCAGCCCGAGAGCCCTAATTCGCACCAAACACCCTGCTGATTTTAATTGGCGGCTTTGCCTATGAAAGTACAGAACGAGGCTGGTGGCATTTTGGGGAAGATCAGACAAATATACAGCCAGAGAGTCTGAGAGTAGAGTGAGTACGGAGGGAGATGAAGACAAAACAGAAAACGAATACGTAACTCCCATTTCCTAACTGGGTGTGGATTTTAAAAGTGGAAAGGATGGATAGTTTAAAAATGAAGCCCTTGTTCTGAATTATTCCTTTATTTATCTTCTGGCTCCTTTGTTGGCATTTCTTTGACACTGTAATGAGAGCCTGATTAATGCCCTGAAATTTTATAAAATGGTTACTCCTTAGAGTGTAGGCCAGGATGGAAGACAAATGGTAATTTTTAGCTTTCGGATGATATGCTGAATTCTATTTTACATTATTTATTTATTTGTTTAGTTTGGAGAGACACTAGGAAAAGATGAATAAGTCAAGGTCTGCAACATACTTTGAGCTCAACTAAAAGGAGCCTTGGATTATGGATGTGGCATTATGAATCATGGCTGGACATTAGACCCACTCCTTGCGCATCGCTTTGCTTCACAGCAAATATTTCATTCCTTTAATTGTCCATCTTCAGGAGACAGTCATTCACTTCAGGCACTTTACTTTGTGACCTTGAGTGAATCACTTCCCCTCTTTGGGCATCAGTTTCCTCATCTCTAAAATAATGTGCTTGGACTAGATCACAGAATGTTAGAGCTCAAAGAAACACTAGAGGTCCTTTTTCCTGACTCTCTTTTATACTTTGGAGAAAGACTGGGGTATAGAAGAAAGGCTACTGCCCTTTAAGTCAGAAGATCTCTGTTGGAATCCTGATTCTAACCCTTATTAGCTTGGGGACCCATTTTTCTGGGCCATAGTTTCTTCATCTGGAAAATGGAAATGCATGTTTAGATCATCTGCCTCACCAGGGCTGTTGAAAGGAAAGTACTATAGGAATGTGAGTTATTATTATCATTATGAATGGTTTGCAGAGTAGGAAAGGGACTCAGGCTTTAAAAAGGATGTTGAGCATCTGAGGGCAAACAGCAAAAATTGTGCCCTCAAATCAAAATTTTTAAAGACAAATTCTGCTACGAAAGATGGAGGGAGCTGGGGTACATGATCTACTGGAAGAAAGATTCTAGGATACCTCAAAGCTGCAGTTGGGGAAGCCACTAATTTGGGGAAGAGCCAGGCAGACCTGAACAGAGGAGGAGTTTGAAGGAGTCAAGGCAGGTAGGGAGATAACTTCATGTCCTTAACTAGTTATTCTTACTAACTAGGTGTAGATCTCAGGTGTTTCTTTGCTACTGAAGAGCATTATTGTTGTCAGTGACCTCTAAATTTCAGTGCCCTTGGTGAAAGCCCCCATGGCTCTACTCTAGCTGTGACTCTGACAGAACTAGAACGATTTCCAATCAAGTGCTTATCCTTTGTTGTTGCTGTTCAATCCCTTTCAGTCTTGACCCCATTTGAGGTTTTCTTGACAAAAATGCCTGAATGGTTTGCCATTTCCTTCTCTAGCTCATTTTACAAGTGAGGAAAGTGAGCCAAACAGGGTTAATGACTTGCCCAGGGTCACACAGCTAGTAAGTATTGGAGGGCATATTTGAAGTAAGGAAAATGAGTCTCCCTGACTCCAGGACTAGTACTCTATCCACTGTACCACCTAGCTGCCTAAAGAAAAAAAAAAGTGCTTATCTTACCCTACCTCATGAAGTGTCCTTCCATTTCTGAAGTAGGAAAGAGAAGTGGATTTGAGATCAGAGGTACTGGGTTTGAATACTAGCTTCTGCTATCAGAGAGATTACCTGGACCTCAGTTTCCTTATCTGTAAAATGATTTAGACTAACTTTTTTGTTCTAAAGCTTCTGATCCTAATGTTTGCTCTACGGTGATATCTTCCCACGGTTCCCTCACAATGATAAACTCTAACCTGTGAATTGTACTAGTAGTAGCACAATGCAAAGGTCAGAAAAAAAGATTCCACAGTCCATTTAAATCACTGTGGCTTAACTTGGGATAAGTGATAGTGTCAGGAATTTCTGGAAGATAACTTCAGACAGTGTTCCTCACAGCTGAGGATGGGGAAGAAAAAGCAGGAAGGACAGAAAGGAGGCACAAAGTTGACCAGAGAGGAGAATCAAGGACACCAAACCAGAGAACAGTAAAACAACCATGGGCAAGCATTTTCTTCTCCCTGGATGAAAAGTCGTATGTGTTTCTTTAAAATTGGAAAGTGGAGGCCTTAATTGAGGAGAAAAATGGGTCTGATTTGCACAATTATTCTGGTTTGTGCCTGGGAGAGTCTGCTGACGTACATCATCAGCTGCAGCTCCAGGCTCACGTACTGTCCGGCAGCAACACTCGGGGCCCGAAGTTGATAGGGACAAGAGAAAGAGTCAAAAGCCTCTCAGAGATGGGGCTGAAGGGCAGGAAGAGGTAGCGAGCTCCTGGGGATGGCATTTTCAAAATGGCTTCTCTCCGGGAGTGGCAGCAATCAGACAGGAAAATGGGAGCTGCCCAACTGAGAAGCCATAGAAGAGAAATGGGATTATCTGACTTCATTGCATTTAACCCTGAAAAACCCTGGTGAACTCATCTGGGATGGCAAGAAAGATATGCCCCTTGGCAGTAAAGACATTAAAAGGGGAGGCCTAGCCCAGCTCTATCTTCATTCCTCTCTAGGCTACACTTCTAACTCACCTAGACCTTCTTTACAATGCCCCAGAGACTTTCTCGTCCTGGGAACTCACTCATCCCCTGGACTTCATGCACTGGAAGTACCTTCCGCCCCGTGACCTCTCCCTCTGATTGACTGGTTGCTTCCATAACCTGCATTTTAAGGAGGAGGCCCAGGCCAGCCATGTCTTTGTTCCTCTCCAAGCTGCAGTCTTGACTCTTGTGGACTTTCTCTCCAATGGCCCCTTTAACTCTTCTCTTCTCCTACCAGATATCTGAGGGCTTCTCATCTCCCTTGTCATCTTCCCCCATTAGGATATAAGCTCTTATAGGGGCAGGGACTGTCTTTCTGCTTCTGTTTACAGGACAAATTACAATGTCTGGAATGAAGTGTTTAATAAATGCCCACTGACTTGACATAGGGACTGCAATCTAACTCATGTTGTAAAGGAAGTTGTCTTTGATAATTTGGCTGATCTATGGTTTCCAGAACTTTCTGCATCATAAAAGAAAGAGAACCTTAACTGAATTTGGGAGACCCCAAAATCATATGACATTGGCACCAAAGGAGACATCAGAACACAGGATATTAAAGCTGGATGTGGCCTAACATGCTTTCCATTCCAAATAACATTTTACATATGAAGAAACTGAGATTTAGAGAGGGAAATAATTTGCCCGAGGGAAGGTGCTAAACCTTCCTTTTAAATAGTTGCAGATTATCATAGGACCTGGGTTATTTCAGGAAAAGCAGAACTAGACTTGCATTTTACGGGGTAAACTAAAAACTGGAAAGTAAATAAAATCCTCTTTGTCCTACCTTCAGCTCATCTCAACTACCCTCTACTCAGTCTTGGAGCAAAGTCCCCAACCCATGCAATTCGAATCTGGACTCAAGTACTCAAGGTTGGGTATTGTTCATACAGTTTATTTTGTGCTTCATCAGATATGTTCTGGGTTTGTTTGGGGTCTGTTAGCCTTGTTTCTTCAGTCAGATTGTGTTTTCTGTAAAGGTTAAAATTTACTAATCAATTATGTGACCTTAAATTTTTAAACTTGTCACCTCCCTGAGTCTCCTGTGTTAAATGAATTGGCAAGATAAGATTGCTAAAGGGACCCTCCAGATCTCATAGTTGATGTTCTAGGTTCTAACATTCTAAGATCCCTTCCATATTCTAAAGTCCCTTCCAGCTCTGGCATTCTAGGCTTTCGAGTGCCTTCCAAATCAGATACTCTATGTTCTAGTATTTCATGGGTGAATGTGTCTTCCCATTCATAGTCTATGTTCTGATTCATCTTTCAAGTACAACATTCAGTTTTGTACATTCTATAATTCTGTATCATGAAGTGTCTCTAAGCATTAACATTCTGATTCTCTTACTGCTTTTGTACTTAGAATCTCAGCCAGACAATAATTATTAAGAAACTTTCCAATTTTCCACATTTTCTCCACGTAGACCCCTTTAATGAATAAAGAATTCAATTGTTGTTTTGGGACAAAGGTTTTTGGGTTTATTTTGGTTTTTAAATTAGAGAGTGAGGCAAAGAAAGCCTGAGAAATAAAGGAGAACTCAGGATATCAGCCCTAATCTCAGTAAAGGATGCCTTCAAAATATACTTTGAAGCTGAATTGCGGGGGCTAAACTCCTGTATTTTCTCAGAGTTGGGCTACACTGGTTTCAGAGGACACACTTAATGAAAATGACAGAGCCATGGTCCAGCAGCTACCACTAAAAGAGATTTTAAAGGGACAAAAGGAATATGAGGGATGGGAGTTGGAGGAGAGGGGAGGAAGTTGAGGAGAGACGAAGGCAAAATTATAGGCAAAAGGGCAGGAAAGGAGTTTAACTTTGGGAGGGAGCTTCTGAGGTTTTTGAAAACTAATACAGATTTCTTCCATTGATTCATATAAGCCATAGGGTGATAAAAGACAGACTTTCACCTGAAATGCTAACTTCTGTGATGGGGAACCTTGATGAATACAAAAAACTTTCTGTACAGAGTTGTAACCCTGTTAGAAAGGACAATGACAGGCTGGAGGGTGATTAGAGGAGGGAAAACAGGAGGCCATTCAAAACTGTACCATATAAGGATCAGTGGAAGGGACAGGGGATATTTAGCCTGGAGAATAGAAGAAAGTAGCTGTCTTCAGGGATCTGAAGGGCTGTCATATGGAAGAGGGACTTGAATTCTGCTTTGTTCCAGAGGGCAGAACATGGACAGTGGATAAAAGTTGCAGAGAGGCAGATTTTAACTTCATTGGAAGAAAAATAAACAAAACAGAACAAAACAAAAAAAACACCTTTCTGACAATCATAACTGTCTCAGAGGGAAAAAAGGCTGCCTTGGAAGGTAGTGAGTTCTCCATCTCCGCAAGTTCTCAAGCAGGGAGGGTAAAAGAACATTTGTCAAAAGTGCTGTAGAGGAGATTTGCATCCAGGAGCTGGGTGCATTAGACAACATCTGAGGTACTTTCTGACTGTGTGGCTCTATGATCTAGATCCATATTATCACCAGCCATCATGAACAGGAGAGAAAGGAAATTTGTCCAGGAGAACAGGGTTCATGATCTCTTTCCTCATACCCATTCCCAGGACCAGCAAGAGAAAATACCCAGGAAAATAGGACCAAGAGATAAAAAGTGTGTGTGCTTCCTATTTATAAACTTAGTTCATATAAACTGTGGACCTGAAGCAGTGCATGATGGTCATTGTTAGTTAGGTGGCATAGTGGATAAAGGGTGAGACCTGGAGCCAGAGGACAGGAGTTCAAATTCAGCCTCATTTAATAGCTGTGTTACTCTGAGCAAGTTACTTCTAATCTCTCAGATTTGGTTTGCTCAGCTGTAAAATGAGGCTAATAATTGTACCTAACTCCCAGGTTAGTTGCGAGGATAAGATGAAATAATATTTGCAGCATGTTGAGAAATGAGCACTGGGCTTAAAATAAGGAGGGTAGGCTTCTAGTACAGGTGCTGTTATCAGCTTTAGTGACAGTGGCCAAGCGACTTTCTTTTCCTTTCCCTTTGTTTTCTCACCTTGAAAATGGAGATTATATTCAATGGTAAGGTGGAATGAGTGCTAGATTTTTTGGAGGGGAGGTTGAGGGGATCTTGTTTCAGACCCTACCTTCTAGACTAATTACTCATATTGTCATGGATAAGTAACAAACTCTCTGCAAAATGGGGATGATAATAAATATAGCTACTTATATGTCTCGTAATGTTTTTATGAGGCTCAGATGAGATAATGTATGTGTAGTACTTGGTAAACTTTAAAGCACTACAGAAGTGTCAGCTATCATTCCTTCAAACATTCAAGGATCTGTAGTTTTATCCATGCTCTGGCTAGGTGGTGTAGTGGATAGAGCACTAGGCCTGGAGTCAGGAAGACTTATCCTCATGAGTTCAAATTTGGCCTCAGACACTTCCTAGCTGTGTGACCCTGGGAAAGTCTCTTAATCCTATTTGCCTCAATTTCCTCATCTGTAAAATGAGCTGGACAAGGAAATGACAAACTACTTGAGTATCTTTGCCAAGAAAATCCCCAGTGGGGTCACAGAGTCAGATATGATTGACACAGATCAACAACAGCAAAGTTTTATCAGTATGGCTACTCCTGCTACCAGTGCAGATTCTACTCATCCCTGATTTGGTAGATTTTTTTTTTGAAAGTTACTGTGGCCACATATATCCATCACCCACAACTAACCTGGGGGGATATGCTTCTGAACTTAATAACGACCAGAACTTACATGAGGTCTTAACATTTACAAAGGGATTTACAGTCAATATTTCATCTGACTTCCAAGTGACTCTGCAAAGTAAATGCTATAAAGAGTATTATCCTCCTTTTACAGATGAAGAAACTAAGCTTCAGAAAGCATAAGTGACTTTTCCAGGGCCACACAGCTAGTAAGTGTGTCAGGTACAAGCCAAAGAGCTTCCTGATTCCAAATTCAATGTTCTATCAACTAGACAACATTGTCTCCCCTAATCTGGCTAGGTTGGTTCTCACATAACAAAGTCCATCACTGGCCCTATTCATGAAGTCTTTCCAACTTTGTAGAATCTACAAGAGTTGGTACTTACATGGTACAAGCTTTGAGAACACAGGGTCATTTGCCAATCTATGATGTAATATCGGAGGAGAATTTTTTTGTATAATATATACACAATAGTGATTACTGCATAATTATTTATATATATGTGAATTATGTAGGCATAAATAAAAGTGATGTAGTTACATGATAATTATCATATATAATATTGTTATATATTATTTAATTTGACATATATAAAAGAGTAATATTATTTATTATTTTTATGTTTAGTTATGTTTTGGTCATTTTTGATTCTTCATGACCCCATTTGGAGTTTTCTTGGCAGAGATACTAAAAGAGTTTTGCCATTTCCTTCTCCAGCTCATTTTACAGATGAGGAAACTGAATCTAACAGGGTTAAGTGACTTGCCCAGGGTCACACAGCTAAGTGTCTGAGGTCAGACTTAAACTCATGAAGATGAGTCTTTCTGACTCCAGGCCTTGTACTCTATCCACTGTGTCACCTAGCTGTCTCCATAAAGTCATTAATCACTGGGGAAATAAAAGAAGGTTTCATAGAAGAAGAGTGATACTGGTATGGTTTGCTATTTCCCTCACTAGCTGATTTTGCAGATGAGGAAGATGAATCTAATAAAGTTAAATGACTTGCCCAGGGTCACACAGCTAATAAATGGCTGAGGCCAGATTTGAACTCATGAATGTGAGTCTTTCTGACTCCAGACGTGGCGCTCTATCTACTGTGTCACCTTGCCGTCTCATTTATTATTAATCACTTATAATAATAATTCTTATTATTTAGAATACGGGATCAAGTTAGCAAAAGCAAGTAGAAGTTTTACAGAAGTGACTTGCCCAGGGTCACAAGGTAAAGGAGTGGCAGCCAGGATTTGAAACCCAGACTCCTGGATCTTGCCACATTTTCCACTGGGTAAATGGTATCTGTCCTAACCGTGATAATCCAAGCCCTGCTGCATGACGGGTGCTGTGCCAAGTTCTGCAGGTAAAAAGGTAAAAACACAATAACCCCTGCCCTCAAAGACTATATCCCATCAGATGAAACACTAAATAAATACGAGATGTTTGCAAATTCATTTTGTGGGATGGGGGGGATAGGGGATTCTCGCCCAGGGTCCTTGGGTAACAGCATTTGAGCTGAGCCTTGGAGGAAGCTGGGCGGTCTTTGAGGAAGAGGAGGCGGGCTCTGAGAAAGCAGAGAGACAGTGGGCACAATAGCGCTGAATATGAGTAGGTCACTTTGGCTAAAGCATAGAACATGGAAAGGAAAGTAATGTATGATAAACCTGGAAAGGAGGGCTGAGGCCACATTTGGAAGGGCTTTAAAAGCCAGACAAAGTAAAGGCCTTTCTGGTCTCTGCCTTTTTGCTCAAGCCACTCCATCCCATTCCTGCAGTGGGCCCCCCATGCTATTTCTATCTACTGAAGTTATTCATTTCTTTCTTTCTTTCTTTCTTTCT
>CM053585.1:248381604-248398982 GCA_028646515.1 Pseudochirops corinnae | reverse complement strand
CGAGCTGACTTTAGTGGGAAGTATCTGTGTGCGTTTTTGAAGTTCTAGGTTGGTCCAGAGTCCTATTCCATGGGTATTTGGGGGTGGCTATGTGAGAGCTGCGATATATTGCTGCTGCTACGCTGCCATCTTGGCTCCGCCCCCTCAGTATTTTTTTAAAAAATAATTATTTTGTATGCATTTCTCTTTTCTTATCTGTGTGTATGTTTCCCACCAAGAGAATGTAAACTCTTTGAGGGCTAGGGTTGTTTTGACTTGATCTTTGTGGACCTAGTATTTATTATAGTGCCTGGCACATATTAGGTGCTCAGTGGGGTTGTATTAAATGAAACGAATGAATATCAATGGAAAGCACATCCTTGAGTCTCTACAGATTTTTTAAAATTTCATCTTGGCAACCTCAGCACCTAGCCCAGTACCTCATACGTAAATACTTGTTGATTGATTGGTTGATTAAATTCTTAAAATGCCAAATAATTGTCCTTATAGAAACCTTTCTGACCTTTGTCTATATTTCATAGAACAAATTACATCACTGAATTTAATTTTTCTCTAACAATTCACAGATCTGTTCCTTGTGTCCCCAGTTGGAGAACAAGTTTACCAAATGTTAGATTAAATGAAGTTCAATCCACTCATTTTACAGATGGAGAAACTAAAGCCCTGGGAAGGGAGATGTTTTGTCCAGGGTCATTTAGCTATTCAGTGACAGGGCCTGGCCTAGACCTCAGGTCTCCTGACTCTGAGACCAGTGCTCTTTCTGCTACATTAAAGTACCTTTTTAAAGAGCTGCAAAAAGCTCACCTACCTTCAGGAGCTAAATGACAAACCCAGAGATATTCACTTACACTTTGGTGGTGTGAATAGCACCTGGCCAGCCGGCCTGACTTCTCACAGGCTTCAGCAAGGGCATCAAATTGATGTGGGTGGAAGGAAAAAAAAGAGCAGTTCATCTGCAAATGCTAACTTGCTCAGCCAGAAGGGCCAGTGAAAGGTTTTTGGTGTCAGCGCCTGTAGCTGTCACCTCTTAATAGCAGAGAGATTCCTTATCTTAGTGAGAAATGCTCATTAAATCTTTCAAGCCAGTCCTCAGAAAGAAGCTAACACCAGCACCAAGGCAGAGCTCAACCCCACTGCGAGGCCCTCAGTGGTATCAGCAACCACTTCCCTAGTGCCATTATATACTCTGGAGGGAACTGGACCTGTTGTTAATTAGCTTCAACTACCAATGTCTCCTTTACAGTGCTAACTAGCTACAAAGAAGCATAAAGTGAATACTGGAAAGGACTTTAAAAGAGAAAATATATGAAACTGAGGCCCTGATAGTTGAAGGACCTGGGCTATTTTCAAAGCCCAGTTTGTGGTAGAGCCAAGACAAGACCTCAGGACTCCCTACTTTTCCCAAGAAGCCCCCAGTCAGAGGTAGCCTCCATATAAACATCCAGGCAAAGTCCCAGGCATCAGAAATGAGCACACAAAGAAAAAAATTGCAAAGTGAGTATTGTTTCTTCCTTCCTCTTGGCACCAACCAAAGCTCTCCATAGCTTCATGCAATTGCTTGGAGTCCAAATGATACCTGTCCTTCATGAGCAGTATCTTATTCTGCTGACTGCCCGTCTCTAAAGGATTCAGCGTGGGTTAGTAGTGAAAAAAGAACTGGGTTCAAGTTTGTGACTGACTACTAACTAGCTTTGCAAACGTGGCTTTCACATAACCTCTATGGGCTTCAGAATGAGGAAATCAGACAAGAACATTTCTCAAGCCCTTTTCCAGTTCTGGTAGTCTATGATACTTCCGATCTCCCTCTCCTCTATCTAACAGGTTTGTCTTATTTTATCTTATTTTTTATATACTATTTCTTCTGTGGTTATAATTTCTTCTCCAAAGTGAATGGCAGAGCTAGAATTAATGTTAGGCCAAGCAAACAACCACTGAGGGCATTGTTAAATACAACTTTTTATAAATGCACATATTTTGAATGCCACATAAATATGATAGTCTGTGGTCTTCAGGGATTTTTTTTTCTTTTTTTACTAAGTCAAGTAGCTTGTGAGAGAGTGAAAGCTTCAAGCCTCCAGTGGTCGTGCAATGTCCCCAACCTTTCCTGTGATGCAAAGACTTCTAGTTCAGGCTAGCCAACTAGTCATAGCTAACAGATCTATGAAGTAAATCTGTTTCAAGGTGCTAATGGATCACAACATCAGAGAATTAAAGAGGTGCAGAATTTTAGGATTGGAAAGTTCCATTCATATCATCTAACCCAAACTCATCATTTAACACATGAGGAAACTGAGGCTCAGAGAATGGAAGTCATTTCCACAGGACCTCATGGCTAGGAAGTGACAGGGATGAAATTCCAACCTAGGTCTTCTGACTCCAAGTTTAGAAATCAAAGATAACAAGCCACTCTTTCCAAGGCTTTCTATCAAGGAATTCCTGATCACACATGACTTTAATAGCATAGATTATACTACACTATGTGACCTTGGGCAAGTCATTCAACGTCCACAGCCTTCAGTTTCCTCTATCTATAAAATGAGATTGTTTGACTAGATTCTCCTAATAATATTAACAATGGCTAACACTTATCTAGCACTTACTATGGGGCAAGAATACTTTGCAGTTATTATCTCATTTGGTCCTTACAACTAACTTGGGAGGGAGGTACTATTATTAATTCCATTTTACAGATGAGGAAACTAAGGAAAACAAAGGTTAAGTGATTGGTTCAGGATTACACAGTTGGTAAATAAGTGTCTCAATCTGAATTCAGTATTTTTTCTTCTGGCCCAGAGCTTTATCCACTGTACCACCTAGATACCTCATGAGTTCCTCATAGGAGGCTATCATTTTCCTTTCTTTCCAAGAACTTTTCCATTGGAAAGCCCTACCCCTCTCAAACCTGGAGCTTTTTGGGAGCCAAGGAGAAGAGGGGAGGGAAGCTCACCTTTCTCTTGGCAGCTGGTGGTTTGGGTTGTGGCGGCAGCGGACGCTGAGGCCAAAGAGTTTCCGGGCAGTGCGCTGGATCTTTTGTCTCTGAGCTTCAGTAGAGCTCTGGAGCAACTTGTAGCGGTTCTGTAGATCCCAGTCATTCCCCCAATGCTGGTGGATGCTCCCAATGGTCAGAAAATGGTTATTAGGCAGTCTCTTCATGAATGATTTAAATTCATCTGTTGCAAAACACAAGCCAAGTACAGAGGATGAGACCAAAAATGCCCTCCAAAAACACCCACATGCTAAAAAATGATCACTGAATAGTGCAGACTTGCAAGTAAGGTTACATAATATAGAGTCCCCCGGTAATAGAAAGCATCCTACCAGCTTCTTTCCTACTCTCACTTTCTAGACCTCTCCTCTACCCTAGGAAGAACAGGGATCACAAAATAGATAGTTTCATGGTTTTTTTTTTCCCCTACTTATAGACTCACAGACTACATGAGTTTTAATGGACCTTTGAGATTATTTAGTCCATCTTCATTTTGCCAAGGAGAAAGCTGAGGCTCAGAGAGGAGAAGGGAGCACCCAACGTCACAGAGCAGGTTAGGGGAAGATTCTGAACCCAAGTCTCTGAGCTCCCAAGCCAATGCTATTTTCCAGCTCTCTTTCTTTTTTTTTTTTTTTTGTCTTTTCGTAGGGGTAATTGGGGTTAAGTGACTTGCTCAAGGTTACACAGCTAGTAAGTGTTAAATATCTGAGGCCAGATTTGAACTCAGTCCTCCTGATTCCAGGGCCAGTGCTCCATTCACTGTGCCACCTAGCTGCCCTTATTTCCCAGTTCTTATGTTTAAGGGTTAATGGGACTTGGGTATTATACTGCAGAAGAGGTTGCAATGGGACAGAAATAATAACTTTTGAATGTGGCAGTTTAGAGTAATTTTTCTCAATGTCCATATGATATCATCTAAAGCAAATGAGCTCAAATTAAAGCAAGATTTGGATTGCTCATAAGATTTTAGTCTTAGACTTGCAAAAATATTGAGGTGGGTGGCTCAGGGCAGGGACAGGATTCTTGTCTATCCCTAAAGATCTTTAGAAAGAGAAAAGTTGACTCTTAGTACTAAATAGCCCCCTGAAGGAGGTAAGTGGTGCTAATGACCTCTTCATGCCCTTTTCACCTTTGTTTTTATTTTCACAGTCCATCCAGCAGTTGCCATTTGCCATTTGTTGGCACAGAAAGGTTTCCCTCTAATCTGTTTTCAGTGAACAGACAATTATTCCCCATGTCTATGGCTTCAGAGTTTGTGGCAGATTGGGAGGGGAAACCCAAGGGTCCTGGGCTCCAAATCCCAGTTCTAATAAGCAAGCAGGCCACCCTACCCAATCCTTCAGTAAGCATAAACAAGCCTCTGAATCTCTGTGTGTTCTAGCTGAGTCCTGTTTAAGCCTAACCATTTGGGGATATGAAGGCATTTCTGCCTGCGGGGAGAAGTTGATAGTCTTTAGCAGTAGTCGGCCATTAATCCGATGAAATTGCCCAGAGTTGAAGCTGTTAATGCTATTATGGGCTGAAAATGAAAAGAAGAAGTAGAAAAAAAAATCAAACCACAGATGCATATATGGATTTCTCTCCTTAATGGGCGATGCTGTTTTCAATTGATACATACATGGGCATTAGAGAATGAATGTCCTTGTGGGAAGCAGGCACAATGCATAAGTCATCTAAGTGGTCTATTCGGCTTAATACTTGGCTTCTCATCTTCTTGTCTTTCCTACCCAAAGTGGTTTCTCTTCCTTCTCAAGAATGTGATTCAGAGAAGCCAGCCAGCTTTTGCACACAGACTCCCTTCCACTAGACCTTGGAGCTATTAGGACAGAGTTCTTTCAAAAATTTTATTTTTACAAACATTCCTTTAGTTTAGGATCAACAACAATAAAAATAATATGAATTGTACCAGAGATTCCTTTTCTTTCATGAATTCTATATCATTTTAAAGGAACTGTGTAGCATTAGCAATTTTCTCTAAGTAATGTGACCTTGCAAAAAATAAAGTAGGAGTAAAATCATCAATAACACATACATTCAGGATACTGGAGCTGGAATAAGCCTTAGAATACTCAAATATCAACATATAAAATGTTAGAGCTGGAAGAAACTTCCTTAGAATAGAATACTAGAAAATAGAATGCCTAAATTGGGAAAGGATGCAGACTATAGAATGTATAAGAGACTATTTAAAACATAGGCTATTAGACCTAGATAGAAGGAACATTTGAACAAAGAATGTTAGAATATAGACTCTGATAATGTTGTAAATGGAAGAAATGGTACGTACTGGTAAGTAGATGATCAGAACCATGGAGAAGGGCACATGAGCTATTCCAATGGGCCATCACAAGTACCAATGCAAACACAAGTCAGGCAGAACTTTATTAGAGAAAAATGACTCCTTGCTCCATCCCTCACCAAAAGAGAACAGAATAGTAATATAGGGAACTTTTTACTCATGTGTGTTTGGTTTGCTTTCCAAACAGAGGTGCAGGGGTCTCATGGTATAGAAGCAAAGAGTTTTCCACCCCATCATTAGACTTATCTTTGATGCTTTTTTAAATAGTCTGAGGTTATGCACAGTCAAGATTGAATGGCTATCTTAACAATGCTTTTATCTAGAGTACCAGCATCACCCTGCTCTTGTTCAGTGAGCCTTAGAGCCATTCACAGTGACTATTCCATTACTTGGCAATTATGTCTCTGAACTTCTAAAGGCACCTAGGGAACACATGGAAAAATAAAACAACACTGTGAGTGGTCCTGGATGAGAGTTACAGGTGAATGGAGGTCTCTGCCAGGTGATCTTCATTCTATGCCCTATTATTGGATTTACTATGTGACCTTGTATAGATAAGGGAAATATCCATGAAATATTCTTGTTCTCCAAGGAAGATTTTAGCAATCATTTCCTGTCTTCATCTAGAGCTTATTTTTGTTGTGGTGATTGTTGCATGTTAGATCTTATTTTTATTGTTACAGTGATTCTTTCCCCCATCCTCCTTTCCTCCTTCCCTCTCTTTATGTCTCCTATTCTCTCTTTCTCTCTCTCTCTCTCTCTCTCTCTCTCTCTCTCTCACACACACACACACACACACACACATACATACACACACACACACACACACACACACACACAGAACAGAAGGCCATCTGTTTTTAAATTTCATACCTGAATTCTCCAGGTCCTTATAGGCTTCCGTCCAAGACTTGGCCATATTGGCCAAGGTGTACTCCATGATCTGGATGTCAGTGATAGGGCAGTTGCATTGTGGGAATTCCTCTGCACACTGACATCGGCACTGGCTGTTCTTACATACATACTCTCCTTCCCCATTGCACATTATGTAACTCAAGGCTGACTGGACAAATTTCTCTTGCAGATACTGAGGGAAGATTATCTGAAGACCTGCATGAGAACATAAAAAAGGACAGGAGGGAGAAAGGGGAAGAGATAGAAACATTAAATAAAAATTATTTCATTAACGATGTTGAAGGGTGATACATTGGGATTTCAAGCTGCCAGTTTTCTTCTGCTTGTTACAATAGAAGTCCTTTGGGAAGGGTCAAAATTCTGGCACTGTGGAGAACCAAGCTTGTTAGAGAGATCTCTTTTTCAACCATATTCATTCCAACTCCACGTACTACATTATCCTCTTTTCATTCATGGATAAATGATTTCTTTAGTGTGAGAACATCCTCTATTGACACAGATCTCAACTCCTCTGCCACTTTCCTAAAACTGTATTATGAGCTGCTATGGCCAAAATATGCATCAGCTGATGGGAAATGCTCTATTGAGAAGCCTCTCCACATTTAGCTAGTCTTATATAGGTTTGGACTTCCAAAAAAAAAAAAAAAAGAGGGAAAGAACCTATTTATACAAAATATTTATAGCAGCTCTTTTTTGGTGGCTCAGAATTGGAAATCAAAGGAATGCCCAATTGGGGAATGGTCAAACAAATTGTGGTAAATGATTATGATGGAATATTATTGTACTATAAGAAATGACAAGTATGTTGATTTCAGAAAAATCTGGAAAGACTCTCATGAACTGATGCATAGTGAAGTAAACAGAACCAGGAGGACATTGTACATAGTAACAGTAATATTGTTTGATGCATAACTGTAAATGACTTAGCTATTCTCAGTAATACAATGATCCAGAACAATCCCAAAGGACTAAAGATGAAGCATACTATCCCCCTCCAGAGGAAGAACCGGTATTGATTGAATACAGACTGAATTATGTAATTTTTACTTTCTGTTTTTTATTTTATTCAAATCTTCTTTTACAAAATGACTAAAATGGAAATGTTTTTACATAATTTGCACATGTATAACCTCTATCTGATTGCTTACCATCTTGGGGAGGAGAGAGGGGAGGGACGGAGGAATGGAGAGAGAGAAGAATAGAATTTAGAGCTCAAAACTTTAAATAAAAATGTTAAAAAAAAAAGAAATCAGACTTGGGGGGCAGCTGGGTGGCACAAGGGATAGAATGCCGGCCCTGGAGTCAGGAAGACTTAAGTTCAAATCCAACCTCATACACTTACTAGCTGTGTGGTCCTAGGTAACTCAATCATAATTGCTTCAAAAAAATAATCAGGCCTGGACCTGAACCTTTTTTTTTTTTTCAACTTGAAAATAACTGGCATATATATGGCACTTTAATTTTTACAAAGCATTTTTCAACGATTACCAAATGTTACCAAATTATCACAACCTTGTGAGGTACCTCCCATTTCACATGTGAGGAAGCTGAGGTTGAGAGAAGCTAAGCAAAGAAACACCCCGGGGTAACACAACCAGGGATTCTCTGTGGCAGGATTCTACCTTATATCTTCCCAATTCAAGTCCTTCACTTTTTCCAGCAGGCTGGACTTTAAACTTCACAGATATGGCTATCAAAAAAAGAAAATCACTTTCCAGGCTAATGCTAGGAAGATCTTTATCACCGCTAAGAAGTCTCGCTCAGTATACGTCTGTTGTACTTTGGAACAGATTCTTTCTGCAGTCCAAGACATTTTGCCTAAGAAGATGTACAATAACTCCAGTGATGGCCCTCTCTTCTCTACCTCTACTGTAACTCACATTTTGATTCACAGAGGAGTTCTGGGCAAGAATATAAATTATAAGGGCGCCTATGTTCCCCTATCAACAAAGACCAGAGAGCAGGAATGTCCTGGTGCCAAGGCTTCTTGAGGTCCCAATGTATTCTGCTGAATGGAGTGTTTGGAAAATGTATGAGAATAATAAATACTTGTTGAGCATACATTAGGTTCAGATCACTGTACCGTCATTGGGAGGTACACAAAGTTCAAATAAGACATAGTCTCTGCTTTAATGGAGCTTACAGACTAGTAGAAGTATAAGGAGTCCACTCAGTTTGCATGATATATACTCTTGTGTGATAAATGCATTAGAGTGAAACAGAACAAATACCCTTTAGAAACCACCAAAGAGGGGGAGTGGATTTTTATTGATCCAGTGTGTCAGAGAAGGCTTCATGGACAAAGCAGCATTTGATTTGGGCTTTAAAGTTTGGGTAGGAATTAAATAGGGAAAAAGATAGGCAAGGAGGGCATTTCAGGCCTAGGCAGTAGTGTAAGGAAAAGAATAGAGGAAGGACAGTGTTTGAGAATGGAGAAGTAGAGAGTAGAGAAAGAAGAGAACAGAGAAAACAGACTCAAGAAATTATAAAGCTAAGGAAAGAGTACTCATCATCAAAAGATGGGCCCATGGAAATGACCCCACAATTTCCTGAAAACTTATTTAGTAAACACTTAATGAGCATATACTCTATGGATACGACATCATTGGGTGCTACGGGAAGTACAAAATTTTAATAAGACATAATCCTTACCCTCATGGAGCTCAGTCTCTTAGGAGGATAAGGCCCAAACACAGATGAGTATAGGGATTGAAACTGGACCCGTGAGGAAACAAACCCCTTCCACCAGCAGAGAGGTACTCAGAACACTAAGAAGTCAAGTTACTTGTTCAGGGTCACAAGGCCAGAATCGGAGGTGGGACCTGAAGTTAACTCAATCTGGCCTCAAAACCAGCTCTCTGGCTTCAGTGTCATTCTGCTTCTCATTATACGTAGCGAGGAGAGTAGACGGGTAAAAGCGAGTTGCCTGAGAGGAATGATCATTGCCAATCTGAGGATTGCTAGCAGCATCCTAGGGATGACTGCGTCCTCCAGGGACTTAGCTAGCTTCTGCCTGCAGATGTGGTTGGAGTCTCTTCTGATCCTACCTTTTTATTCTCCTCTACTGATCTACCTCCCCAACTGATCTACCTCCCCTCTTCTTCCCTCCTTCTCCTCTTCAGAGTTCTGTGATGATCCACATTTTTCCTTATGCATCCTTTGCCCAGTGTTTTGGACTCTGGCTTAAAGTAATAATCTAGCTTAGCCAGTAAACCACCAATAGGAACCTTTCCTGAGTTAAGGATTTTAGATTCCCTCTGGCTTCCAAAATTCACTGTCTCCAATTCTGAGATCCACCAGCCCCACCCCTACCCCCTTCTCTCCATCCAACTACTGATACTATCTTTGTCCATAAAGACAGAATAGTACAGAAGAATCTCTTCTTTTCTGCCTGTCTTTATGTGATAATATTCATTTTCTAGGTGATAAAATAACCCCCCCCACACACAGTGTCTTTAAGACACAAGCAATGCAAGGATCATTCTCCCCATTTTTAAAGATGGGAAAACTGAGGCTCATTAGCAGGTATGTCAACTCAAGTCTCCTGATTCCAAGACCACGGTTCCTTCTATTTTACCATGCCATTGCTCTATTTCCATTTGCTTGTTCATCATTTTCTCTATCCCCTGCGTGTGGGGAGAACATTTTCTATTCTTGGTTTCAGCCCAAAAGGAACTTGAAGAGCAAGTTTTTAGAAAAATGCGTCAAATCATCTCTTAGTTTGGCAAAGATTCAAAAAGCAGTATTACCTTCTATGTTTAATATAACTGGAGGAAAAAAAGACAGAGAAGGTTTGGCATTGGGGGCTTTTTTATGAACAGTTGTAACACAAACAGGCTTCTCTTTAAAACGGAAACTCCGTCCATGCCTCTGCGTCTCTGAGGCAGTATCTCTTGGGTAATTTTGAAAGAGAATAATGAAGACAGAGGCAATTAGAAAGTACTTTTCTGCAAAATGTCATTAACTGTTGAAAGTTACATAACTATTTTGTTAGCAGCAGAGATTTCACAAGCAGCCGTGGCCAAAGGCTTCCTTCAGTCACCTGTGTTCAACAAAGAAGCCCAGTTCTGGCCTCAAATATTGGCACCTCATTCCTCTTTCCCCATTTCAATGGGAGCCATAAATATCTTGGGGCAGGATTTGGCCCATAGAGTCACTGTTGTGCAGATATACAGCTGCTGTTTTGTGTGGGATATTTTGCTCCTCATAGCTCCCAAGGAATTACACATGTACATGCATACATAATTTCATATATGCTTATGCAAGTAATATTGAAATTTATGGAATAATAACTCACATGCATATAGCGACATGTCATGTTTCTTATGCTTTAAGGTTTACTCTTCTCAAAATAATTCTGTGAGTTTGGTGGTTCCAGGGTAATTACCCTCATTTCACAGATGTAATTTTTCACAGAGGTGTAGACCCAGAGAGGGCAAGGGACTTGCCTAAGGTCACACAGCTAATAAGGAGATGATAAAACTAGGACTTGGACCCAGATCTTGTACTCACATGAGTTACAATGGATGTCAAAAAAAAAAAAAAGGCAAGGTCACTCATTTGTGAAGATTATAGATTCCACTGCACAATTTACAGGACTTACAAAAATTCTGATTTTCATTTTAAAACCAATGCACCCACATTGAACATATGGAATGTTTTTTTTCCTTATTTTTTTTTCTTTCAGATTACTTGGAATTTTAAATGTGATGCCTTCAATATGCAGGATGTGTGGGCAATGAGGGATGTGTGAAACATTAAGATGAGGACCATCACTTTCTGCTTCTTTCTCCCTTGCTACCTCACATGGTGATTGTTGGACTTGATATATGGAAACTTAGTACCTCTGGTCCTTCTGTTCCCTACCCTGACATAGTATATACCATCTCCATTCTGATCACTCAAGTCTGACCAAGGGGAGGTTGAGGAAAAGGAAGATAATAAGAATTGATATAATAACTACCATGTGCTGGGTACTATGCTACACACTTTACAAATATTATTTCCTTTGATCCTCTCATATCTCTGTGAGATAGAAGTTATTATCTCTAGTTTATAGTTGAGGAAACTGAAGCAAACACAACTTAAAGTGACTTGTTCAGGGTCACACAACTAGTAAGAGTCTGAGGTCATGTTTTAGCTCAGATCTTCCTGTCTCCAAGTCCAGAATTCTATCTGCTGCACTACCTTTTTGTTGTTCTTGTCAGTTGTCCCAGTTGTGAGTGACTCTTTGTGACCCCATTTGGAGTTTTCTTGGCAAAGATACTCAACTGATTTGCCATTTCCTTCTCCAGTTCATTTTACAGGGAAAATAGCAATTATTTCTGAAACTCTGAGGGTCTTCCCCTCCCAGATTGATTCTTTTGTGAAGGGAAACTAGGCATCTTTTGTCTCCATTCTTTTTTTCCCCACTTAATAGTATTTTTCTTTCAAATTACATGTATAGATTGTTTTCAATATTCACTTTTATAAGATTTTGAATTCCAAACTTTTTTCTCCCTTCCTCCCCTGCCCCCTCTCCAAGATGGCATGCAATCTGATATAGGCTACACATGTGTAATCCTATTAGACATATTTCCACATGAGTCATGTTGTGAAGGAAGAATCAAAACAAAAGGAAAAACCCATGAGGAAGAAAAAAAATGAGAGAGAAAATACTATGCTTTGATCTGCATTCATACTCCATTGTTCTTTCTCTAGATCAGTGCTTCTCAACCTTCCTAATGCCGCGACCCTTTATTACAGTTCCTCATGTTGTGCTGACCCCCAACCATAAAATTATTTTCGTTGCTGCTTCATAACTGTAATTTTGCTACTGTTATGAATCATAATGTAAATATCTGACATGTAGGATATATTTAAATTGAACATAACCCACAGGTTGAGAACCATTGCTAGATGTAGATAGTATTTTTTCATCATGAATCTTCTAGAATTATCTTAGATCATTGTATTGCTAAGAAGACCTAAGTCTATCAAAATTGATCACTGCAGTGTGGCTGTTACTGTGTACAGTGTTCGCCTGGTTCTGCTCATTTCACTCAACATCAGTTCGTGTAAGTGCAGGTTTTTCTGAAATCCCCCTGGTCATCATTTCTTACAGAACATTAGTGTTGATGGACATCCTCTCAATTTCCAATTCTTTACCACCACCATATTGTGCTGCTACAAATATTTTTGTACATGTAGGTCCTTTTTTCCCTTTTTTATGATCTCTTTGGGATACAGACCTAGAAGTGCTATTGCTGGATCAAAGGGCATGTACAGTTTTCTAGTCCTTTGTTCTGCCTCCTTTCTTACCTAGCCTTTAATCATTGAATGGCTGTTGCCTCAGACCAAATAATACTTAGGAAAGACCTTAGCTTAAAAAGGCCATGGTCTCCCACTGCACCTGGGGCCATCACAGACGTCCTGACCTATGTCTTGTCACTCGACTCCAGTGACTGAAGGAGACAGTGAGGCTGATAACTTGCACAGCTCTGCCTCACTTAAATCCAGTTCATTTACAAGTCAAAACACCACCCTCCCTATGCCACTGGTCATCTTCTAGAATAAAGGATGAACAACAAGAATAATTTTACATATGAGGAAACTGAGACAGACAGGGTTAAGTGACTTACTCAGGGTTAAATGGCTTCTAAATGTCTGAGGCCACATTGGAACTCAGACCTTCCTGACTCCTGACCCAGCACATTATCCACTGTATCATCTAGCTGCCTCTAAACCAGTGGTTCTCAACCTGTGGGTCGGGACCCCTTTGGGGGTCACCTAAGACCATTGGAAAACACATATTTTTGAGGCCTTAGGAACCGAGACATGGCTCCTCTATCCGTCTCCAGGTGGGTCCACCCACATGCAGATACGCCCACATATGAGCAGCATTAGGAAGCTTGAGAACCACTGCTCTAAACCCATACAAAAGGAGAACTATCTCCATTAACATGAAAAGGATGGGAAAGCCTTTAAAAAAAATTGCCTTTCCTACCCACTTTACAGATGATGATGATAATTGGCATGTATATAACATCATTATTTTATTTGATCCTTATAGGAATCCTAGGAGGTAGGTATTATTATCTCCATTTTCTAAATAAGGAAACTGAGGCAGCAGTGGTTACATAATTTGCTCAGGGTCACACAACTAAAAGTTATCTGAGGGAAGAATCGAATCCAGATCTCCTGCCTGGGTCCCGTGTTCTATGCACTGTGCCACCATCTCTCTAGATCACCAATGATGCTCTTGAGAAGAAGTGTTTTGTTTAATGTTCCCAGGTAGGACTGGGTCCCAAGTCTCCTTCCTCTTAGTTCAAAGTTCTTTCCATTATATTCAAGTGGAGTCTTTTCCCTCTGTTTTAGTTATCATATTAGTTGAGATAAAATATTCTGCCTAGCTCCTTAAAAGCTACTCAGATTCTGGCACAAGTATACAAACATTTCTAGAACAGTTCAGTATAATCTTCCTCCCCAATTACTCTTGCCCATACTCATCACCCAAATTTCTGTCCTCCTTTGCTATTTAGGGTCTGGTTGACATGAGGGAGCAGTTGATTACATACTTCCTTGTATCATGTGTCTGGGTCATGTATTCAAAACTAGACTTCAAGGTGTATTAGGAGAGAAATCCTACCCTCTTCTTTCCTTATTTCTCCCAACTCAGTAAACATCAGGCAGTTAATAAATGTTTGGTATATAACAAAAGGGACAGGGTCTAATTGGTTTTGAAATTAAATAAGGCAACATCAGAGATTAAAATTGAGTCACAACTTTTGAGACAGGAACTGACCTCAGAATATACTGGCTCAGTCCCCTCCACTAGGCTGCTTTGGCCTTAAAGCTTGGATTGGATTTATCTTGGTGAGAAAGTATGCTTGGTGAGTATCTTCTGAGCCCAAGACACAAAGTCAGAACATCTCAGTTGAGGGCTGTCCCTTTTGTCACTTATCAGCTGTGTGATCTTAAGCAAATCCCTTCCTTTCCATGGACCTTGACTTATTCATAGGCAGAATGAGGGTATTGGGCTGGGTGATTCTGAATTCATCTTTTAGCAGCAACATTTTTAGAGGAGCCTGAAAAAAATGTTCAGAGCCAGGAATGGCCACGGCTCACTTTAAGCCCCTTTAAGGCATGGGCCATTTCAGTTCATAGGATTTAGACCAGGAAGGGCCCTTACAGATCAAATCCAATCCCTTCATTCTACAGATGAGGAAACTAGGCCCTTCAGAGGTGAAGTGACTTGCCCCAAGGTCAGATAAGTAGTGAGGAACAGAGTCAGGATTCCAGCCCACATCTGCTGACTCCATACACACAGCAAACACTATGCTACAACTCCCCTTCATCAAATACCCTAAGCACCTAAACCAGTGCTATACTCCCTGCAGGGACTCAACAAATCTTTCTTGACTAAATAGTTTGTTTTCTGACCTATTGCATTAGTAACTAAATGCACACTTTCTTCTGGTGTCAAGGGGAGGCCAATTGTACTCGATGAGGGAGAAGGGGGAAAAAAAAGGTCCTCATGGGATGGAAGATAAATATTTTTCTCTCCCGTTAGAGCAGCAGAATGCAACCCCCTGTAGACATCGTCAAGCCCTATAGGACTCCCAGCTGTTGTCTTGTACCTGGTAAGTTCTGCCTGTCAGATTCTGTCGGTTTCTGAAATGCATGAAGCAGAGGGAATAATAACTCTGAGTGAACTGCCTACAAGCCTCCCGGCCTGATCTCCTTCCTCACAAAAAGCCCAGGGATTTCAGACTGGCAGATAAAGGACTTTATGGCTGGAACAGCAGCACTGAACTCCAGTGTAATGAAGGCACACAGGTCAATTACCCATCTGTTTGTGTTTCTATTGCGCTGAATTACAGTATCCATCGCTGACAGCTCATTGGAGTGGAATGGAAATAAGACAATAATTCACCGGGTGAAACTGTGCAGAAAGGGCGAAAAGGCTGTGATCTCATTCAGAAGTTCAGTCCTGTCTCCGTGATGGGTCATTTACGCTCTGGGAAAGGGAGACAGGCAGCCATAGGGCTCTTGTAATCGTATGAGAGAGACCACTTGTTTGCCTTCCTTAGTGAAGGGAGTAGGAAGTGGGGTTTTGTTAAGGTCCAGAACACAGAACCACACAATGTCAGAGGTGGAAGAAATAGGAATCCCCTCTCTAATATCCCTTACAAGTGGATTTCTAGACTCAGCTCAAAGACCTCCAAAGATAGGGAAGCTGATGCTTCTGAAGGCATCCCATATCACCTTTGTACAGGAAGGTTTTTGGTTTTGGGATTTTTTTTTCCTCCTCATATATACATGAAATTATAATAGTATATAAGTTATATTAAAATTTTTATATTTATATATGAGTGTATAAGGGGAGATATATTACATATTATATATAATAATGATCGCTAACATTTATATAGTGATAACTATATACCAGACACTGTGCTAAATGGACAGTGTCAAATCTCATTTGATCCTCACAACAACCCTAGAAGGTAGGTGCTATTATTCTTTCTATTTTATAGATGAGAAAACTGAGGCAAACAGAGGTTAAGTAGTAACTTGTCCAAAGTCACACAGCTAGTAATTGTCTGAGGCTAGATTTAAACTCAGGCCTTCCTAACTTCATGCCCAGTGCTCTATCTACAATGCCAACATTAGAATCATAAGAACTATAGATTTAGAAATGAAAGCAGTTTTCAAGATCAGTCATCAAATATAATGTACTTATTTTACAGTTGAGGAACCTGGGGACCAGAGAGGCTAAGTGAGTTGCCCAAAGTCACAAGACAGTAAGGGACAGAGCTAGGATTTGAACTCAAGTCCTCTAAATTCAAAACCTGCTGTCTTCTAGAACAACAGCCACTACTGCTATTATAGAGCCATCTACTAAGGCCTAGCCAAACTAATCCCTATTCCTTCAGTCATCCTTTCAGACAATTCTATGGCCTAAAGGACTCAATTCACTCAGTGTCAGCACCCAGGCCAGTTGGAATATGGTGAGGTGGCTGCTGCCTCAGGTGGTGGAGTTCTTGAGTTTGGGAGTTCTGAGCTCTAGTATGGTTAAAGAAGAACAAGCAACTCAGATCAGTCTTATATCCCTGCCCTTTTCTCCTTCCTTTGGTAAGTAGAGAAAGTCACATGGCTCATTATATTTACTTGGTCCCATTCAGTCAACAATCTTTTATTAAATTCCTATTATGTGGCAGGCATTCTGCTAAGCACTGGAGACACAAAGACAAAAGTGAAACCATCTTTGCTCTCAAAGAATGTGCAAGCTAATGGGGGAGAAAATATATAATATTTAATAATATATAATATATAACAATATATGGTATTATTTTATATATCTAATCTCTCTTATCTATCTATCTATCTATCTGTCTGTCTATGTATGTATCTATCTATCATCTATCTAATCTATCCATTATGAGACAGAGGTCACTGGCTTCCAGAGGATCAGGAAAAGTTTCATTTAGAAAGTAGCCTTCTAAGTCTAGAAGGCAACTAGGTCTACAGGGAGGTAGAGTTGAGGAGTGAGTGCATTCCAGGTATGAGGAACATACAGTTCAAAGACAGAGAAGGGAGAAGGAGGGTTTTCTGTACAGAAAAATAAACTGTCCAGTCTGCCCAGATTGAAGAGTATTAGGAGGGGAGTTATATGTAAGAACGGTGGAAAGGTGCCATGTTGTGAATTTTTTATTTTTTATTTTTTTTAATGACTTGTTTATTTACTTTTAGTTTACAAGATTCAGTTCCACAATCACTTCAGTTTCAGATTTTCTCCCCTCCCTCCCCCCCCCGCCATGGTGGCGTGCAGTCATGTGTAGGATCTGCAAATACTTTCACATTGTACAACAATCTAGTTGTATAGAATAGAAGGGTTGTAACCAATGAGTGAACAATGAGAAAAGAGAAAGAAAATCAAACATGATAAAGAACGATAGCATGTATTGCTTCAGTCTCCATTTAAACTCTAGTCTTTCTAGATCTTACTCTGAATGTAGATATCTCCTTCCATCCTGAGACTTGTAGAGTTGTCTTATAGCTGTGTGTTGCTGAGAATAGTCCAGTTTGTCAAGGTTGGTCATCACACATACGATGTGTCTGTGATTGTGTACAAATTTTTCCTGGTTCTGCTCTTCTCACTCAGCATCAATTTGTATAAGCCTCTCCAGGTAATTA
>CM053585.1:248342599-248381104 GCA_028646515.1 Pseudochirops corinnae | reverse complement strand
CTTACTCTGAATGTAGATATCTCCTTCCATCCTGAGACTTGTAGAGTTGTCTTATAGCTGTGTGTTGCTGAGAATAGTCCAGTTTGTCAAGGTTGGTCATCACACATACGATGTGTCTGTGATTGTGTACAAATTTTTCCTGGTTCTGCTCTTCTCACTCAGCATCAATTTGTATAAGCCTCTCCAGGTAATTATGAAGTCCATCTCCTTCCCATTTCTTATAGCACAATAGTATTCCATTACATTCATATACCACAACTTGTTCAGCCATTCCCCAATTGAAGGGCAACCCTTATATTTCCAGTTTTTTGCCACCGTTGTGAAGTTTTTAAATGCCAGAGGAATTTATGTTGAATCTCTGAGCCAGTAGGGAACCATTGGAATTTGTCTGAGAGTATATAGAATGATGAACATGCACTTTAGAAAAATTATTTGGGCAGTCGCATGGAAGATGTATTGGAGGGAGGAGTAAGAGGAGATGAAGGCCTGAGCTACCGTGGTAGTAAGTGAGTATATAGGAGGAAACAAAGACATGTCAGAGATGTGAAGTTAAAAGCAATGAGAATTGCCGATCATTTAGTTATTAGGGAAAAATGAAAATGAGGAATGGGAGTTTTGAACCTAGGAATGGGAGAATGGTAGTGTCCTTAACAGCAATAGGGAAGGTCAAAAGAATGAAAGGATTGATGGAAAAAGTAATTCTATTTTGTATATGCTGAGGCTATGGGACATCCAGTTCAATACATCTAATAGGCAATTCAGGATGTGAAATTGGAATGCAGGAGATATAAGAGTTCAGCTTGATGAAAAGATCTAGAAATCATCTGAATAGAGATGATAATGGAAGCCAAAGGAGCTGATGAGATCACCAAGTTTGGGAGAGTAGAAATAAAAGAGAAGAGGGCCAAAGATAGCTAGCCTTGGGGGACATGTTGAATTAGCAAAGCAAAGTCCAATCAACTAGGAGAACAATCAAGAGAGAACGCTGTTATTAAAATTCCAAGAAGAGAGAGTACCAAGGAAGAGGAAGAGGTCAATCTCTAGTACATAGAATTTTAAGTTTTTACATGTGTGATCTCATTTGATCCTCAAAACAATCCGATCAGACAGATGCTGTTTTAGATGATGAACATGAAACTGAAAGATATTAAGTTGACTTTCTCAGAGTCACACAGTAGGTTAAGTGTCTGAGGCAGAGTGGAAAGCCATAGAGAGGTCAAGGAGGATGAGGATAGAGAAAAGGTCAATAGATTTAGCAATTAAAAAATGGTTGGTGACTTTAAAGAGAACAGTTTCATTTGAAGGATAAGAATTCAATTGAATGGCAATAAGCCAGAGTGTGGGGAGTTAAGAAGGTACAGGGAAGCAATGAAATTAAAATACCAAGTAGAAATGGCTTTTTCAAGTGTTTTGCAAAGAGAGGGAGGATAGCTAGGATGATGTAATCTAGTAAAAAAATCAAGACAGAGAGACTTGGGTATATTTGTAGTCAGTAGGAAAAAAAACAATAGTGAGAAAGTAAAGATGAAAAAAGGGAATAATAGTTGAGGCAATCTGCTGGACAAGGTGGCCGGGAATAGGATCAAGGGTTCAGGGAGAAACTTCGGCACCCTAGCCGTCCTCTTTGCCATTCTCCTTGACATAGCACGTGCCCCTCCACTGCTACCTTTCTATTTCTTGCTTATGGAATGGTTATCAAATCAATAGTGTCATTGCTTCTAGAAATGCTCCTTATTGCTGTACTCAGTATCCTTCTGATTTCTCATAAAAAAGGACCTGACCACTACTCTGTTACTAGAATGTAAACATCTTGAAAACAGGGACTGTTTTGTTTTGGGTTTGTATCCCTAGTGCTTAGAACATTTTATTAGGTGCTTAATAAATGTCTTTAAACTGACTACTTTAATTCATGTGGCTCTGAGCCTTTTTTCCCCCACGAGGCTAAATATACCCAGTTTCTCCATCATAACAGAATCTGACAAGCATTTATTTACCACTTACTCTGTGCAAAGCACCATGTTAGATTTATGGGACATAAAGACAAAATGAAAAACATTCCTTGCCTTCTTGCTGCTTACATTCAACTGATCCTCTAATGACCTCGTTTCTAAATACAAATACTTTAACAACTGTATGATATTTACCTAATATTTAAAACCTGTGTATCACTTTACATTCATTATCTATTTGTGCCTCATAGCAGCCTTGGGAGGAAAGTGCCACAGGTATTTTTCTCCACATGTTAGAGTTGAGGAAATTGAGGCTTAGAAAGCGTAAGTGGCTTGGCCATGATCAAACAACAAGTGAGAGAGGAAGGATAAAACGAAGGTCTTCCTGAATCTAAGCTCAGGAGGCAGTGTGATAAAGAGGATAGAGCACAGGATTTGTGAAAGTACCTAGATTTGAATCTTGACTCTGCAATTTACTGCCTATGTGAGCTTGTGTCTCTCCGGCCTTGATTTTCCTTATATATAAAAAAGGGGGTTGGATTCCATTATCATTGCATTCTTTTTCATTTCTAATCTGTGAGCCTATGATATATGGCCTAGAATCCTGTCTACTATGTTCTATTACCCTCTATGATAGATTAAAACCATGGCACCTAGTTGGCTGAAATATTGTCTACCCACTCCCCAAAATAGACAATAGAAATTTAGAAAGACCAAAGAAATCTAGACTGGATTACCCCTAATGTAGGTCCTTTCCAACTCTGAGAAGTTATGATTAAAAAATCTAACTGATCTTGGGCATGTTACTTCTCTAAGGCAGCTGGTGGCACAGTGGGTAGATTACTAAGCCTGGAATCAGAAGACCCAAGTTCAAATCTTACCTCAGACACTCACTGGTTGTGTGACCCTGGGCAAGACATTTAACCTCTATTTGCCTCAGTTTCCTCAAAGGGAAAATAAGGAAGTTAATAATAGCACCTCCCTTATAAGTTTATAAAAGTGTTAAGCACAGCACCTGGCACATGGTAAGTACTATTCCTTCCCTTACTCTTCTCATCTTTAAAGTGGGATTCTGAGTAGTGGGCAGAGCCATGAAGGAAGATTTTGTCTCAGGTTCTACTCTGACACATGCCTATTGTGTCACCTTGGATAAGTCACTTAACTTCTCAGTGCATCCAAGTGATCATTTTCATTGAAAAGAGAAGATTTCTAGGAGTTATGCATTCCAATAAAAATAGGTAACTAGGAGTTACCTATTCCAATATAATCATAACTGGATAACTCTGATCTACACACACACACACACACACACACACACACACACACACACACACACACACCTCCTTTCAAAAGTGGAATAGTAATCCTTACTGTGTCTCCTTCTCAAGAAAGTTGTAAGGATCCAATGGATTAACCAACATGTAAAACTTTGCATACCGTTCACATGCTAAGGATCCTTCAGTTCATTGTAATAAACACTTCTTGACTGCCTCTCTATCACCAAAACACTGTGTTGGCAAAGAGGGAAAAAAAGGAAAGAACCAGTTGCTGCCCTCTAGGAGTTTCCAGTATCCCAGAGTGAGCACAAGTAAATATAACAGGTAAAGCTGAGGAAGAGAAGGACAGTAATGATTGCTGATATTCATGAAGGTCCCACAGAGGAGGTGGGACCTGGCTTATGCCTTGAAGGAAGACAAAAATTGTGAGAAGTAAAGATGAGAAGGGAGTGCTTTAAAGGCATGGAAAATGACTTGTTAGAATGGGCAGGCCAGACATTTCACACATTAGAAAAAGATAAGATCAAAATGAATACATAACTTAGACATATAGGGTGATATCATAAGCAAATTAGGGGAGCATGGAAAATTTTACCTGTCAGATCTATGGATAAGGAAGACTTTGTAACCAAATAAGAAATAGAGAGCATTATAGGATGTAAATTTTGAACATGAAATTAAAAAGGTTTTGCACAAACTTATACAGTCAAGAGTTGAAGGAAGCTAGCTATAGTCATATAAAAATGTTCTAAATCACTATTAAAACAAATTAGAACAACTCTGAGGTATCCCCTCAAACCTGTCAGATTGACTAATATGACAGAAAAGGAAAATGACAAATGTTGCAGGGAATGTGGAAAAATTGGGACACTCGTGCACTGCTGGTGAAGTTGTAAACTGATACAACCATTTTGGAGAACAATTTGAAACTGTGCCCCAAAGACATAGAAGAAAAAAGAAAAGGACCTATTCACTCTTTTTGTGATGACAAAGAACTGGAAATTGAGGGGGTGTCCATCATTTGGGAAATGGCTAAACAAGTTGTGGCATATGATTGTGATAGACTATTATTGTGCTATAAAAATGACAACAGAGCTGGTTTCAGAAAAGCTGAGAAGACTTATATGAACTGATGCAAAGTGAAGTGAGCAAGAGAACATTATTGCACATAGTAACAACAATACTGTCAGTTGATCAACTGTGAATGACTTGACTATTCTCAGCAATACAAAGGGCTTCTGATAAAAAATGCTTTTCTTCTCCAGAGAAAGAACTGATGGAGTCTGAATGCAAAGAGAAACATAACTTTTTTTCATTTTATTTTTCTTCCTTTTTTTAAAAGAGGACTAATATGAAAATATTTTACATGATTTCACATGTATAATTGATATCACATTTTTTGTCTTCTCAATCAGTGGGTGAAGGTAGAAGGAAAAGAGATAATTTGATAGAAATGAAGAATCTGCCCCTGCTGAATGCTACCAGGGAATAATCACCAACTGGTGCTTCTAGATCCTCTTAATGTCACCATTTTTCAACAATCACTTCTCATTTGAAGTTGATATCGTTCATTCCTATCCTCTTATAGTTGTTCCCATTTCCTAAACTACTGATCATTCTTCCTCTCTGCTCAAGTACTTTGTTATTAGGCATATGATCCTCTCAAAAATCCCCCCTCAACTCCAGGCACATTGTTATAATAATAATGATGATGATAATAATAATAACAATAATATTGCCATCAGCAGCAGCAGCTAACACATATGACACTTTTGGGTTTCAAAGCACTTTACAGGCATGATCTTATTTAACATATTGGTTTCTCTTCAATCACTCTGGTCCCCTATTTTATCAATCTCCTCAACTGCCAAGATTTCCCTCTCTATTCTGTCTCAGCCTTACACATTATAGACCTTAATGATGACTGAAAAATTTGGTGTCTGTTATCTTAGGACATTGAAAGCCCCCATTCTGATCATCTCCTCCTGTACTTTCTTCCTCACATCTAATATCTTTTGCTTTTTTGGAGACTTCTGGTCCCTCAATTTCTTCCTATTTTGCCAATCACCCATATGGTGGCTTTACTCTCCTCTTTACAATCTTAACCTTATAGTTAACTAGTTTAACAATGTATGATTCTCCAGTACAGTTGTTCCAAACCTCTTCTTCCCTTTTCAATTGCTACTTTTCAATGCTTACTTTACCTTTGCACTTAGCAGATAACTTCACTATAGGTAGAAAATTAGGATCTGACAACTGATCAGAGAGGGGTGTGAGCAAAGGGAAAGAGTCAAAGGTGACTCCAAGATTATAAACCTGGGAACCAAAAAGGCTAATGAAATAGCCTTGCTTTTTTAAAGTGAGGTAGGAGATGAAGTTATCTGCTAAGTGAGAAGGTAAAGTTTACACTCTTATCACCTCTCTTTTAGACTATTACAATTTTGACTGAGTTTTTAAGACCTCTTCACTCTATCTCTTTAATTATAGTTATCTGTGTACTGCCTGTAATAGAATGTAATCTCCTTGAGGAGAGCAATTGTCTTCCCTTCTTTCTTTTTTAGAAATCTTTTCATTCTCAGTGCTTTTCACCTAGAACTCTGATGTCACTTAAGAAATATTAGTTAAATTTTATTAGGCTAAAGCCCCTCTCAATTCTTACATTCTGTATTCTATATCCCAACATTCTATGTTCTAAGGTCATTTCCAGCTCTAACATTTTATGAATCTATAGACCTAAGTATTCTCGAAGGTACTTTTTAGCTCTAACCTATCAATCTATGGAACTGAATATTTGAAGTTGAAGGTCCCTTAAAAGCTTTAAAGAGGTTGTTTCAGATAAGGAAGCAGTACTTTGCCCAGTACCCAGGAGAGCAAACATTTGCCATTCATTATCCATAGAAGTTGTGCAGACTGAGAAAATTAATAGGATTCAGATTTTCAGATGAGTTCATGAATATACTTTCAGTGGCCATTCAGTGGCGAAAGAGGACTCCTTGGGGCCTGCTGAGTATTTCAAGGTAAGGGTTCAGGATGCCAGTATATCCTAGGTATATAATCCTCTGCCTTCTCCACCCAATATATAGGGGAGGTAAGGTTTACGTGAATGGCAGTGGTGACCTTAAGGGATACAATATTCTGAGGCTAATGAAATCGTGTTTCACTTCTATGTTTCTGAAGTTCAAAATTCCTTGATCTGATCATAATATTTTATCTTTTCATCATTTCTGTCCTCTGACCTTTAATTCTGTTCTTCACCTTAATCTTCCCTTTTTCTCATTTTCTTCTTTTTCTGACCTATCTATATAGCACCAGGCAATGTAGATCACCTTCCCCATCCTGTAGAGTATCTCTTCTCTTGGTTTTTGTGACACCACTTCCACTTGCTTCTCCTCTCACCTTTCTCACTACTCTGTTTTGTCCTCCTTTTCTAGTCTTCCAGAAAAGGTACCCATGGTACCCCCACTATCTATAAGTATGCTCCAAGGGTCTGTCTGGGGCTCTCTTCTCATCTATACTATCTCTGTTAATAATCTCATCAATTCTTACAAATTTAATTGTTATCTTTATGCAAATTATTCCAAGACTTAAATATCTAGCCCTAACCACAGTCATATAAATAGTTGCCAAGCTGAGACTAGGATCCAGATCTCTTCACTGACAGGTCACTGTTTTGTTGTTGTTTGTTTTTTGTTTTTCCAAGATAGTTCTTTATATCCTCCCATAACTTTCCATAGAGGGCTAGCTAGGCTTTTAGTCTCTGAAAACTGACCTATCATTGGAATCTCCTCCTTTCCTTCTACCCATCAATGGCATAATGGCCCCCAGAACTATCTATGTGAGTCTATGGCACTCATAGGCTGCTTGGTAAAGGAAATAAGGTATCATTTATTCTCCTACTTGGGTCAGTAATGCATACCCTTTTTGGAGAGTGACACTTCTTAACTGTGTGTTTGATTTCATGCTACCCTTCTCTTAATCAAGACCAGCCAGATCTTGAACCCAAAGATTCCTTCTTTGATACAGATCCTTAAAATCATAGAATGCAAAATCTGAAAGGAACAATAAAACACAGAGTGCTAGAGGAAATAACTTAGGAAACTAGGGATATAATATGAAATGTCAGATATAGAAGAGACCTTAAAACATGATATTTTAGAAGAATCTAGAACATGGAATGTAATAGTTATAGCATGTTAGAATCATTAAAACCTCATAGATTGGGGTGGCAAGGTGACACAGTGAATGGAGCACCAGCCCTGGAGTCAGGAGGATCTCGGTTCTGATCCAACCTCATACACTTAACACTTACTAGCTGTGTGACCTTGGGCAAGTCATGTAACCCCAATTGCCCTGCCTTAGCCCCCCAAAAAAGCAAAAAAAAAACCCTCATAGATCAGTTATGCAGTGGCAAGGTCGTTGGACAAAGACTTAAATCCTTCTCTGCCATTTATTACCTGTGCAAGTTGGGCAAGTTATTTAGCCCCAATAGGCTGCATTTTTGTGAAGTATAAAATGAGGGTATTGTATGGGGTGCCTTCTCAGCTCTCTTCCAGCTCTTAAATCTACAATCGTCTTGGTTCACCTTCAAGGCAGCAGGTGGTTCAGTGGACAGAGTGTCAGAGACATTTACTAGCTGTGTGACACCAAGCAAGTCATTCAATCTCTCTTGGCCTCCATTTCCTCATCTGAAAAATGGGCCTTTTCAGTGCTTTGTGAACCTTAAAGTACTATATAAATTCTACTTGTTATTATCACAGAAACCAGAGTTTCTTAACCTGGGTCCTTTTCATGGGGAAGAAAAAGGATAACTCTTTAATTTCATTAATCTCTAATGGAAATGAAGCATTTCCTTCAGAATACATATATATATATATATATATATATATGTACATATATGTGTATATATATGTATGTGTATACGTATGTATATATGTATATATGCATGTGTATACACACACATTAGGGGCTCTTCTTGACATTTTTATGTCATGGACCCCTTTGACAATGTGATGAAGCCTATGAACCCCTTCTTAGATTATACATATCATATTTAATATATTATAATAATTATATATGTGTTTATATACACATATCTGTATATATATGTGTGTGCATATACATAACACAATCTCACACACACACTAGATTAGGGGCTCTTTTTTATGTTGTGGACCCCTTCAACAGTGTCATGAAGCCTATGAACCCCTTCTTAGATTTTATATATATATAATATAATAATTATACACATATAATTATATGTACATATATAATTATACATGTGTTACATATAATTTGTTATAATAATTATACATATAACCTAAGAAGGGCTTCATAGACTTCATCACACTGCCAAAGGGGTCCATAACACAAAAAAGATCACAAAGAGCTCTAATCTAGTCCAACCCCATAATCTTACAAATGAATGAGTCTTTCGCATACACATACACACACACACACACACACACACACACACAGGGAGCTAAGATAAGAATCCAGGTCTACTGGCTTCCAGATCAATACAATTCCTCCTCCAGTATGCAACTTATTTTTGTCTAATCAATTTAAATCTCCAAGCTTCCCCACCTTCCTGGGTCCTCCCTCTCTTCTCTACAGGCTAGATGTCTTACAGGGAGTACAGGGCTCTTGGCTCATAAAACAAAACCAATATCTGGTTGCAGCTGGCTGGTTGGAAGTCAGCAATTGTCTTGTTGTGAAGACACTGCTAGTATATTGAACAGGCCTCCCAGTCAGAGCCACACGAAGGCAGAAACATGGATTCTTGTCAGTGCCTCCTGCTCCACTGCTAATCAGATGAAGGGAGCCTCAGTCACAATCCATTACCTACAGGCCTGTGACTTATTCTTAATGAGATCTGGCTAAAAGGCTAGAGATGAAAGAAGGGATTTGTCAAAATTATTCAGAAAGCCATCTTCTAGATTGAAAAGATAACATAAAGAATACTGTTAAAGGTCACTTGCTTTATTAAGACAGAACATTTTGGGGATTAATCCTTCCCTTTCCAGGTTCCTTGAATGTAGACTTCTAGCTATACAATCACATATGAACTCCTTGTGCTGGGGTCACTATTTACTCTGTATCATTACCCTCTTATCTACCAACTTGGCTTAGAGTGTCTCTTCTAGCATGATGGTCAGTCAGTCAACAAGCATTTATCTGGTACCTCCTGTTTGCCAAGAACAGTGTTAGGTGCTGGGTAGGAAAAGGCAAAAGACAGTCCCTGTTCTCAAGAAGCTCATGCTCTAATGGGGGAGATAACACACAAACAAGCTACATTAAAAATAAATTGGAGGTAATTTATGGAAAGATGGCACTGGCATCAAGGGAGAGAAAAGAAGGTGGGATTTTAACTAGGACTTGAAAAAAGCCAGGAAAGTCAGAATGTGGAGATGAAGAGGGAGAGCATATCAGGCATAGGGATCAGCCAGAGAAAATGTCCAGTGACAGGAAATGGGTTTCTTGTGAGAAGAACAGTAGGGAAGTCAAAGTCATTAGATAGAAGAGTGCACTGTGGTGAGTGAGATAAGGAAAACTGGGAAGGTGGGGGGGAGGGGGCTTTGAATGCCAAATAGAGGAATTCATAGTTGATTCCAGAAGTTATAGGAAGTCACTGGATCACGGGACTTGATTGGGTAGTGGAATGATATGGGCATATGGAAGATCACATTGACAGTTGAACAGAAAAGAAACTGCAAGGAGGAGAGACTTCTTATGGCAGACACACGTGCTAAGGACTCTGGGAGTCTGGGTAATCTGCTGCATGACCCCCATGTCCAGAGTGAATCGCTTCTCATTGCAACTTCCAAGAACCCCTGGCTTCTTTCAATGAACATCTTAGTTTGCCACCTTTCACACCAGGCCTTTCCTAATCTTGAAATTACTTTGGAGCGCTTCGTACATCCTGTGGATATATGTATTGGTGGACTTGCTGCATCTCCTTTTCTCTCTTTAGATTGAATGGAATTCCTGGGAGAACAGAAACGATTTCTTTTCTGTCTTTACATCTCCAGTGTTGAGCAGAGTGCATTGCACGTAGCAAAATTTTTATTAAATGTTTGTTGAATGAATTTTACAGATGAGGAAACTGATGCCCCAGAAGGTAAAAGAATTTACTAGTGATCACACAGCTAGCAAGTAAAGAGCCAAAATTTGAACACAGTTTCTCCTACTCCAAATCTAGTGCTGTTTCCAGGAGGTCATGGAGGGGAGAATGATGTGACTTTTTCAAATTCACTTTTATCCTCTCTCTACCCTAGAGGGCCAGCAAGCAATTTTCACCTCTGCACACAATCTAGGTGATCAATTCAATTATGTTTTTAATCAAGCAAGTAGTTTATGTATAGAGAGCTCTGTCCCTGTATGCAGCACTACCTGGGACTGAGGTCAGATGGAAAGATGTATGAGGCTTGATCCTTGCCTTCCAGCCAGAGGAGACAGACAAACAGATGGACAGACAGATACACACACACACGAAGATAAAGACCTAATATCCAATGGATGATATGAATAGTAAGAGCTGGAGGAAATTAAAAGGCAGTATCTCTGTGGGCAGAGATACTCAGAGAATATCTCCCAGAGTAATTAAGAGTTGAACTGGGACTTGAAAGATGGATTTGATTTTGTTAAGCAGGAACAGTAAGGGGTGTGTGTATGTGTGTGTTCATGTGTGTAAGGAACAAAGTTTCAAGAGATAAGGAGTAGATACTGAATAAAACAATTTGGTTGCAAGGGTGGTTTCTTGTAGGAATTAGAATCAGTTTTAAAACTAGAACAGACCTTGAGGATCATCTCACTCAACTCCCTCATTTTTACAGATGAATGACTTGATTCCCAGAGAGGGGAAGGAGCTATTTCACTTTGCTGAATACAGTGACTTTGTGCTATATGTATATTACCTACATATAACATAAGGGAGATGGACTAGATTATATATAACATCATTTTCACCTCTTTGCAGTGGAAAAGGGAGGACTAGAAACCAGGAAACTTGTCTTCCTCCTCTGGACACACACACACACACACACAGACACTTTTGACATCCTCCCAAGATCAGAGTTCTTCCTATTAAACCACAACTGGAACCTGTGGAAATACATTTTAAGTTGAAAAAAATAGACTTGGACCTAAAGAAGAATTTTGTGCTGGAGCAGATTGTTAAATTCTGAGATGAGTTACGGAGGGAAGCTGTGAGATCACTTTCTCTTGAGGTCTCTGAAAACAGACTGATCAGATATCTGATCAGATAGTTTGAGTGTGGTACTGTCTAGAGGAGAGGATATAGATTTGATGATGCAGTAAAGTCCCTTTCAGCCCTACCAATCTATACTTCTACCTTCCTCACTGTTCTATCTATACTACTTATGATTCTCTTCTTTTCAACTGGATCTTTGTTCCCATTTCCTCCAATTCTTGAACCAGTGGAATTGAAAGGGACTGTAGGACATACAGTGTTAAGAGTTGGGCTGGATCTTAGAATATCAAATGTTATAGAATGGGAGAGCTGGAAAGAATTTTACAAATTGCCAAAATGACACTATTTGATACACAGATGAGGAAACTGAACTTTTATAACTTGCCCAATGCCACAAACTTCATTAGTGGTAAAGTTAGAAAAAGAACCCAGGTTTCCTAACTCCCAGTCTGGATTTATTTTTTCCCCTATATTCCAACTTTGTTTAGTTCCTACCCTTTGCCATCTGTCTTTTTTTTTTTTCTTTAACAAAAATGAGATCTGTGTTGAATTCATAGATCTTCCCCACACTGAGAGAAAATCTTCAATCTCTCTATGCATCAATTTCCCCAAAAGTAAGACAGGGAAGATAATATCTGCCCTCTGCTTCCCTTTTCAGATGGATAGAAGATTCAATTACATGATGCCCGTAGAAGACTTATTGGGTTTCTTGGAGGGAGATGTGTAAAAATACAGAATTAACATTGTATGACTATTGTTATTACTACTGCTGCTGCCACAGCTTCTCTGACTACTAACTTCCCTTTATTGTTTTCATGTTTCATTTTTCCCCATCCCCACTGTTGCTTTCTTTTCCTCAACTCATTCTCTTTTCCTTTTTCTTGCTTCTATTCCTCCCTTGGCCTCCATTTTTTATGGATGACTGCAGGGTGAATGTTCATTAGAGGAACTATTGGCCATTGCTGCCCATCATTATCATCAAGAGCAGTTATCATCATCATGATCATAATTATCAGCAACAACCATCATAACAGCTTTAATTTGGTGCTTATAGTGTCATAGGGAGGTCATTCAAAAACATTTAGGAATAGCTCATCATGTACATGTCATTATCCTTGGTTCTAAAGAAGGTACAAAGATAAGTAAGCTCTTGTCCTCAAGGAACTTATAATCAAGTAGAAGAGATAAGGAAAGGACACACATATAATGTAAAATAGAGCACTATGAGTGCATTTTAGAAACCTAAGCAATGAATTCAGAGGAGGGGGAGGTTATCATTGGCTAAGAGGATCAAAGAATGCTTCATGGAGAGCAAGGCCCTGAAGGATATGAAGTATTATTGATATAGTTAGATATTACAAGAGGGCATGTTGGATGTCCCAGGAAATTGTGGCATGAGCAGAGCAGAAGAGGAAGGAAAACTTGAGATATATTTCTAGTATGATACATAAGCCAGTTTGGAAGAGATAATAGAATATATAAGACATTATAAGAGTGAGAAAAGGATGAAAAGGTAGGATGGAGCCTGACTATAGAAAGTATTATATGCCAACCTAATTAATGACTTAGGAATTTATTTGTTTTGCAATATGAAAGCAATTGACAGGTGTTGAAGATGAGGGAGATATAATTAGAGCTGTGTGTTTTTGTAGCAGCCTGTTCAGGATTGACTGGAATGAGGTGGATATTCAGGAGAAGAGTAAATAGAAAACTACAGTAATAGTCTAGGGGAGAGATGATATATACCTGAGCTAGGGTGGAGGCAACTATAAATAGAAAGAATAGAGACAATGAAAGGGATATTGCAGGGAGAAAAGACAGAGTAGGGATTCAAAACAGTATAAGATATAGTAACATCTTGTCTATCTTTCTTCTTATCTATCTTTCCCACTCATATCACTTCTCTGAGGGCTCCTCAAGGAGCTAAGAAACAGCATAACTTACTAGGCTCCAGTCTTTTTCAGAGAGTCTTATTCATAGATTTTTTTTCCCCAAGTCAGCTACCCTCATCCCCTTCTTTCTTGCTGGCCCCATTATTATGAAGCAATGGGGCTGATTGTTCCTTATCCACTCTCTTCACTAGCAGGAATGGGAGCACAAAGAGTTACCAAGATATCAGAACATCAAAGTCACATCAATCAATGCTCAGATCTGCTTTGCAAATCTAGGGCCAATTTTCCTCCCACTGACATTCTGAGCCATCCTTATTCTGCACTTTGGGAGAAGGTCATACCTGTCGGTTGCTCAGTCTCATCAAAGCCCAGATATAATTTGATGGAGAAAATATGCATGGGAATGATTAGCAAATGAAATGAAAGAAAAAAAATCATAAAGGGAACCAAGATATAGAACCAAAGTTCTATAAAATACCCTATATTTCTTGGAATTCAAATAACACCTGTCAAAACACATCGAAAATCAAAAACAATAATGGAGTAAAATCCAGATGATATGTTATGAAATTTTAATATATATTAGGTCTGAGGCATCTATAAATAACACCATTTGGACATTTTCATCAAAATAATCAGATAAAGCTCACATTTCCATACTCTCTGTCAGAAAATAATTAATAACCACGAATTTCATGTACTGTGTATGTTAAATTTTTTTAAATCACATTTTCATAACTCTTACTTGATTTCCATGCTCTTAGTTTTCATCTTTCTCTTTCCATCTACCCCCTTTTTATCCCTCCTCTTTTCATCCTCTTTCTGATTCTGTCTCCCTCTTTCATCTCCCCCTTTGCTTTCCACTATTTCTTTGTCACCATCACCTTCCCTTTCTATATGTATCTTTTCTCTCTCTCCTGCCTCTCTATCTTCCCTCTCCTCTGACACTATCACTTTTCTTCCTAGTCTCTCTTTTTTTTCTCCTTTCTCATAGTCCTTTCTTCTCTACTTCAGCTTCTTCATTATCCATTCTGCCCCAGTTCCTCCTTTGTGTCCCATCTCACTCTCAGTTTCCTATATCCCACTTTCTTACCTTGGAGGTGGAGTTTGCTCTCCGTGCTTTGTAGAAGGACAGAACTCACAGAGTCCAGATTGTCATAGCTGTTGCAGCCCAGGGGACCAGTGCGGGTTTCTGTTACCTAGTATAGTAACCAAGAACAACATTAAAGAGTTGCCTCTCAGGGAGCATACACAGGGTTAAGCCCTTGACAAGTGAAGGAGTAGGAAAGGTTAGTCTGATGGCTTCTCACTTAAACTCAGCACCCTCCTCTTTCTTGTACTCCAGGTATAGTTCCCATATCAGGTCCCAATCCTGTACTCTTTTCCCTCTGTCAGCTAATCTCCATCCATATGCAACTCTTAAGAGCTCAAAAGTTTTTCTTCTCTTGTAGCTAATGACATTCTTGGGACAGAGGATGTCTATGATGAACCCTCACACTGTTAAGATTCAAGGGATTGGAGAATCAGTAGTGGAATTTTAGGTCTCATGGCAGGGGAAGGGACATATTCTGAGTAGAGATCCTCCAATCATGCCACATCAATAGCTACTCACTCTATCAATTTATAATGTTGACTCTCTCCTCTCCAGTTGCTTTCCCCTCCACAATCAAACACTTCTCCCCCCTCCAAAAAATGGATCCCTTGCTCTTTCTCTCTCTCCATCCACCAGCTGAATGTGAACCACTTATGGGAAAGGGGCTGAGCACTTAACAAAACCTTGCAAATAAAAAGCACTTAATGATCATATGATAAATAGTTGTATTTGATTGGACAGTTATCAGAAAGAACATCAAACTTTTCCCTTCTTTAAACACTATACCTTCATTTCTCCTTGTTCTCAGTCTCCTTAATGTTTTACGGTGGAAATATTTCTTGATGGAAGACTGGGAATCACAATCACTTCCCTTTCAAGAGGCCTTCCACTATAAATGCTTTAATCTTACACAGGTGGAATTCCTTTGGGTTGGTTTTTTTTTTTTTGGTCGTTTGTTTAGTCTAGTGGTTCTCAACACTCCTAATGCTGCGACCCTTTAATAGTCATATGTGGGCGTGTTTGCATGTGGGTGGACACACCTGGAGATGGATAGAGGAGGTTCCCAAGACCATCAGAAATATGTGTTTTCCCATGGTCTTAGGCAACCCCTGTGACCCCTGAGAATTTGGGGTCGAACAACTCACAGGTTGAGAACTGCTGTTTTAATCTATCATAGACGAAAAGTGGGTGCCAGTGTTATTTCTGTTGCTACCTCAGTGTGTGAAATTAGGCAAGGCACATAGCCTTCTGGACCTCGTTTTCCTTTTCTGTAAAATGGTGATACTGATAAATATTTTTCTTGCTTCAAAGGGTAATTGTAAAGAATAAAAAAGTAACAAATCACTATATGAATAAAAGTGTTATTAACAAAAAAATCATATAACTTCTATATACAATCTCACAGAATCTGTTAGGTTCATATGCTTTATGATGGTACACCCAGAATTGAACCTAATAAAGTCAATACTTTCTGACAGGGCATCATGGAATCATAGGCCAAGAACTTCAAGGGGCCTTAAATATCATCTGAGACACTCCTCATTCCTATTTTACCAATGAGAAAACAGAGCTAGAAAAGCTGAGATTGCCCAAGGTCACACGAGGGAGTAAGTAGCAGAGTGAAGATTTAAACTCATGTCCTGAGATTTGAATTGCATATTGCTATATCTTATGAGTTCTCAGGTCAAAGACCCAAACTGGAATAGTAAATAGTTACGGGGGTTGATGTCTTCAAGTGGTGGCCAGAGACAAGGGAAAAAAAATACAAATACAGAAACAAACAAACAAAAATCTCTCTCCTGGGTTGCAGAGAGAAATAGATTCTCCACTGAGGCTTCCTACATGTGATTGCCCAGGAAACCCTGAAAGGAGGAAGCTTTTCTTTCCCAGATGCACTAGAGAGGATTATCAGCTGTCAGAGCTTCAATATCTCAATTCAGCATCCCATAGTGGGGATGTGCAGTGTGGGAAGTGGGGGGAGGGAGGGGGGGGAAGAGAAGAGACGTGGTCAGGGAGCCGTTTCATAGTCATGAAAAAACTAGCTCTTTCAGAATTCTCACACAGTGAGAGTTTCATACAGATCCTACATTTTGTAGCAAATTCTCTAACAATGTGAACCCTCCCCTAAATTTGGGTTCATGAGTATCAGAGGAATTGGCCCTTTTTCTGGCATATTTGTTTCTCTGGTCTCCTCTCCTCCCCTTCTCTTCTCTTCCTTCTTTTCCTTTTCTCCTTTCTTTTCTTCCCTTTTCCTCTCCTCTGCTCTCCTTCCTTCTTCCTTTCCTTCCCTTCCTCTTCCCTCCTTTCTCTTCTTCTCTCTCTCTTTTTTCTCTTTCTCTTGCTTAGTATATCCAGTCACCCTCTATAAACTTGAGTTCATCTGCAACAACAGGAGGACTTAATCTCTAAAGTTCCTTTCAAGTCTAGATTTTAGGAATAATCTAAGAACTCCTCCACCTATACGTTCATTTTACATTTGTGAAACGTTTTCTAGTTGCCTTCCCACATCTGTCACCCTGGTCCCTACTTCCTCAATCTCTTTGGAAAGTCTTAGTGAACTTTAGCTATCTGGAAATCATTTAGTAAATTTAGTAAATCATTTAGTAATATAACTATGAAGAAAATCAAAGGATAGCATGCACATGTACGCATGCATGTATACATATGTTTGTAATATATTCACACATGTAAACATATGTATCTATCAATATATTTCCATGTATGAGAAATCAAGTAATGCATTCTTTGCATGACAGAAGAGTTCTTTGGTTGACAAAAGTACTAACCACATGGTTCACTTTAAAAATGACCTCCTTGTATTAAGAAATGCATTTTACAACAGAAACATATCTCCTGCTAAGAGCAGGTCTCTAATTATGGCTATGGGGTTTATAGGTTATGAAAATTCCTATATTTCAGTCCTGACTCTTAATACTTCATAGACCTGTGATTATGCGAAAGTAATTTCATATCTTTGGGGCTCAGTTATAAAGTGTATGTAATACTCCTTGTACCACCTACATCATAGGAAAGTTAGGAGAAAAATGACCTGCTAAAAATGAAACATTACAAGTAGTGCCTTTTTATATCATTGTCCATTCCACTATCATAGTAGTTCATTGTTCTAATCACGTCCTGATCAATTTGGATTTGTCCCAGCTAGATCCATTTTATCCTTAGTATTAGAATGTGAATCCAGTGACCTAGATTCTGGTCCTGGCTATTCCACAAACTTATCATGTGACCTTGAGCAAGCTCTCTCTGAGGTTCCTTTCTATGTTACGGTATGCTGTGTTGCAGGGTCTATGTTCTTAGCTATGTTTTAGCTCTAACAGTCCATGTTTTATGTTCTAAAATTCTAAATTCTATGTTCCCTTCCAGCTCTAGTGTTCTTTGTTCTAAGGACTCTTCTAGCTCTAACATCCCATATGCTCTTTTGTAATAACCTTCCCATCCAGCCCTGAAGGTCTGTGATGCTTTGGAAGATCTGCTCATCTCTGCCTTGTATGTATATCCTGTTCTCTCTCTTTTTGAGATATGCCCCCAACCATACCTTGATTGCTCCGGTGGAGATCTGGATCTCATGGAGTCTCCTCATTGTGCCATCACGGTCAACAAAGTAAGAGGATGCGAGCTGGTGCAGAGCCTCCACACTTTGGGTAGCATTCCCTGACTTCCTGTCAAGTCGGCTTTTGTCCATGTACATGGTCAAGGCCTCCTCTCCTGTGGGGGTGGGGGGGGAGGAAATCAGAGAAATTACATGATTCAGAAGGCTCCCTCCTATGGGGGATATTTCCAGTCACCTTTACCTCTCCGTCTTGTTTCATTTAACAGTAGCTTTTCTCCAACTTATTCCTGTGTTTTCTCCTCAAATGCAAAAGCAGAATTTGAGAGTTGTGTCTTGAAATGCTTTTCAAAGGAAAACTTCTCAGACCATGGACCAGCAAGTAGGTGGCCTTGGGATAATTTTCTAACTACAATATTCTATGATTTGTGTGACTCAAATGAGGATGAGAGAAATGGAGAAATCAGATAAGTTGAATTTGAAACCCTACCGTGCTACACAGTATATAATGGCCTTAGCTCACCCTCTTATTCTCTCTGGGCCTTAGTTTATTCTTCTGTAAAATGAGTTATTTGGACTAGAAGAACCTTGAAATTCCTTCCCGCTCTAGATTTATAAATTTATAATTTATAAATTATAAATAATTTTATAAATTATAAATCTAGATTTATGAATCTGGATAAGATCTCATCCAGTTCTATGTTTCTCTAAAGATTCCAGATTGACTGCTTGCTTCCTATGTGACATTGGTCAAGTTATCTATCTTTGTCTTGCTTTGATGACCTACTTTAGGACCATGTACATAGCTAGTAGTCTAAATATTCTTTGACATTTCCTGGTTTCTCAGTCAATAAACATTTACTAAACACCTTATGCATACCATGGGCTGTGCTAATCACAGGGGAGTAAAAAAAAAAAAAAACAACAGATAGGCCCAGCCCTCAAGGGGATCACAATCTACTCCAGGAAGACAAGAAGTACACAAATCTCTATAAACAAATTATATAAAGGATAAGTATGACATTGCTAAGAGTGGGGGCACTACAGTTAAGAAAGGCTGGAAAAGACCTCCTGTAGAGCTTGGAATTTTAGTTAAGACTTAAAGGAAGTCACGGAAACCAGTACATATGAGGAGGAAAAGTATTCCAGAGCTGGGAGAGCCAGAGCTGAGAATGTTTTGCTTGTGGAACAACAGTATCACTGGACTGAAGAGTGCTTCATGGGGAGTAAGATGTAAGAAGATGGAAAGATAGGAGTGGGCCAGGTTAAGAAGACTTTTGATGGCCAAACAGAGGATTTTGTATTTAACTGTGGAGGTTACAGGAAGCCACTAGAGTTTATTAAACCAGTTGATGGTCAGACCTGTACTTTATGAAAATCACTTTGGTGGCTGTATGGAGAATGGACTGGAGTGGGGAAAGAATTGATGTAGGCAGCACAGCAACAGGCTACTGCAATAGACCAGGTGTGTTGTGATGAGGATCTGCACCAGAATGAGTGTCAGAGGAAAGAAGGGAGCATATTTGAAAGATATTACAAAGGTCAAATCAATAGACTTTCACAACAGATTGGATTGGGGCAGGTGTGTGAAAGACAGTGAGGAGCTGAGGATGACACTTAGTTTGTGAGGCTGAGGGACTTGGAGGATATCATCATGTCCTCTACAGTAACAGGGAAATTGGACAGGGGGTTTTGGGGAAAATAATGAATTCAGTTTTGGACGTGTTGAGTTTATAAGATGTCGACTGCACATAGAATTTGAGATATCTGAAAAGCAGTTGGAGATGGGAGAATGAAGGTTAACAGAAATTGGGACAGGATAAGTAGATTTGAGTATCATCAGCATAAAGATGATAAATTAAATTTATAAAAACTGATGAGATCACCAAGTGAAATAATATAGAAATAAAAGAAAAGATGGTCCAAGACAGAGATCTGTGGAGCACCTACAGTTAGAAGGAGGGATCTGGATGAAGATTCACTAAAGATGATTGAGAAGGAGGAATTCACCAGGTAGGAGGAGAACCTGGAGAGAGTCGCATCCTGAAAACACAATGAGATGAGAGTATGAAGGAGGAGAGGGTGATCAAAAGTATCAAAGGCTCCAGAGAGATTGAGGAGAAAGAGAATTGAGGTGGGGGGTGGCGGAAACCAGTGGATTTGGGAACTAAGAAATTGTAGGTAACTTTGTAAAGAGCGGTTTTGGTAGAATGATAGGGTTGGATGATAGTACTAACTATGTGTTTAACCCAAGCCTCAGTCTTCTCATCTATAAAATGAGGGAAGGTAAGACTTTTTAAGACCTACCTCATAGGGTTGTAGTGAGACTCAAATGAGGAGATATATGAAGTGTTATGTAAATGTCAACTATTATTGTTGATATTATGGAATGTCCATAGGACAAGAGATTTAGAGCTGAAAGAGAGCTTAAAAGTCACCTGGCATGACATCCTTATTTAAAATAGTGATATCTGTCACTCCTTATATTTTGTATATTACATGATTCTTGTGAGGAAAACACTTTCAAGCACTATAGACATTGGAAGTTTAATTATTATAACTAATGGCTAGGAAGTCAGGATTAGGGAAAGGGAGCTGTGAGGCTCTGGTGGAGAAAGGTAAGGGAGGAGGGGAAGCTGCCAGGTTCCCCCTGGACTAAGAACTGGTAGAAGCTGAGCTTAGATCAGGAGGGGTTAATAGGCTTCTTGCTGCATTATTAAGACTTAATTTCCTGTTTATTAAGATGATGTTCTGTTCAAAGTTGTCTTCCCTTTTGGGTATTCCTACAAATTACCTCTCTGCTTCACAGATTTCCTTACCCAGTTTCGGTGGCCTCCAAATGACTTTGTCCCAGGCTCCCTGCCCCCTCCACTTCCCAACAAGGGTGTGACTGGCTCCTCTGAGGGCCAGGGGCAAAAAGGAGGTGCTGGCTGGAGGGGAGTCTGACTGCTTTACACCCTGATTAACAGTGAGCCATTCATTGCTTACAGATGTGGGTTAGGGATGGCAGGGAAGCCTGCATCTCTCTGTCCTCCCCCACACTGGCTTTCTCTTTTCTCCTCAGCCAGGCGAAGCTCTGATGGAAATGGAGATTCTAGTGAAAGGTCACCCATAGTAGCTCTCCTCAGCTGCAGGGGTGCTCTGTTTTCCTAAGGCAGGGTCTTCAGAGAGGTTAGGGAATTCATAGCTACTATGAGAGGATGAATGTGAAATAGCAGGGAAAGACAGCAAACTGTTGGAAAGAGAGAACTAAACAGGCTCTCATTCCCATTTGCAGCTTCCTGTGGATGACCTTGGGCATCACCCTCAAAGGCCTCATCAGTAAAAGTGAGGGAGTTTGCCTGAAAGATCACTATGGTCCTTTTCATCCCTGATAATCTACATTCTGAGGTTTCATCTCACTGGGGCTCTATCGCACAGGGTTGTCCTGAGTAAAGAGCTATGTTCATTTTTTTGTGTTTTTTTTTGAGGGGGGAAGGCAAGGCAATTGGGGTTAAGTGATTTGCCCAAGTTCACACAGCTAGTAAGTGTTAAGTGTCCGAGGCCGGATTTGAACTCAGGTTCTCCTGACTCCAGGGCCGCCCCAACTATGTTCATTTTAATCTTGAAATGGGAGATGTTGTTTTTGTTGTTCAACCAATCAATCTATCCATAAGCTGTTAAACACCTATTATGTGCCAGTCACAGGGAATCCAAGAACAAAGAGTGAAACAATCATTTTTCACAAGGAGTTTATATTTTTATGGAGGAGACAACACATACATATGAAAGTACATACAAAATAATAATAGAGAGATTTGGGGTATCCTAAAGTCTTAGTGCAGTTTTAAGGTTTTATAACTTCATGTTATATCCATACATAAAGGACATTTGAGAGATTATTTATTATTTTTTTAAAAACTGATCTGTTTCTTATTAAAATTCAATATAATCAAAAGCTTGTGCAACACATCACTCTAGTTGATTTTCAAACTTTGTAAAAATTTTCATTATCAGCTGTTTCTCAGTAATTGACAGAATTGCATTGGTATTACTGGCCTCCAGATCATCCAGAGAAGGAGCTTTGATGCCTACATGACAGGTTTGATGGACCCTCATAAGAAAACAAAAGTCTAATGGAGACAGATCTGGTTATTGAGGAGTCAGAGCAAGAAGACCTAATCTACCAATCCACTAGTCTGAAAAAAATTGTCATTCAGAAACTGTTGGGTAAGCAATGCATAATAACAGAGGGTCCCATCTCATTAAAGTTAAAAATGGATCATTTAAAACTAAATAAGTAAAAAGAAATTTAAATAATTAAACTTTCAAACTTTTTTTATAATTTGTAACTTCTAACTTCTAAAGATAGCATAGCTTAAAAATGTACTAAGACTTTGGGGATAACACATGTGTATACATATGTATGTTATACACACAAAATAAATAGTGTTACTTGATTAATATTATTCTGATTTTTTTTCAACATAGTCCAAATAGAATCAGCCCTGGGACAAACTGCTACCCTTCTTTTGATGATGATGAAGATGATGATGGTGGTGGTGGTGGTGGTGGTGGTGCTGCTGCTGCTGCTGCTGCTGCTGTTCAGGTCTAACATTCCATTTTTCTCTAATCAATTTGACTTATTTTAGTGCCAGCTCTCTCCTATAAGGCTCTAAGGTTTGATATATGAATTACATAAATTTCAGAAGAGTTAAAATTGCAAATGAACCAACAGAAATGTAAAAGTACCAAGAATGCCTTGTGCAGAAATGGTGCAGAAGAAACATCAAGGACATGGATGTCCCATCAAAGAGACAACTTGATCATGTTGTGGCAATGAGGGACCACAGATGAAAAACCCAAGTGTGGTACGGCTATCCGTGAACATTGAAAGAGCCAGAAGGAAGCTCTCAGCATGTTGGCTAAATCTTCTATAAAGGATTAATGGAAAATTCAAAGCAGGAAAAAAAATTAGTGACCATCTAGTCCAATCACTGAATGTTATAGAAAAGGAAACTGAAGGTCATTGGGGTAAAGTGACCTTTCTAAAGTCACACAGATAATAGGTGGTAAAGTCAAGTCAAACTCGGGTTCTGTGATTCCCAGATTAGCGTTCTGTCCCCCACACCACATTGCCATTGCTAAGGACACAGACAACATTCAAACAGAATGCGAGGACTTAGATGAGTTCCAATATGTACCCCAGTAGTGGGAAGACACACACTAATGGGGGGGAGAGAAGTGGAAAGGAATAAGCATTTATGTAGTGTTTACCATATGTCAGGCACTGTTGCACTATACTAAGTACTTTTTCATAAATCTTATCTCATTTGACCCTTACAACAATTCTGTGAGATAAGTGCTATTATTATCTCTATTTTACAGTTGAGAAAACTGAGGCAAATAGAGACTAGGTGAAATATCCATGGTCACAAAACTAGTCAGTATCTGAAGCTGGATTTGAACTCAGTTCCTCCTGACTCCTGGTCCATCACTCTATCCCACTACACCATAAGCTGCCTTGATAAAGTGATAGATCCAGTGAAATATAAGAATCTTTCAGGTGTCCTCCTTCCTGCCCTCTTCTTTCCAACTCCTCGCCTCCTTTCCCTCTTCCCATTTCTCCTTTGATATGATATCTTCCAAATCTCAATCAATGGCCCTAAGATCCTCTATCCCTCTTCACTATGGACTGAGTGTGCACTTAAGTCTCATTGTCCGACATTGGCTCTCATCATAAAGCTTTGCATATTTTAAAATGTTGTGCTGTAAGAACAGGAGTGAAACAAGGCTCGGTGAATAATTCACCACTTTGCCTCACTGAAATTAAAAATATATTTCACTGCAAAAGGTCTTCATTATTTGGAATTTCTAGGGACATGGGAGGAAAATAGCTTCCAATGGGGAAATTCAATTTGCCCACTGACATCTTAAGTTTTCAAAGATGAGGTAAAGCAAACTTAAGGTGGGAGAAATACATCATTGCCAGAGAAATTGTGCCTCCTATATATTTATTTCTGTTCTTGGGGTTAATGAAAGCTCACATTTCTATATTGCTTTACAATTTTCAAAAAGCTTTCCTCAAAACAGTCCTGTGAAATTTGTTCCATATATTATCTCCCATTTTAAAGATAAAGACACTGAGTCTGAGAGATGTGACTTTCACAAGTGGCAAAGCCAGACTTTAAGTAATCCATGCACCACAAGAAAACTTTCCATTATGACCCACAAGATAAAGTAAGACAACACAGTGTACTGCAAAGAACAATGGACCCGAAGTCAGAAGACTTGCATTTGAAATCTGGCTCTTCTACTAACTCAGTTCATGACCTTATACATGTCAATTAACCTCTCTGAACCTAATTTTCCTTATCACTAAAATGGACAAATTAATTTCTACACTGCATACCTCAACAGATGAAATTCAAGTCTCAATTTCATCATATGTAAAACAAAAGGAATTTGGACTAGCTAACCCTAAGGACCCTTCCAACTCAAAATCCCTTGATTTTGTAATCATGAAAAAAGTCCTGAATTAGACAAGAAACTTGGATTTTAATTTTGACTTTTCTGTTAAATCACTGTGTGACCATGGATAAGTCATTTCCCCTCTCTAGGCTTCTGTTTTCTCATTTGTGAAATGAAGTGATTGGACTGAGTGATTTCCAAGGTCCCTTTTATATTTAAAGCCCATAATCTATAATCTTATGAGATAATGGATGAAAAACATTCTGCAAAAAAAAAAGCACCATCTAAAAGTGATTGATTAAATTCCAAAGTCCTTATCCTGGCATTCAAAGACTGTCATGATATAGTCTCAACCTATTTCACAAACCTTATCACCTGCGTTTCTCCTCTTCTCATACTCTTTTCTCTCCTTTCCAAAATACCAAGCAGCAAATGATTGTGTGCTAGAATTATGAAGGGAGAGCAAATGTTCTTGTTCCCAGGCCCCCAATTTTAATCCTTTGGTAAAATGAATAGGAGCTGATTTTATGAAAGGAATTTCTCAAGATCTAGCATGTTATGCCATAACTTTACCCTGTGACATAGAATAAGTTACTTTCATTCATTAAGCCTCTATTTTCTTATGTGTAAAATTTAAAGGTTGAGGTAGATAGTCTTTAAATATGTTCTAACATTCTATATTTCCAAATCTCTTCTAACTCTAATATTCTATGTTCTAACGTCTTATATTCTAAGTCCTAACAAGCCTACGTTCTAAGGTTTCTTCCAACTTTAACAGTCTATGAGTCTAAGCTGTTGTCTCCCAAAAATGTATGACAAAAGACAAAGCTCAATTAATTCATGGCCCATGAGTCTACATTTTCAGGTTAGGTCACTTAACCACTCATCATTTTGTATTTTTCATCATCAGGACGGGATATTATGAACTATCTCTTCCAAGATGACCCTGAATATCTCATCCATCCCCTACTGTCTAGACTTAGATCAAGGCCAGAACTGAACCCAGTCAACCACCAACCTACCTCCCAAAGTGGCAGAGATGAGGATGTGGGTGCCGTACTTTTTGATGATGGTATCAATGAATTGCTGAGTTGTGGGTCTCCTGCCCAGAAGTCGGATGCTTCTCTGAAACTCAGGCATGAGGGGCACTGGATTACGGAGCAGATCTCGCCGCTCAATGGCTGTATTCCTCACCTTCCAACGGGCAAACTCCCTGTATGTTGGGTAACAAGGACAGATAAATAGCAGATGAGTTATAGAAACAGAATTTAAATTTGGAAAGGACTTCAGGAGCAATGTAGTCCAATTAATAGCTAAAGAAGAATCCCTTCTATAGTATCCCCAGAGGTAGACATTTAATCTTTACTAATGATGTGTAGTGAGAGGAAAGCTATCAGCTCTCACATCAATGAATTCCACTGTTGGATAGTTCTAAATACTAGGAAGTTGATCATTCCATCAAGAACAAATTTCCTCCCTATATCTTCTTCCCATTGCTCCTTGTTCTGCTGTCTAGGGTCAAACAGAACAAACCTAATTTCTCTTCAAAAACTTGAAGTTAGCTTTTGTTTCCCTGCTATTATCTTCACTGGTTTAAACATCCCCAGTTATTTCAGCTCAAGTTCTTCATCTGACTTCTTCAGCTGCTTCCCTATCCTTTCATCTCCAATTGTATGATCTCTAGCTTATAAATGTCCTTTTTGAAATGGGGTACTCAGAACTGAACACAATAGACCAGCTGTAGTCTGACTAGGGACTAGTATACTAGAGCTAATATTTCTCTCTCATTTAATGAAACCTAAGATTCTGTTGGCTTTTCCCCCCTGCTATATATATCATACCAACAATGAACCAAAAATGTTGACTTATGTTGAGCCTGCAGACAACGAAAGCTTCCAGATCTTTTTTTCAGATGATGTTGGTTTTTCAAGTGAAACTTTAAAACCTTACATTGGTCTCTATTAAATAGTATCTTATTAAATTCAGCCCAAATTTCTAATCTGTCAAGATTTTTTGGATGCTGATTATGTCATCCAGTGTGTAAGCTGCTCCTCTTAGCTTTGTGTCATTGGAATATTTGATAAATACTCTACTGTTGATTTTGTCTAGGTCATTAATAAAAATGTTAAACATCAAAGAGTCAAACACAGATCCTTGGGGCATTATACTAGAGATATCTTTCCAAGTTGGCATTGAATCCAAATCCATCTTACTTAATATATCCTAGCTCACATCTCTACAATTGCTTACCCAAGATAGCATTAGTGACTTTCTCACCAGGTTAGCTTGAACCTAGCTGAAATATACCTACAAGAATTCCCTTCTCTACCAGCTTACTAATCCTATAAAAGGTGAAATATTGTTAGTCTGGCATGTCTTCTTCTTAATAAAGTAAATTCTGGCTCTTTGTGATGATCATTTCCTTCCTGGGGCAACAGAGTTTTAAGACTAAGTTAGAAGGATATTCAAATATCAAAGGATATTCAATACTGAGGTTGAAGTGTGACTATTTGTATGACCTTAGGTAAGTTCCTTTACCTCTGTAGGATTTGAGATTTTCATTTGTAAAGTGAAGAAACGAGACTAAATTAAACGACCTCTTAGTTTCCCTCTAGCTCTTAAACTGTGATCATAGATATTCACTAGAGGTCTCTTTAATCACACATTCTACAATTTTGCCATTGAACTATGTTTTGCAAATCCTTTATTTTCTCTACATTAAAAAAATCGCTGCTATTATTATCTCTGCATAGTTATATTGTAACACACATGCACAGGTATACACACACATTCTTCAAGTGACTATCTTATATACTGCTTTTCTGATCCTACCCAACTCTCCATCTCCAAATTCAACCAACACTCTCAGACAAAGACAAGATTCTGGTCCTTGAGGAGGAAATTATAACAATAATGATACTATATTTGTTCTTTGGCAAATCACTTCATTCCAGGCTTCAATTTCCTCCTGTATAAAACGAAGGGAAAGGACTAGAAAATATCTATGGTTCTATAACCTTCCATAATCTAAACTTATATTTTCTAAATACCTGACATGTTTAATATTTTTATTTGGATTCAGGGATCTCAAAGCCCTTTGATACAAAAACTGTGATTGATTTTTGGAAAGAAAAATAAGATTTTGGCTACTGAGAATGAATATCTGAGTGATTTATTTCCAGTCTTCTAGAGTGACAAGGGGTAGTACGGCTTTGGACCTTGGGCTCAAACCAATAGATCCCACCCAGATCTAGAATCATTTAGGCATAGTCGGATGTTTCTGACCCTTGCCTTTTGTTATTTTGTTCACAGTAATGTTTCAAACAATTGGTACTTACTGAACACCCTGTATACTCTGGGCCTTCTATTTGGCAATGTGGGTGATTGAAGGATGAGTTCGTAATGTATAAAGAAAGACATGGATTCTGAACTCAAGAAAATGTACTTTGAAGTCTGGGTCTGCGTCTAATAAGGTGTTTAATTTTGGGTAAGTCATTTGCCTTCTATATGCCTGGGATTGATCCTTTGTAAAGTGAAAGCATGAACTAGATGATTTTTCAAATTACTCTGCAATTTTATGAATAAGTCATTATCCCTCAAGGAGTTTACTACCTATTTATAGTGGGGGAAGGGTAAAAGAAACCAAGGACAAATATAAATATCCTACAAAGTAGAGTATAAAAGTACAAGATATAAAAAGAAATTGCTTAGAACTCATGAAAGGATGCCTTATGACTGTGTGGGTAAAGGAAGGCTTTATGAATGAGGTGGCATTAGGGTTGAGCCTTGAAAGAAGATTAAGATTTCAACAGGTGGGGCAGTTAGGTGTGGCAGTGAATAGAACACCAATGTGGAGTCAGGAGGACCTGAGTTCAAATCCAGCCTCAGACACTTGACACACAGTAGCTGTGTGACCTCAGGCAAGTCACTTAACCCCAATTGCCTTGCCTTCCCCCTTCCAAAAGAAAAAAATAAAATATTTCAACAGGTAGGGATGGTGGATCAGGGAGGACATTCAAGGCATAGGTAATGACATGAACACAGGCATAGAAATAAGGAAGCAAGGAGTGCATTCAGGGAATGGCAAGTCATCCAAACTTGGCTGATTCAGTTTGAGTGAACAGGAGTAGTGGGAAAAATGGGTGGAAAGCACATTGGAACCAGATCCTTAAATGCCAATATTTCTCCCAACATTAATCCCTCATGAATACCAGCAATCAGAAAACATCTGTGCCCAATGAGGCTCAGGAATAGGAGAGAAAGAATATGTAACCTCATGCTAAATGGAAATTTAGCTTTCTAGTTTTTTTTATTTTTTTAATGACTTTCTCCCCTCCCCCCATGAACAATCCCTACCCCTCAAGAAGCAGCTCAGTGTCTTGGTTTGTCTGAGATCCATTCCCAGAACTTCCTGGCAAAAGAAGAGAAACTGGAAATTCCATTAAGTCAAGTTTAAAGAATAATAAGAGACAAGGCTTAACTTTTTAAAAAAAGTCCATCTCTGTGTTTGTGTCTGTGTCTTCCTCTGTCTCTCTTTCTCTTTTGGTCTCTGACTATCTCTTTATTTCTCTTTCTCTTTCTTGGTCTCTGTGCCTCTATCTCTCTCAGCCCTCAGCCTCACTCTGTCTCATTCTGTTTCTTTGCCTCTGTCTCTATCTCTTTCTCTCTTTGTGGCACTGTCTCTGTCTGTCTTGGTCTCCTCTACCTCTGCCTCTGTTTATCTCCATCTTTGTGTCTGTCTTTCTTTCTCTCTGTCTCTTTCTCTTTTCTTCCCTTCCCCCATCACAAAACAGCTGAGAGAAACAGAAGAAGGGACAAGAAGGGAGAGTGAAAGTGGGAAATAAGGTTAGAAATGTACTTTTGTAATCTCTTGCTTGGAAAGGAACCCTGGCTGATTGGAGGGAAACCATTCCTGAATATACCTGAAAATGAAAGTTGTCTCTAAACCTCAGAACATGCGATCTTCATCTAAATCTTTCCTCAATCTATCTAAATCAAATCCATCATTTAAGGTTCAGCTCAAATCTTGCCTCCTGCATGAAACCTTCACTAATCCCCAGATAGAAATAATTTCATTCCTCTGAAATCCTATATGATTTTATTATTTGTACAATATGTTTGCCACATATCATTCACTGTCAGTTGGTATTTGTTGTTTTTATTATCATTAATAAAAATTCCTAATGATAACTTGTATGTGTACAACACTTTATGTTAAAATGCATTCACAATTCTGATATCGTTTGATCATCCAGTATAGCTGGTAACAAAGCAGAGCCTACATAGAGATGGAAGCTATAGGACATTAAAAGGTGTATTTGAGTATCCATTTCTAGACACTAAGAGAGTGACATGGAGCAAGTCATTTCCCTTTTTAGGGTCTTAGTTTCATCATTTAGAAAATGGAAATCCAAATCTTTGTCCTATCTTCCTCACTCGGCTGTTCTGAACGTCAACAAAAACGTATGTAAGAAGTGCTTTGTCACTATATGATGCCAAAGAGATACAGAATAGCATTACACAGTAAGAGGTCTGCATTGATGCCCCTCATCTGACAGGGGAGCACTCAGATCGTGGATGAGTAACTCAAGAACAAGAAGACAGTTGACAGCTTTGACAATAGTTGCTTCAACACTCACTTCCTAAAGTTCACCAGCCAACAGAAGCAAGGCTTGCCATCTGTGCAACCTCCCCAAAGCAAGAATAATTAATTCCTAGAAAACAACTACAGACTTTCCCACAAGCTATTGCCTGACATTCAGTGTCCTCCCACAGACAGGCAAAGAAGGCTGGGCCGCCAATCAAGGCAAAGGCCTAAACTCCAAGCTAGGAAAATAACTGACAATTGCTTCCTCCTTCCAATGAGGTTCATTAGGACAAAGTTCAAGGGAAGAGGCCAGGTTGTTCACTCAGCAACAAGTCCTTGCTTTCTTCTTCGAAAGTCTCTTCTAGCTCTAATATTTTTTGCTTTACTATTCTATTTTTTTAAGGTCCATCTCTAATATTTTCTGTTATATTTTTAAAGTGTAGGCATTCTATATTCTAATATTCTGGGTTCTAATATCGTATGTTTCAAGAGTCCTTCCAATCCTAACTTTTTATGTTCTAATATTCTGTGTTCTAAGACTCATTCAAATTCTGAAAATACATACTCTATAATTTTATACAATGGGCCACATTCAATAAATATTTGATTGATTGTAAAAAAGAGTCATTACAGCCCCTGAATTTAGCAGGACAAAACTTTAGCCTGTAACTTTTTTTTTTCACTTTTTACCCCAGAAATCTGGGGGCAGCAAAGTGGTGCAGTGAATAGAGCACTGGCCCTGGAGTCAGGAGGACCTGAGTTCAAATTTGACCTCAGACACTTGACACACTTACTAGTTGTGTGACCTTGAGTAAGTCACTTAACCCCAATTGCCTTGCCTTCCCCTCTCCAGAAAAAAAGACAATTGTACTCAATTCACCATCTCAGGAGTAATGGGCAACCAATTAGTGAGAGATTTAAAAGAAGGAAGAGGAGGAAGGAGAAAAAAGAAAAGGAGGAGGAGGAAAAGGAAAAGAAAGAAGAAGGAGGAAGAAGAGGAGGAAGAAGAGAAGGAGGAGGAGAAGGAGGAGGAGAATGTTAATAGCAATAGTCGGTGGCAGCATTAAGTTGAAGATACAGAAAGAACAAGCTGGAATGTAGTGGAGGCAGAAGATCTGAGCAAAATTTCTATCTTTGGTGACCTTAGACAAGAGACTAATTTCCTTATCTACAAATGAAAATGATAGTACTCAAAGTACTATCTATCTGTTGCAAAAGATTGTTGTGAAGAAAATACTTTATACACCTTAAAAATTGCTATCTAATTATGAATTATTACCCTGCTCAACTTTTGCCATAAAATTCATTAGTAATGACTCCTCAGTACTCCCTCCACTTACAAACACAATTAATATAAGAGTTAGGGAGGCAGTGTGGTGTAGTAGATTGATCCTGGATCTGGAGTCAGTGGACTGAGGTGTTATTAACCAGCTCCGTGATCTTGGTGGAGACATTTAACCTCCCTGGGCCCCTAATTCTTCATCTGTATTATGTTAAATGAGACCATCCAATAATATGGCCTCTAGGTTCCACTCCAGCGTTAGGTCCTATGAAGCATGACTATTGAAATTGGGTTGGGGTAGAAAGATGGGAAACTGGGGATCAATCACTCTCTTCTGATTGCAACTAGATTGAAAATGCCATAATGGTAGGGAACTGAGCCTTAAAGAGCAAGCAGTTCAACTTTTTAAGCAAACAGACTAGAACTTAAGCATGCTGTTCCTTTGAGAGGCTACCTGCTCACTCCAGGGAGACTGCCATTGTTGAGATTTTTCAAGAAACCCCAGGGAGAATAGAACCCCAAACCAGTTTAGGAACCATAAAAGAAAATCAGTTTTTTATAACCGCACTTCATTTCTGACCTCAAATATTATGAAGCAATCTTATTTCCCCGCCTTTCTAGGCACAGCACTCATTTACTAACCACAACTGGCATTTATATAGCCCTCCATAGGTTGTGAAGTTCTTCGTGAGTATGTTATACCACTTAAACCTCACAAACTCAGGTACTAAATGCACCATAGTGCCCAAATTATAGATGAGAAATTGAAGTGCAAAGAGGTTAAGGTCGTCTCTATCATTGCTGTGTAATAAGGGTGATCAGGGGAACCCCAGATCCATTATAACTCCCTAGACAACTTGAGAATATGAGGTATGGAGCTTGGTAAGAAAAGCAGCTAATGTGGAAGTGAGTATGTGCCCTTCCCCCCTTCCAGAGAAAAGATAAGGAACTACTCTGGTTGGTCTTTTGGGAATGGTGAATGCCTACCTATTATTAGTTGGCTGAGATTCAGGAGAACGAACTCTTGCCAGAGAAAGTGTACCTACTATGGTTTATAAAAGTAAACTGTGAAATGGTACATTTCTATTTTCTCTTCTCCTTTTTCTTTTACTGCACGTGCTTTGCTGTGGACTTTTATCCTAGTTTATAGGGCTAGGTGGCATAGTAGATAGAGCACTAGCCCTCAATTCAAGAAGTCCTGAGTTAAAATCTGGACTGAGATGCTAGCTGTGTGACCCTGAGCCAGTCACTTAACCCTGTTTACTCAGTTTCCTCATCTGTAAAATGAGCTGGAGAAGGAAATGGCAAACCAGTCCAATATCTTTGCCAAGAAAATCCCAAATAGGGTCACAGAGAGTTGGACATGACTGAAATTACTAAACAAAAGTCACATCCCAGCATACACAGGGGCTTCTTAGAATTTCTTTCTCTCTTTGCCCCAGGAACAGAAAATGGTGACTTACAGAAGAAGGAGATGTGGAGTAGCCTACTCTGACTCAGGCAAATAAATTGCCCTTTTCTACTCTTTGTTAAAGGGAGGAAGAGTTTCTAATTGTCTCCTAATCCCATGGACTCTGGCCTTCCCTCTTCCCCCACTAGGTGTCAGAAAATTTTAAAACTTGAAAAAGAAGAGAGGTATGATACATTCTTCAGTTCACTCTTATCGATCAGAAGGAACATCTTGATCAGAATAGTACAGTAGGAAAAGCACTGAATGTGGAATCAGAGGATTTGATTTTATGGCTCTTTGATTTATGGCTCATTTACGATGAGTGTGACTTTAGGGGAATCATTTAGTCTCCTGATGTCACAATTTCCTCATTTGTCATATGAGAGGACTGGACTAAATGGCTTCTGAGTCTCAATCTGTGTGATATTTATAATACTTTTGGGCTCCAAATTTATGACCCTCCACCTCTCCTGTTTTCTGTATTTACCATTTACAGAGCACTTTCTTCATAATAGTCAGATGAGACATAATGTGCAAATTTTGTTGTTCCCATTTTGCAGATGGGGACTGAAACTCAAAGAGGTGAATCAACACCAACTAGCATTTATTTAATGCTTACAATGTGCCTAGAAGTATGCTAAGTTCAGACATATTTTGAGCAACGATAGTATCAATGGAATAATCCTCCTGAGAGGTCTTCCTTACAGAAAAAATAAATACCTATTTGGTTATAGATTTAATGGCGCGCGCACGCGCGCGCGTGCACACGTGTGTGTGTGTGTGTGTGTGTGTGTGTGTGTGTGTGTGTGTGGTGTGTTGTGTTTGGACTAGATCTGTGATTTCACATGTCCTGGGAAATCCCAGTGAGGAAACTCCTACCAATGCAAGCCAACAAATGACTTGCTCTAGTCTTTCTGCCTAGAGCAGAAAGGGATTAAATGGCTTATCTAGTGCCACACTGCCAGTACATGTCAGAAATGGGACAAGAATCCAGGCATTCCTGACTGAAGCTATTTGTCTATTCACTAAGCCATAGCAGCCTTTCTTGTTTAAGTTTATTTATATTAACACCTAGTCATGTGATAATGATGCCTCCTCTACACACTACTGTTAAATATTGGTGCAAGAACAGCCTATGTCTATTGTCAAAAGAACAATTTGGAGGTACAGCCAAAATGGTGGAGTGAGAGATTGCACACCAGACTGAATTCTGATTAGGAAAGCCAAGAAAAAGTCACCATAAGTAATTTTTCAAACTGAGGACAGCATAGGAAGATAAAAAGGTCTGTAGACACTGGTGTGGAGTCTGGCCAGGAGCACATGCAGCAGCAGTAGGAGCAGTGGGGAACCTTCTAGTACCCAGAGAGTATAAGGGGGCTGAGACTAAAAACCAGGACTGGAAGCACAAGGGTAGAAAGAGATCCCATGGGACTTCTGAACCAATCCTGGGAACAAGAATGGGCGCCAGGCAGTAGCTCTATCACACACTGTCCCAATTCAGTGTCACAATTCCTCGGCAGAGAGTAGTGGTTGCAGTCATGATCAAAAAAGGCTCTAATTATATACAGAACAAGGAGCAAGTTCCAAAACCTTACCTATGCGGTTCTGAGCCCAAGGGCAGAGGTGGGCATCATTTCTAACTTTTAGCACATACATAAGCCTGCAAGTAACCAGGACAGGAAAGCAAGACCAAAGGGGATTCAAGCATTTCAGTCATTCTAAACTTGCAGAATTTCCCAGCAGGCAAACAGTGATGGAGTCCAGCAGAAGTCTACTAAAATCAGTCACACACAATCCAGCAGAGCCGATCTGGGTCAGGAACATGCAGAGCTCAGACCAAGAGGGCAGTGAACAAATGTCAACCTATATCATACTACTTTGGAAGCACTAAAAATTTCTAGGCCACAAGGTTCTGAGATGTGAAAAGAGCAGAAAGACATAAAAAATACAGAAACTCAGGCCACCCCCCCCAATCCCAGAAGTGAGTAAAGTCCAACACTAACTTAAAGACCAAATTCAAAAAGTAGTCTGGAAGAATGCATGAACGAAAAAAACGACCAACTCTACCACAGAGCACTATTATGGTGACAGGGAAACTCAAGACACAGACAGATGAAAACAATTATTTTAAAATATCTACAATCGAAACCTCGAAAAATGCAGATTTTTGCAAGATAGCTTTAATAAGAGTAAAAATAAAAAATAAAAGAGCTGTATAAGAAAAATGTGAAAAATAAATGAGATCTATGCAAGAAAGTTATGAGCAAAGGATTAACAACTTTATAAAAGGTACAAAACATTACTGGAAAAAGTACTTAAACATTAGATTTGGTCAAACATTAAAGGGGTTCAAAACATTGTTGAAAAAAAATTCCTTAAAATTTACAACTGTCCAAATGGAAGCTAATGACTCCATAAGACATCAAGAAATAATAGAACAAAGTCAAAAGAAAAAGAAAAAAGAAAAGATATGATACTCTAGAGGAAAATAAAAGATTTAAGATTGCAGTCAAAAATAACCTATCTAGCAAAACTAGCAAAAAAAAAAACCATAATGCTATGGGGGTAGGGAGACAGAAAGATACACATTTAATGATATGAAACACTTTCAAATATTCCTGATGAAAAGACCAGACGTGAATAAAAAAATTTACCTTTAAACATAGGAATTAAGAGAAGTATGAAAAGGTAGACATGAGAGAGAAACAATAAAGAACCAAATAAAGTTAAACTCTTTTCATTCTTTATGGGAGGAGGATACCTGTAACCCCTCAGAATTTTATTACCATTTCTCTTAGAGGGAATTTAATTAGGCAGAAGGCCTGGGTCTGATTATACTACACTGGAATGATCTCAAAAGAAGAATGGAAGGTTAAGAAACAGAGATGTACTTGGAGAGAGGAGAATGAGAGGATAAAAGGGGAAAATTACACCTCACATAAATGGGTTATGTAAGGAAGAGTTTATACAATAGAGTGAGCAATAGGGGGGAAAGGGCAATACTGCGCATCACTTTCAGCTGAACTAGTTCAAGGAAGAAAAAATAAACATACAAACACAGTTGGGCAGAGAAATTTATCTTACCTAATAGGAAAGTAGAAGGGAAAGGGATTAAGGAAAAGGTAGAGGGATAAAATAGAGGAGAGCTTAAAGAAGGTAATGGTCAGAAGCAAAATAGAATCTTAAGGAAGGGGCAGGATTAAAAAAGAGAGAGAAGGATATTGTATGAAAATAGGGCAAAGGGAAATACACATTTAACAATCTGTATATGTGAATGAGATGAACTCATCCATAAAACTGAAGTATAAATATAAATATATATAAATATAAAACAGGAAAATGAATTAGAAATTAAAATCCAACAATTTGTTTTTTACAAGAAACACCAAGATATACTTAGAGTTAAAATAATGGGTTGGAACAAAGTCTATGAAGCTTCAACTGAAGAAAAAAACAAGAGAAGCAATCATGAACTTGGACAAAGTAAAAGAAAAAATAGATTGAATTAAAAGGGATTATCAGGGAAAATACACTTTGCTAAGTATATGGACATTAAATTAATGGACAGTGAATTAATATCAATGCTGAGCATATATGCAAGGAATGGCATAATATAAAAATTTTTAAAGAAAAGGCTAAATGACTTACAAGAGGAAGAGAGTAAAACTATACTAGTGGAATACCTTAATTTATCTCTCTCAAACTCAGGCAAATATAAACACATAATAAACAAGAAAGAAGGTAAGAAGATGAATGGAATCTTAGACAAGTTTAATTTCAAAGAAAATTTAAAAAACAGATCTTTAAAAGAATGTTGAATGGGAATAGAAACAACTTTTTACTCAACTGTGCACAGCACATTCACAAAAATTGGTCATATATTATGGCATAAGAGCCTCATAAACCAAAACAAAAAATATTAAATGTATCTTTTTCTGACAATAATGCAATAAACATTACAATAAACATTACATTCAATACAGGGTCTTTGAAGTATCGATGAAAAATAATAGAAAATTAAATAACCTAATATTAAAGAATGAGTAGGTCAAGGAACAAATCATAGAAACAATGAATAATTTCATTAAAAATAATGACAACAATGAGACAAGGAATCAAAATTTGTGAGAGGAAGTCAGAGCAGTCAGTACTTAAGAGAAAATTTATCTCTAAACATTTACATCAAGAAAAGAGAAAAAGAAGAAAAGAGAGAAAAAAGAAAAATAAATTATGCATGAAACAAAAAAAACCCTAGAAAAACAATAAGTTAATCCCCACATCCTAATGAAATATTAAAATGGTAATTTTGGAAATCAAAGATGAAATTAATAAAATTGAAAGGAAAAAATAGACACTGAACAAATAAAGTGGCAGCTAGATGGCACAGTAGGCAAGATGGCAGGGCCTAGAGTCAAGAAAACTCTTCATGAGTTCAAATCTGGCCTCAGACACTTATTAGCCATGTAATTCTGGGCAAGGCGTTTAACCATGTTTGCCTCAGTTTCCTCATGTGTAAAATGAGCTGGAGAAGGAAATGGCAAACCATTCCAGTATCTCTTCCAGTTAAACATGACTGAAACAACTAAACAAAAAACGACAATGAATAAAACTAGGAGCTGGTTTTCAAAAATATTTAGCAATTTGATTTTTAAAAAGAAGAAAAACAAATTTCCAGTATCAAAAGTGAAATGAGTAAATCACAACCAATGAAGATGAAATAAAAGCAATTATTAATAAAGCCATTTTGCCCAACTCTATGCCAACAAAGCTGACAATTTAAATGAAATGAATGAATATTTATAAAGATATAAACTTCAAATGTTAACAGAACAGATTTAACAGGGTTAAAGAAATCTCAGAAAAAAAAGAAATTGTACAAGTCATGAATGAATTCCCTTCACCAACCAACCACCCCAAAATGCCCAGGAGCAGATGGATTTACAAGTGAATTTTACCGAATATTTGAAGAACAATGAATTCCAGTATTACATAAACTATTTTTAAAAATAGGTAAGAGGGGGGCGGAGCCAAGATGGCGGCGTAGCAGCAGCAACATATCGCAGCTGTCACATAGCCACCCCAAAATACCCATAAAATAGGACTCTAAACCAACCCTAGAACTCCAAAACGCACACAAGGATACTTCCCACTAAAGTCAGCTCGGCTACAAGGAACCATATCAGCACTGCAAACCAAAGCCAGCCTGGCCTGAAGCCGCAGCTGTGCCCCGGGGGCGGCTGGGAGGGAGAAGCAGAGAAAGCTCTCAGGTGAGCAGATTAGCAGCAGCTGCGAGTGGGGATTGTGAAAGGGGGAGAAAAGCAGTCTGGCTAAAAGGTCTCCAGAGTGGAAAAGCAAAAGGCAGAGGTTTTGCACCCGCCTCCGTCTTGTAGCTTCCCACCCGCGGCCTGCAGACAGCAGGGGGACAGAGCGATTGTTTTCAGGCCAGGGCTCTCGCGTTGAGCGGCCTGGATCCGGATCGTCGTCTTGGGCCTCGGTCTTGGAGTCTTCATTATCCAGTCAGCTGGAAGTCTACAGCAGCCGGGAGGACCCCAGTGATTTGGGACAGAGCTTTCCCTTCTGGAAGCAGAGCCCCATAGAGATTAAAAAAATAAAATAAAATCACAGTCTGAACAACCATGAGTAAGAATAAGCATAAGAAGCAAAGTAAGAATAGCTCCCAAACCCTAGATTCCTTCTTTGGGGAAAAGAAAGATCATGGGAGAGAGAGGGAGGAAGAGAGCGCAGCCAGAG
>CM053585.1:248312290-248342099 GCA_028646515.1 Pseudochirops corinnae | reverse complement strand
GTGGGGATGGGAGGTGAGGGAGGAAGAGAAAGAAACTGGAATCTGGAGTTCCATAATCAAATGTTATGAATATGTATCTATGTATATATATATATATATATGCAATTATTATTATTATTATTATTGACTACATCCAACTGGAACTTGAAATACACAGGCACTGTGGTTGGGAGATCCATCTTGCCCTACCGAAAAGTGACATAGGAGAGAATACACTGGGGGATGGGGGACACATTGGGATGGCTGTTTTGGGGTGGTGGTGGGGGTAAAGAGGGGGAGAAAATATGTAACTCAAAATCTTGTGGAAATGAATGATGCAATAAAAAAAAATTCTAAAAAAATAAATAATAAAAATAAAAATAGGTAAGAAAGGAGACTTCCCAAATTCCTTCTGTGACAAATACAGTCTTGATATCTAATGCAGAGGGAGCTTAAACAGAGAAGGAAAAACACAGATTAATTTTCATAATGAATTTCGGCACAAATAATTAAATAAAAAACTATTAAGGAGATTAGAACAATATATCACAAAGATTATATGTTTTGACTAGGCTGAGTTTATATCAGAAATGCAGGGCTGGTATGAGATTAGGAAAACTATAAGCATAATTGACCATACCAATAAAAAAAAACAACAAAAACAAAATGATTATTTCAATAGGTGCAAAAAAAGCTTTTGACAAAATATAACACTCATTCCTGCTTAAAAAAAAAATTCTCAAACGTCAGTGAATGAATGAAGGTTTTTAAAAAAAAAATGATAAGTAATAACTATCTAAAACCAAGATCTAGCATTATCTGTAGTGGGGATCAACTAGAATCCCTTCCAATAAGATCAGAGATGAAGCAAAGATGTACATTATCACCCTTTTTATTTAATATCATCCAATGTAGCAATAAGACAAGAAAAAAGAAATTGAAGGAATAAGATTAGTAAATGAAGAAATAAAGCCAACCTTTTTTTGCAAATATTATGATGATTTACTTAGAGAATCCTAGAGACTGAATTAAAAAAAAAAACTAGTCAAAACAATAACTTCAACAGAGTTGCAAGATATAAAATAACCCCGCACAAATCACCAGTATTTTCAATATATTACCAACAAAACACAGCAAGAAGAGATAGAAAGAGAAATTCAATTTAAAATAACTACAGACAGTATAAAATAGCGAGTCCACCCGCAAAGATAAACCCAGAACTATGTGAACACAATTGCAAAATACTCAACATAAATGAAGATATAATTAGAGAATTATTGATTAATTGCTCATGGGTAGGCTGAACTAATATTATCAAAATGACCATACTACCTAAATTATTTTTACTTTAGTACAATGCCAAACTACCAAAGAAGTATTTTATGGAGTTAAGAAAAATAATAACAAAATTCATCAAAATCATTGGAAAAAAATGTGAAGGAAAGAGGCCTCGCAGGACCAGATCTCAAATTATACTATAAAGCTATAATCATCAAAGCACTTTTATATTGTTAGAAATAAAAAAGGTTGATCAATGAAACAGATTAGATACACCATATCCAAAAGTAAACAAATACAAAAACTTATTGTCTGATAAACCCAAAGTTCCCTACCACAGGGGCAAGAACAAACTATTGGACAAAACTGTTGGGAAGATTGCAGAAACTAAACACAGAATAACATTTCACACAAATATATGACAAGAAGTTCAAAATGGGTGCATGATTTAAAAATAAAGGGTGATATAAGCAAATTAATGGAGAAGGGAAGATATTACCTGTCCTATCTATGGAGAGGAGAAGTGTCCACAACCAAACAAAAGGTAGAGAGGTTCATGGAAGATGAAATGAATAATTTTGATTATGAAAAATTAAAAAATTTTTGCAGAAGCAAAGCTAAAGCAGCTAAAATTAGAAGAAAATCAGGAAACTAGGAAAATATCTTTGCAGCATGTTTCTCTGATAAATTTCTCATTTCTAAAATATATAAGGAATTGAGTCAAATTTAAAAGAACAAAAGACATTCCCAATTGATAAATGACCAAAGGACATAAATAACAATTTTCAGAAGAAATTAAAACTATCAATAGCCATATGAAAGTACTCTAAATTCCTAATAATTAGAGAAATACAAATTAAAACAACTCTGAGGTACTACTTCATACCCATTAGATTGTTTAACATAACAAAAAAAAAAGAAAAGAAAAATGGCAAATTCTGAAGGGCACAGGAGAAAACAGGTACACTAATGAACTGTTGGTGAAGTGATGAACCTAAGTCCAGCCCTTCTGTAAAGAAATTTAGAACTATGTTCAAAAAGCTATGAAGGCTATACCTGAAACAGATCAAAGTAAAAAGAAAGGACCCATATGTACAAAATATTTGTAACAACTTTTTTGGTTCTAGTAAAGAAATGGAAACTGAAGCAATGCCCCTCAATTGGGAAATGGCTAAACAAGTTATGGTATTTTAATGTAATGCAATACTATTGTTCTCTGAGAAATGATGAAGAAAATTGTTTCAGAAAAACCTGGGAAGGACTACATGAACTGTTGCAAAATGAAGTGAGCAGAACCAATAGAACAATCTTCATAGTAACAACAATTTGTAACAATAATCAACTTTGAAAGATTTAGTAACTCCGATCAACACAATAATCAACCACAATTCCAAAGAACTCATGGTGAAACATGAGTTTCAAAAATGAGAATTAAATCCACTTGCTGTTAATGAACTGAAGGAGTGCAAATTGAAGTATATTTTCCCCCATCAGGGTTTTTTGTTTGTTTTTAATGGCTACTGCAGAGACCTGTTTTACATGACTATGTTGTTCTGTTGTTTTTCAGTCATGTTTGACACTTCATGACCCCATCTGGGGTTTTCTTGGCAAATATAGTGGAGTGGTTTGCCTTTTCCTTTTCTAGCTCAGTTTATAGATGAGGAAACTGAGACAAATAGGGTTAAATGACTTGCCTAGGGTCACACAACTAGATCTGAGGTCAGATTTGTACTTAGCAAGAGTAGTCTTGCTAACTTCAGGTCTGGCACTCTCTCCACTGACTATATGCCATCTAGATGCGTGACTGCATATATTGATAATAAGTGTTGTTTTTGTTTTTTCCCTTGGGGTAGAGGAGTGGCAAGAGGGAAGGAGAAAATTCAGAATGAAAGAAAGGTAAGAATATCTGTGCTTAAAAAATTAGTAGGAAAATGTAAATTTAAAACTGTAATCTCTTTTGGGGGAAAAGGTACTCCTTGATAAAAATCAAGCATCTTTGAGATACTGAAGTCAGGAAATGATATCCCAGGATTATAGATTTGGAGCTAAAGGGTCCCAGAAGTCATTCAGTCCAATCTCTTTATTTTTCAGATGGGAAAACTGAGATAGTGAAACTTGCCTAATCTTATACAGGCAGTCAATAGAAGACTTGAGATTGAAACTCAGGTCCTTTGATTACAAATTCAGTGTTCTTTCATAGTACTATGCTGTTTCTCCATCTACATGTCATATAAGTTTTCAGATAGATTGAAATTACCCTATTACACATAAAAACTTGTTTAATTTTAATCACTTTGAATGAGAACATTCTAGACACAGAAGAAGAAGAAAATTTAGAGATTTTCTACTTTCCTCCACCCTCTCATTTTGCAAATGAGGAAACTGAGACCCTGGGAATTTAAGCGGCTTGGTTAAGGTCTCACAGTAAGTAGTGAAGTCAGGATTCAAGCTTGAGTCATTTGACTCCAATGACAACACTCATTGCACTGATATTCCATGTCAGCCACATTGCCTAAAGGGAATTACACTTCTGGGCTTTCCTAAAACTGATGCTAAATATAATTTAATCTTTTCTTCTTGATCAGGTCTTCATCATGAGTATCACTGATGGCAGTGGGTCGTCATTCAGTGATGTTTTTAGTTTATTAGGTTAATTAGGAATATTCTCCCCTCAACCAAGTGGATACTGACTGCTGTGATTTTTTAAATTCTTATGTTTGCTTTTTTATATTGTAAAACTTCTTTTACATTTATATACTTTTTTAATATTTCTTTCCTCACTGTCAGACTTACAGCAATTAGTTTTAGCTGATATCCCTGGTTCTGTTTCTGCATCACTCTGTCCTTTCTTCCAATCTGCTTTGATCTGAGAAACCAAATAACCAAACTTGGTAGATTTGAGGGTAATATGAGTGTAAATAGGTCCCAAGTCTCTCTGTCTCCCTTTCTACTGGCTTCTTCCCTGCTGCTCATGTCTCTTCAATCCTCAGAAAACTCTCACTTGATCTGTCTATCCCTGCTAACTATGGCTCATATCCTTTCAGCCATTTTTGGCTAAACTCCCTGAAAAGGCCATCTAAAGTAAATGCCTCCATTTTCTCTCTTCTTAACTCTTTACAGTGTCTTACAACATCATCATTTCTCTGAAATGGCTTTCTCCAAAGGTACAAGGAATCTCTTAATTTCCAAACATGATGACCTTTTCTCAACCTTCACTCTCCTTGATCCCTCAGTGGCCTTTGACATCATTAATCACTTTTCTTAATATTCTCTTTTTTCTAGGTTTTCAGAACTCTATTGATTCTCCTTTTACCCACTGGATCTCTACTTCTCAGTCTCCTTTGTTGGATTTTTCCAGATCATACCCTCTAAGCTTAGGTAGACACTAAGTCTGTATCTTGGGCCATCTTCTCTTTTCCCTCTATATTGCTTCACTTGGTAGTATCATCCGATCCCATGGATTTTTCATCTCTGTGTTGATGATATACCTATTTTGTTTCTGCTGACCTCTCTGCTGACTTCCACTCTCACATCTACAACTGCCTTTCAGACATCTCCAACTGGATTTCCAGTAGGAATCTTAAACTCAACATGTCCAAAACCGAAACCATTATATTTTCATATAAACTCTCCTCCCTACTCCTTCCTCATCCCGTTCTAACTTCACTATTATTGTACAGGACAAATCCATTTTCCCAGTCCCTTAGGGTCACAACCTAAGTCCCTATATCCAATTTGTTGCCAAGGCCAATTGATTTCACCTTTGCAATGGATTTCAAATATGCCTGCTTCTTTCCTCTGACAATACCAATGTTCTGCAGGTCTTTATTGCTTCATGCCTGGACCATTGCAATAACAACTGCCTGCCTCAAGTCCCTCTCCACTCCAATCCTTCTTATATGCAGCCACCAAAGTGATTTTCCTTAACTGCAGGTCTGACCATGTCACTCTCCCATACACACTCAATAAATTCCAAGATTGCCTCCAAGATTAAATATAAAAACCTCTGTTTGGCCTTCAAAGACCTTCATAACCTATTCCCTCCCACCTGTCCAGCCTTTTTTACAACTTACTCCCCATCACACACTCTTTGATCTGACACTGCCCTCCTGGCTGTTTCACAAGTGAGACACTCTATCCCTCAGCTCTGGGCATTTCCTTTGGCTGTCCCTCATGCTGGGAATGATTCCTCTCCACATCTCCAACTATGGGCTTTCCTGGCTTTTTTAAAGCCCAACTCAAATCCTATCTTCTTTGGAAACCTTTCCCATTCTCTCAACTAGTACTTTCCTTCTCTTAATTATTTACGATTTATTCAATATACAGTTTGTTCAAACATAATTGTTTGTTTGTTGTCTCCCCACATTAGACTGTGAGATTGTTGAGGGAAGGACCTGTCTTTGATCTCTTTTTGTATGCCCAGCACTTAGCACAGTTCCTGGCACAAGGTAGACACTACTTTGACTGACTTATTTAGAGTTGAAGGATTCTCTTTAAAAAAAGTTGTATGATCTTTGATTCTTAGGCTTCATAGATCTCATTATGACTACTCAGAAACCTTATTAGATTATTTCCTAGATTTTCACCAGATCCTAGATGAACAAAGAAAGCTAATTTATGTAGAGGTAGAATATTAATGTATTTTATGGTTACTTCTCAATTAAACTAAATATATATATATATATATATATATATATATATATATATGTATATATATATAGGGTTGACCTGTGAGAGAAAGCATAATTTAACTCTAATGACTACAGAAGTGAAAACTAGGACAAATATGTACATGGTGGTAGAAGGGATGTTACAGAAAAGGGCAGATTTCCCTCACTATCAAGAGGAACTTGCTAGCAGTTAGGATTATACAGCAATGAAAAGAGGTATTTTAGGAGCTATAGAGGTCTTAGTCACTCTTGATCTTTTAGCGAGGTCTAGATGACAATTTGTCAGAAAAAAAATTATACAGAAGATTCTTCCTACAGATATTGGTTGAAATAGAAGGCCTCTTTGATCAGATCCTTAGAATAGTCTATATTTGAAATTTATTTCTACCTCTAATATTCTATGTCCCAAGATCCATTCCAGGCCTAAAATTCTTTTTGTTCTGTGTTTTATCATTTTGTTTTAAGGACTCAATCAGCTCTAACATTCTAACATTGGTTCTAAGGTGCTTTTATAATTTTAATGTTCTACATTCTACGTCGCTTCTACTTGTGTTATTCTATGTTCTAACATCTTTCCTAGCTCTGGTACTCTGTGATTACATGGTCTTTCAGTTTTCCACATTCTTCATGGCACACTGCCTTAGTAGGTAGGAAATCAATATTTTCTGAGTGAATGATACACTGAAATCAGAGAATATTCGTTTATTTTTAGGAATGCTATCCCTTCAGCTGCACTAACTCATCATTTAGATTTTTCCCCTTTCTTTCAAAGCCTCTTTGCATCATAAAGCCAATGGGGAGGATCTGGACTCTCTCTGGTCCCTGTTAATGGCATGTCCTTTCCCTCCCCACCCTCCTGGGAGGATAGATACAGGGAATCACCAAGGAACAAGAGAACATGGATGGGAAATCATTCAACCAGAAGAAGATGTTTCTCTGGCTCTCCCTTCCTCCCCCTCCTCCAGTTCAGGAGCCCCAAGCCAGCAAAGAGAAAGGGGAATCCAAGGGCACAGATGAACTGAGAATGATGCACATTAGCTAGAGAGTATGTCAGGGCCAATTAGCCCATCCATCTTCAAAACACCAATCTATAACTAGGGGGTAGCTGAAGAAACCCAGGCCAAGAAAAGACCCTATGGGTAGTGTTAGCCACAGAAGAAAAAAAGTAGCAGAAGGCTAGTTCTTAGCCTTATCATTTCAATAAGGTATAAAGATTTTAAGTTGAGCTTCCTAGTTAACAATAACAATATTTATATTTATCAAATCCTTTTCACGTTTTGGAATGTTTCACAGACATAGTATTATAGCAAAACAATAGTGGATTTAGAGCTAGAATAGCTGAGAAAAAGGTTGACTTAGTGAATAGTCTATTAGACTTGTGATAAAAAAAAACCCAGGTTCCAATACTGCCTCAGATATTTACCAGTTACTCATCACTGAGCAAGTGATTCATCCTCTCCATGCTTCATTATTTCTTTTTTTTCTTTTTTTCTTATTATTTTATTTATTTTAGTTTACATCATTCATTTCCACAAGATTTTGAGTTACAAACTTTCTCCCCATCTTTCCCCTACCCCCCCCCCAAACAGCCATCCCCTTGTATAACCCTTCCCCCAATCTAATCTCTCCTATGTCCTCCCGCATCACTCCTCTAACTTCCCGATAGGGCAGGATGGATCTCCCCTCCACAGTGCCTGTGAATCCCAAGTTCCAGTTGGATGTAGCCAATAATAATAGTAACAATAATTGTATATATATGTATATATACATATATATTTTTAACATTTGATTATAGAGCTTTAAATTCTAGATTCTTTCTCTTCCTCCCTCATTAGCCACCCCCACTGGAAGAACAAGCCATCAAATACAAGCTGTACATGTGTAATTATGCAGAATCCCTCCACAGTGGGCACATTGTGAGAGGATGATTACATGTCCCTCCTTCCTATCCAGTCCTCCCCCACCCCGTTCCACTCTCTACCCTGTCCCTGTTCCTGTCCCTCTACAGAAGTGTGCACTTCAATCAACCCTCCCACCCCCACCCTCTCCCCCTGCCCTTCCCTCCATCATCCTACCTCTCATCCCCATTCCCCCTATTCTCCTGTGTGGCAAGATGCCCGGTTTAGAATTTATGTCATTCCTTCCCTAAGCCAAGTTCAGTGAGAGTAAGGTTGACTCTTTCCCTTTTGCCTTCCTGTTCTCCCCCTCTATTGTAACAATTATGCTTCATTATTTCTCATCTGTAAAATGAATGGATCAGGCTTAATGTCTTCTAAATTCCCTCTTAGCTATAAATTTATAATCCTAAAATATTATAATACTACTTGAGTATTAATCCTGGACTTGATACTTCCTAGCTGTGTGACTTTGAACTCATCACTTTATATCCCTAGAATTTAAGTTATTCCTTTGTAAAATAAGGGGGCTAGATTAAGTAACATCTGAAATTTCTACTAGCTTTAGATCCTGTGGTTTGTGGTCTCATCAGATCATCATAACAATCCTGTTACAGAGGCATGGCAACAGTTCATTGGATCTTAGCTCCAGAATTGGAAGGGACCTCAGAGACCATACAACCCACTCATTTTTCAAATGAGGAAACAGAATTAAAGAGATAAGTGATTAGTCTAAATTTAGAAGGTAAGTCAGAGACAAAGCCCGAACTTGAATCCAGTTCTCCTGACTAATCCAAAGCTCTTTTATTTACAGCTTTTATGGAAGCTATCCTTAGCTCTTGCCCTTGCAAGGAGGAAAATACATATGGCAAAGGTTAGGGGTTTGATTGCTCTGAAAATTAAACAATTTAGAGCTGCAAAGGATTGGTAGGCCAGTCCATGACATTTTGTTTTGAGTGACCATGGATCTCCTCCAGGAAGCACTACTATACTTCAAGGCTTGATGCAATCAATAAAACATTACCCACCAATGAAAGGATCTGGAAGACCTCTGCATCAAATGGGTACCTCTCATTCTTTTGGACCTTATACTTGACATCCTCCATGACAGGGAGAAAAATCCTTTAATAAGTATGCACCTCTCATGCTTTTTAATCATGCATCTTTTAACAGTCATGCACTCAATTTGTATGAACAATTGGAAAATGTTTAAATAAAGTTACCTTTGTAGATGTACATTCAAAGAATCACAAATGATCATGATCAGCGCATTGAAAATGCCCTGAATGGGAACATTTAAGGCTTCAATTTTCTCAGCCAAATTATTTATTTATTTTTGAGATCAACGTGAATGAATGAATGAATGAATGAATGAATACAGGAGGATCATACAGAGGTGTACATCTACATCTTTCTGACATTTGGGCAATTCTACAGATGTCTGTTGCAGAAAATTGTATATGTCCTTTTTCTCCCTATCAAGCATGTTGAAAGTCTTTGAATTTTCCCTAAGAATTTTTATTGAGGGGAGGAAGGGATTTCTTGTCTCCCAACACCATCAGTTATAGTGACTGCTTGCTCATAGAAGCAAAAGTCTGTGCTTATCTAGTTGAGCCAAAGGCTGTATACCAAGGTCCTAGCTGCCTGTCTTGTGTTTCTTTCCCTGGGCATAGGTGCCCAAACAGCAATGTTGAGATGGATATTACTGGTTTTGATGGCAACCACATGTTTCTAAGAGGTTAGGCAATTGTGGCTCCAGGAGCTGGTTTCTCAGCAGGAGATAAATACCATTTCTTAGGGTAGAAAAGATGACTATTAACAGAATACTATAGATCAGCGGTTCTCAACCTGTGGGTTGTGACCCCTTCGGGGGTTGAACGACCCTTTCACAGGGGTCACAGGGATTGCCTAAGACCATCAGAAAACACATATTTCTGATGGTCTTATGAACTGAGACACAACTCCTCTATCCATCTCCTGGAGGGTCTGCCCACATGCAGATACGCCCACATACAAGTATTAAAGGGTCCTGGCATTAGGAAGGTTGAGAACCACTGCTATAGATGAAAGGATTAAGAAACCTCAAGCCATACTCTGGTTTGCCAGAATTTATGGAGCTTGACCAAATTGTTCAGTCAGTACACATCTGAGGTGAAAGTCAATCACTATTCTGTAGTCCTACAAGGTATTTTATCTTTTAAGTATTTATAATCTGGGAGTTTCATTGGATACTGATTCATATTTTAAGTATTGCCAATGAACGTTTATGAATCTTTTGTGTTTTAAGCATTGTTTGGTAGGGAAATAAATAAATAGCTGCCTATATCTGAAGAAGAAAAAGAAAACTCTTTGTTCTTTTTGCTTATTTTCATTTACAGTATCCTCAGTGTCTTTATAGACCTTATCTCAAAGATTTCACGGGAAAAAATGTGTAATAATGTCATCTGTGATTATTTTCCCATTATTTTAGTATCTTCCCCTCTTTGAGAAATCTTAAATATCATGTGTCATTTCAATAATTAAAAGAAGATGCTTAAGCAATCTACAAAGGAAAATATAATTGGATAATGTATCTTCCCCAGATTATGACTTGTAGTAATATGGAAAAAAAGCACATTCGTCCATTTATGCACATATCTTGGACATAAACTGCAACAATGAGTTAAGCTCATCAAAATAAAAGGAAAAAAATTAATTTTTGTCAAATTTGGAAAACTGTGATGTCCTCTCAGTTATCTCAAACCGCCTACACACACACACACACACACACACACACACACACACACACACACAAAATGCCATATTTCTGGGAATCATGTGACCCCTTGATCCCCAAATAATCAAAATTGCACATGACCCAAATGGCAGTAAAGATATAAAAAGAATGTAACCACCTAGCAGGTAGACACTATTTCAGCTATATCTTTGTATCCTCAAGTACCTTGAAGAGTTTATGGCATATAGAAGGCACTTAATAAATGCTTGTTGATTGATTGGTTGAGGATGAGTAAAAATAATTACGATATATTGCCAACAATGATATGATGGAATAAAAAGTATAAAAGGCAAACATGGAAATATATGATTGGAAAAGGTGATGGACCAGTCATCTAGTGAGAGCAAAGGATAAGAGATCATGGAGGAAAAAGACCTCTATGGAGGCATCCAACATAGACAAGATACCCTTTATAAGATTTATGGAGGAACATGAGGAAGAATCGCATACAAGGAAAAGGAATAGATGAGCTGCTATTGATATCAATAGTCATATATATATGTGTGTATATATATATATATGTATATGAGAGATCATGGATCCATCTTAGTATGAACTTGAAGGAGTTTTGTAAGGACTAATTCTCTGAGCTCACATAGTCCAAGTAGCTCCTTAATTTTATATTAGAAGAAACTAAGGTCTAGAGTACCTAAGTGACATTCCTGTGGTCCCATATTGAGAAAGCAGCAGAACTAGGATTTAAATACAGGTCATCTAACTCTAGATCTATCAATTATCATACTTCACTATACTCTTGTGGCAGCATAACTTATTACACACCTGGGGCCATAGACTCTGAGCTCAGTTGGAGGAGAAACATAGGCTTCTACTGAAGGTAGACACAACCATGAAAAGAATTTTAGATTTATGCCATGATGTGATAGACCATTAGAAGCAATGTTTGCATATTCTTAACCTGAAAAGTAGTCATCATGGAGAGTGAATTACAAGATCTGAGCTGAGGATATTTTTAATTATTATGTGTGTTGAATTGGGAAGCATGTGCAGAACAGGGGGAGGAAGGTACACAAGAAACTGGAAGAACCCAACAGAAAGAGAAGTACATGTTTCAATCTCTCTTCCTTTCTTTCACAGTGGAGATGTTAGGGAGGCATTAAAATGTTCTTGATGGCCCAAGAATTAAATCAATCTCCAGTGTAAATAATGAATACATCTATGCCAGATTTAACATTCTTCTTTAAAGTCAGTTCTGGAGTTAACATTTTTCATCCTAAACAACTCTGAAAGACTTAGGATCAACAAAATTCCAGAGGACTCATGATGATGCTGGTCTCTGGACAGAAAGGTAATAGGCTCGGAATGCAAATTGAGTCCTCTCTGTGTTTTGGATGTCCCATATAGAAATTCATTTTGCTTGACTATTCATGTTTGTAACAGGGATTTGGTTTTTTTCTTCTTTTTTTCAATGGTGAAGGAGGACAAAGAAGGGGTGAAGCATAAAATGTGGACTTTTGTCAATGGAAAAAATAATGTAAACAATTTGATGTTCTCAAGTTCCTTATACTTTTCACATGTAAACTTTTGATGCCCTATGCTCTAGGATCCCTTCTATCTCTAATACTTTATGTCCTTTGTCTCAGTATTCTGTGTTCTAAGGTTCCTTACAGCTCTAGATTATTATTTTGTTCCTAAGAGTCTATGACTAGATGGAAATGTGGAAAGAAAAAAAATCAACTCACAAAGTCTGATTTCAGCTAGTACTGTAATTAATCTGGGCAGAGATCATCAGTTGGGGTTAAAGAGGTTATATGGAAGAAAGTCAATGTACAATAACTTTGCTTCATGGTTTCCTAAGGGACTGGCATATTTAAGAGATGCCCCTTGGGTACATATTCAGCCCATTCCTTATAGTTTATTTCTCAGAGTATATCAGACTAGGTTTTCTGTATGTTAGTAGAGGACTATTATTTCAGATAAGCAAAAAGGGCCTATATTAAATCTTATTTTAAGTACCCAATCTTATCCTCTACCAGGAAGACTTTTGCTCCTTAAAAAGAAACAAACAAGGGTGAGAAAATAGTTAATCCCCAAACTGCAAACATCACATCTGGAGAAATAAGACTATACCACATAATATTCTGCAACCCTTCTTATAAGGCAGTTGTGCTATGCAGCTTCTGATGGATTTTTCATAATGATTATAATGTGGCCCTAGGCCCAAGGGATCACATCTATTGCATATAAATAAAACACTTAAAATCTGTTTGCTCTAATAGTCTATCTACTTATTCTGAAAGCCATCTATTGTTATAGAAAGACTCATAACCAAATATAGATTAATAAAATTTTGGAACTGCAATTATTTTCTAATTATTGTAAATCCCATTAAGCATTGCAATTTTGTTAAAAAAAAGTTCAAATTGTAACATTTTAGAGCTAGAAGGGAAATAAGGGAGGATCTAGCCCAACTCTTTCATTTTAGAGATAAAGAAACTGAGGTCCACAAATGAGGAAAAACACTCTCAAAGTCAGAGAGAGAGAGAGAGAGAGAGAGAGAGAGACAGAGACAGAGACAGAGACAGAGAGAGACAGAGACGACAAGATGGAGAGAGAGAGACAGAGAGACAGAAAGGGAAGAGAAGAGAGAAAGAGAGAGAGAGAAAGAGGGAGAGAGAGGGAGGAGAAAGGGGAGAGGAGCCAAGACTAGAATCCTTATCCCTAAACTAGATTCAATTCATAGACTCCATAAGAGGTATTATATAACCCAGTAGAAAGTTGCAGAGCTGGGAGACTTAGGTGTGAATCCTTATTCCAATACTAATAATTCGTGTGCCTCTGGGAAAGTCACAATGCCATGCAATGTTAATTGCCTCATCAGAAAGGTGGCAGTGTTGATAATCATAATTTGCTTTCTGTAGCACTTGCAAGAAACAGTATGCATAGTGGCTAGAAAAGCTCAAAGCCAAGAAGACTTGATTTTAAGTTTTACCTTTGACTCATACTAGCTGTGTGAGCCTGGATAAATCGTATGGCCTCTAGCTGAGGCAGCTAGGTGGCACAGTGATAGAGAGCTGGGCCTGGAGTCAAGAAAACTTGAATTCAAATCTAGTATCAGATGCTTATTAGCTCTGTGATACTCGACAAGTCACTTAACTGCTGTCTACCTCAATTTTTTTCCACTATAAAATGAGGATCATAATAACACCTATCTCATAGAGTTATAAAAGATCAGATAAGATCATATTTGCAAAGTACTTGGCACACAGAAGGCATTGAACAAATGCTTATTTCCTCCTCCCTTTAGGCAACTCTGTAAGACCACACATTACAGAGAAGTTGTCAAATTTTAGACACTGACAGAGGAAGTTTCTTCAGTTGGGAGTTTTCTGTACCAATGAAAACATAGTTCCAGGCCCTATCGCTTAAAATTTACAAAGCAGCTTCTCACAATAACCCTCTGAGGTATAGAGTATTCATTTCATATAACAGCAGAAATAATGAAGACAAAAAAGGCATTCACAGATGGAGCTGGCAGTAGGCTAACAAATGGATGGAAAATAGATCAGATCATTTGGCATTTCTAAAATGATCTCTTTCATCATCATTGATGGTAGAACCACTACATGTGTGATGTGTGATTTGTGATAACTGGATAGAAGAAAAGAAATGGAATGTAGTGGAATTGGAGCTTCATTTGGAATAAAAAATATGCAAAAATTGCATAGGATGAGAAGGCATGGGTAGAATATGTTTTATATCAAAGGAAAGCAAAACCCATGTCAATAATATCATAGAAACGATGGAGAATTTATATATGATTGTGCACAGAAAATTCATACATTGTAGTAGTAGGAAAAAAATGATGTCAACAATAACAACAGTAATCTTGGAGTCAAAAGACCTTCTGTCCCAAGTCTACTGCCTTATGCCTATTGGACCCTAGGTGAGTCATATAATTTAGAACTAGAGAGGATCTTTGTCCAATCTTTTTATTTTCTTCAGATGTCACAGATATAGTAAGATCATCCAATCCATAATTAAGATTCAGATTTTCTGTGGCTGCAAATCTAGTACTCTCTCTACTACACCATATATCACTTCAATCCTGATCATTAGTTTCCCTATCTGTAAAATGAGGGTGATAATTTCGGTACTCCTTAGCTCACAGGGCTTTTGTGAGAAAAGCAAACCTTACAGCACTATCGAAATAAGAATTCTAATTAAGAGTTATTTAAATAAGCATATACTTAGCTGAGTGAAGCAGTGGATAGAGCAGTGGTTCTCAACCTTCCTAATGCCATGACCCTTTAATACAGTTCCTCATGTTGTGGTGACCCCCAACCATAAAATTATTTTCGTTGCTGCTTCATAACTAATTTTGCTACTGTTATGAATCGTAATGTAAATATCTGATATGCAGGATATATTTTCATTGTTACAAGTTGAACATAACCCACAGGTTGAGAACCGCTGGGATAGAGTGTTGGGTCCGGAGTCAGGAAAACTTGAGCTCAAATGTGGACTCAAGACACTTACTAGTTGTGTGATGCTGGGCAAGTCACTTGATTTATAAGTTTTTCCAACCATAAAATGGGTATAATAACAGTACTTACTCTCTAAAGTTGTTGTTGTGAAAATCAAGTGACTTAATATTTGTAATGTGCTAACTACAGTACCTGAGGCAGCCAGGGGATACAGTGGACAGAGCACTGGGCCTGGAGTCAGAAAGACCTGAATTCAAATCTGGCCAAGGATACTTACTAGTTATGTGTGACCCTGGGCAAGTCACTTTACCCCTTAGTACCCCTAGTATCTTTATAACTAAATAACAAGGACACTTTTTCAAAGTAAAATGACAGCTTGACTTGTATGTGAGAGGCAGAAGACCTCACTTTGATACCTGGCCCCACTAGTAATTAGCTTTGTAAACTTATCATTTTGCCCCTCTCTGCTTGATCCATTAAGTGAAAGTACAGAAACAGATACTTTGTATCCCTTCTGATCCCTTCTCACTACCATACTGGTATTGATCTTGCCCCCTGCCCAGGTCTGACGTTCTTTAATTCTCTTCACAACTCATAGAATCTCAGAACCATGGAGTTAGAAAGGACTTCAGAGGCCATCTACTATTGCAAATCATAACTGAAAAGAAATGCCTCTAATGGGAGCCATCTCTAGGGCAGAGGGGTAAAGGAGGGAACAAAAAGAAAGCATGACTTTATCATATATTTAAAAGAAAAAGCAAGTTGTACATAATAAATTTGCAGTTTTGTGTTAAAATAAAACAACAGCCTACAAAGACTGACCAGAAAACCGGTCCTCAAGCCCCTTCTTAAAGGTCTCCAATGAAGGGAATCTCACCACCTCTAGAAGTAGCCCCTCTTCCTTTGGCACAGCTCTAATCATTAGGAAGTCTTATTTTGTTTATTTGTTTCTTCCTGATATTAAGCCTAAATTAGTGTCTTTGGAGCTCTCTGTTTCTGCCATCTTGGTCAAAACAGAACAAGTTCCTCTTTCACATGAGAGCTCTTCAAATATCTAAACAGACTTATGTCTGCTCCCCACACTGACTACATATACAACTCTTCTCCAGTTCCTTTAACAATCCTGATACATCATGGAGTCAATGCCCTTTAACATTCAGATTGCCCTCTTTTGGACACATTCAGGCTTATTTCTCTCTCCTAAACCATAGCTCCCCCAAAATGAACACAGTACGCTAAATAGTCTGACCAAGGCCAAGGGCAATGGGATTATCACCTCATTATAAAGTCATATATTGAAAGCTTCCTTTTTAATGCAGACCAAAAGCATATTAAGTATTTTGGGTTGCCACATACCTCTGACAACTCATATTAAGCTTGTAGTCCACTGAACCCGCATCTTTTTCAAGTAATTTGCTGTCTTCACTTGCCCCCCATCCTTATATTTGTGAACTTAATTGTTTGAACCCATGTATAAGATTTGACATTTATACCTATTTAATGTTTCATATTAGATCTAGTATAATGCTCTATCCTTCAAAGATCTTTTTAGATCCTTATTGTTATCTAGAGTGTTAGTTATCTTCCTAGTTTTGTAGTATTTGCAAATTTTTTAAGTATGCCACATAAACCTTTATCTACATCACTGACAAAAATATTAAGCAGTACATGGCCTAGGACTGATACCTGGGGCACTCCACTGGACTTCCTCCCCACATGACATTAAACCATTAACAACTTCTCTTTCAATGCAGACACTATGAATCAGTTATTTATGTATTTAACTATATTATCCTCCAACCCATATCGGTCTTTCTCTTTCACAATAAAGTACCAAAAATTTTATCAAAATCTTTGCTAAAAACTTAGTAAAATGTATCTATTTCTTTCTCCTGATCTAGCAGTTTAATAGCCCTGCCAAAATGAAATGTTTCATTTGGCAAGACTTGTCAGTGAGGCTGTGCTTATACTTTGTAATCATTGCTACCTGTATTACACTTTTCCTAATCCTCTTTTTTAGAGATCTGCTGCAGAATTTTCCTAGTAATTGATTAGTCTAATGATAAATGATTAGATGGCAATTGTGTATATTAAGTTTCTAATCCTCAGTGGCCAAATTGGACACAAGAAGGGGCCCAAAACAAACTAGAAGTTTTAAATCTTGTAAATCATGAAGATAGAAATGCACTTGATGCTTGTGGTAATGAACACGAGCCATATAAGAGAAAGATGTCCTTTTCTGTAGAGCCTAGGTACCACAGTGACATGTGAAAGGGTAAATTACCAGGAATGAGCCCAGTTGAATGGGTCTAAATGGTAGTAATGAAATGAGTTTCAGAACATGGAAATGGCTACTGAATATTCAGGCATACTCCCCAAGGGAATGGCTGGATGAATTAGCAATATCTCTTTAGGTAAGTGGTCACTGGCATTCCAGAGAATCGGGAGAGGCAGAGGTTCTAGAATCTAGATTGTAGAAGACAAAGACTGATTGTCAAGAGGACTGAAGAGTAGACATAATCAGCCTTTCCTATCTCTGAATTGGGCAGCGGGTGGGGGGAGGCCCTAAAGGGCTCCTCACATGGCTCAGAGTACCACTGTCTACTTTGCTTCAAAGCCGATAATTGAAGGATTTTCTCTGGCAAAGCAGCCAACCTTTCATCTCACACTTCTACAAAACAACTACCCATGTTGTTTCTCCTGAGTGTAAAGGGTGTTGATGACCACATCATATGGAACTCATTACCTAGCAACCATTCTTCAGCAAGCCTATTTGGTACTTTTCCAGAAGAGATGTTTTCTTGTACTCCTATTCTTTCCTCTTCCCCCTCCTCTCTTTTCCTGTTTTTCTCTTTCTTTCTTTTTCTGTCTCTCAGTATGATTTTCTATTAGGGTTGCCCTCCAGGCAGTATCTGATTTGCTTAGGCAGGATTTTATCACTGAAACTGATTATTTCTTACTAATACAGAATGTTATGGCTGTTTTATGCTTTGATGTTGATCCCACCTACCTACTTCTGTCTTTGTCTCTGCCCCCTGACTCTTTCACATGTGCGAACTCACCACATGCAATGATTGGTCAAAAACTTCAAAGATCAGGCCTGAAGGGAGCCTTAGAGGTCAACTAGTCCAACAACCATAATTTTACAGATGAGAAAACTGGAGTCCAGAGAGATTAAAGCATTTATCCAAGACAGAGACCAAGGAAGTGGCAGAGTTAGGATTCAAACCTGGGGCACTTCAAATCCAATGCTCTTTCTACTACATGTCTGTACCCCCAAATTAAGTGACATATCATTTCTGAGACCTGCTATATCTTATTTCCACAGACCCCTTTCAGAAAATAAAGAATTCATGCTAGGTTAGACTCCAAATTCTCTGTAGGCCAGAATTCTTTCTCCTTTATAATGAACTGAATCCACACTCCCTGCAAAATGTATTTTTGACCTGAGTAGGTAGGAGCTTCTGTACTAAACCTCAAAGATTCTAGGTGAGGAGTGCTTGGGAGATTTGATGACACTCCCAGGGATGGGTAGAAGATAGAGGTTTAAGTCTGTTTTGTTTTGTTTTAAATCATTGAATGTGATGCAACAGAACAGAGGAGCAGGAAGGGGACATTTGAAAAGAGGAGAAGCTGCCTGACCCTTCTGTTGGGTAACAGCTCTTACAAGTGGCCATGAAACCAAGAGGCAAAAACCACAGAAGGAATAACATGGGATCTAACACTGATATAGGCTACATTGTACTTAAGACTGAAACAGAGTGTTTGGGTATTTTTCCCTTGTTTATTATTTTGACTGTACCAGACTTTTAGAGAGGTCATATGATTTAGTGGCAAGAACATTGACACTATAGTCAGAGGACTTAAATTTGAATCTGAAGTAGATTACCTACTATGTGTAACCTTAGGCTAGCAATTTCACTTTTCAGTGCCTTCATTTCCTCATTTGTAAAATTTATCTGTTGGACAAGATGATATCTTGAGTCCCTTCTGACTCTGGATTCTATTGCCAATAGGAAGTTCCTCTCACCACATATCTCTAAAGTAGCAGTTCTCAAAAATGTGGTCTTAAGATATTATCAGGGGGTCCCTGAGGTTAAGACTATTTTCAAAATAATACTAAGATGTTTTAATTTCTAACATGGTAAATTAAAAAATAACCCATATAAACAAAAACTCTTTGAGGAGTTCACAATGCTTTTTAAGATTATAAAGAGGTCCTGATTTAGAGAAGTTAGAGAATCAGTGCTGTAATGATTCTCCTGAGTCTAACAGACTGGAAATGTTTCTTCAAGAACAAGTAATTAAATTAAGATCTATGAAGAGAGAGGTTTATGATGCAGATAGTACAAATACTATTAGCCCATTTTACATATTTAAAAATGAGATTTCTAAAGACAAGTGATTTATTAAAGGTCATGCAGCTAGAAAATGGCAGAGAGGGCATGAGGATTCTATTCAATTCAACTCAATGTACTTTTATTGAGCACCTTCTATTCTGACACTAATTCTTGCTCCAAGTCTTTTGACTCAAAGTCCAGTCTTCTTCCCATGACTAGACCAAAATCTTGTTACATCTTCTTATAGTTCAGTCATTTCTTACAAACAAACATTTGATACGTGTATATTGTCTAGAGAGAATTATTCTTGGCACTGGAGAAGATGTAAAATATGTGACATTACATCAGATACCGTCCTTGTCCTCATGGAGCTCACCCAACACAGATAACTACAGTATGAAATATTACATGTGAAATTTGTTAATCACAAAACAAAATCTTGTATGATATAAGAGAGAAGGAATGCTTGTTAAGGAACTTAAGGAATCAGGGAAAGATTTTTGGAGAAATTGTCAATGGAATTCAGTTCTAAAGGATGGGTTGAATTCAACAGGATTAAAGAGAAACGTTCCAAGCAAGAAGAACAATGACAACAGAGGCATGGAGGCCAGGGACACAGTGCATATTAAGGAGATAGTGAAAACTGTGCAGTTTGGCTTAAGAGTAGAGGGCATGAAGGGGATTCATATAAGAGATGGTTAGGAAAGGTGAGGGAGAGCCAGATTTTAATTGGAGGCAAAATTGAACTTTTACAGAGTAAGACTATTTCTTCTCCACACTGATAGCAAGCCCATTATGAGGCCATGTTGCTTCTGGCCAAGTAGGTTCCAAAGAAATCTTACTTGGTCAGTTTTAATTTTTTTTTGAAGAGTAGGTCCTTGAAGTTAGAATGATTCCTTGAAAACTAGATTTAGAACTAGGGTGGACCTTAGAAAATAGAATGTTAGTACACTACAGCTAAATGATGCAGTGGATCAAATACTGGACTTGGAGTCAGGAAGACCTGAATTGAAATGAAGCTTCAGATATTCACCAGTTGTTTAGTCACTTAATCTCTTCCTGCCTCAGTTTCCTCACCTGTAAGATGAGAAGAATACTAGCAGGGCAGCTAGATAGCTCAGTGGATAGAATTCTGGAGCTGGGAGTCAAGAACTCTTTCTGAGTTAAAATCTGACCTCAGGTACATACTTGCTGGGTGACCCTGAGTGGGTCACTTAACCCTGTTTGTCTCAGTTCTTCATCTGTAACTTGAGCTGGGGAAGGAAATGGCAACCCACTCCAGTATCTTTGCCAGGAAAACCCCAAATGGGGCACGGAGAGTCGAACATGACTGAAATGACTGAACTGCCTACCTTACCTGGTTATTGTGAGGATCAAATGAGACTATATTTGTAAAGTGCTGCACAAACCCTTGAGGTGCTCTATAAATACTAATGATTATTACCTAGAACTTAAACTATTAGAATGGAATGCAAGTTAGAATGCAGTCGTTAAAAGAGATTAGAATGTTTGAACTCTCAAGAGGAATTGAGAAAACATTGAGTCACATGTCTTCAATTCTACATGTGAGGAAAATAAGGCCCTTTGAGTTTAATATATTCTTCTGGAAATCTGTACTCACATAGATGGTCTCATAAGCTTCCTGATGCTTTCTGTTTCTATTATTGAATCCTGTTCAGCTTTAGGGGAAAGTAGCAATTAAAACCTCAGAGGTAAAGATGGTCAGAATTAATCTTTAACACCTTAATCCATTCATTCTCCTACTTCCAATCATCAGCTTGTCAAATTAAATCCCTTGTTGAAGCAAGGAGACTCTGGTGGGTCAGGAAACAACAGTAATTGTATTTAGTGGAGGTACCTTCCACTTATTCACCCTGTGACTTGGGTGTAAGACTTTTTTTTTTTTTTTGCCTAGATTTTTTGCACTAGGACCCATGGGGTTTATTTTTCCAATGCCTCACCCAAACTCCAGCCAATCTCACCCTAATATAACCAGACTATGTGATATAATACTCAGTGAATATTGTATACATGTGAATATATATGTATGTGTGTGCACGTGAATATCTATGCATATAAACACATTAACATTGTCTTTTCATCATTCCCAAGAAATGATCATCTGTTGACCACTTGAACACATCCAGTGACAAAGAAATCACTGAATCCTGAAGTAAGTTTGTCTTCCTTTGTCAGGTCCATCTGGTTTCATGGAAAGGAAAATAATTTTATGACTGATCAAGTTCATCCATCACCAAGTTTTATGAGCTTGCACAATCATGTGGTGGACAAAACATTGGTCACTTTGTCGACCCTGCATATGCCAGTTATCTTTTCTGAGTCTCAGTGTCCTCATGCAAAAAATGAAGGGAGTAATGACCTCTAAAGTCCCTTCCAACTCAAAATTCCACGATCTTGTGTTGCCCTTCTCAGAGCCTCAATTTCCTCATCTGACAAGTGGGAACAAAAATATGCAAATGAACTGTTTCACAGGGTTGCAGAAAAAGGATGCCAAGGGATCATTTCTCAGTTTCTCCCAGGGCTGTGCTTTCTCCACCTCCTTTTCCCCCCTCCAGGGGTGGGTAGTGGCTGTATTTAGAGCCTTAATCTTCCTGGGCAGTGGACCATCCCGAATGGCACCGTCACAGGCAGCACTGAAGTCCTCTGACTGATTGCTTGCTGATTTGCTTTGCCATTTTAGTCTAGCTGCATATAGAAAGTATTATGAAATAGTTTTCTTGTTCCATACATTAAATTTGAGACTACTCCAGTAGGGAGCTATAGAATGAAGGATGGTTACGGGGAGCTGGTTAGCTTAGGAACTGTACTGTGGGAACTTAGTAAATAATAATCGTCCTTTATAATACTACTGCATTAAAAAATTTTTTTTCAAAGCACTTTTATGTCCATTAGCTCATTTTATCCACACAACAGCCCCATGACACTTGCAGGGGGAAGAATTCACAGGATCATAGCTTTATAGGATCGCAGAGATGGAAAAGAGCTCAGGGGCCACTCAGTTCAACCAGTAACAGAACAAGAGTTGTCTCTCTACCATCCCTAAAAAGGTGTCATGCAGATAATGCAGATAATGCTTGAAAATCATCAGTGTGGATGGACCCACTACTCCTTGAAGTAGTCCATGCCACTTTGGGTAGCCCTACATCAGAAATTTCCCTGTGAGCCTGAATATGTCTCTCAACAATTGCCACCCACTGCTCTGAGTTGTGTTCTCTGGAGTAGAACTAATTAGTAGTAGAACTATTATTACTAGTAGTACTAGGAATAGAACTCCCTCTTTTGGGTGACAGTCCTTCAGATTGATGAAGAGAGATGTCAGATTCCTCCCCTAGATCTTCTCCTCCAAGACAAAATACCTGCAGGGCAGCTAGGTGGCGCAGTGAATAGAGCATCAGCCCTGGAGTCAGGAGTACCTGAGTTCAAATTTGACATCAGACACTTAACACTTACTAGCCATGTGACATTGGGCAAATCACTTAACCCCCGTTGCCCTGCCTTCCCCCCCCCCCAAAAAAGAAGATAAATGTGTCTGTTCCCTCACCCTACCTCATGCTTTTATTCCTGCAATTAATCTTCTTGTGGAATGGTATCTGATATTATGCCCATTTATCAGATAAAGAAAACTGAAACTCAGAGAAGTGGGATGATCTCATCTCCCTTCCTGTCATACTTGTTTTCTTATACTTTATCCCCCTCCACCTGTTCCATGATCCAGCTACAGTGGTACCTGATGCTCCTCACAAACAAACTGCTATCTCTGAACTCCATGTGATTGCACTGGGGGACCAGAATACTCTCCCATGCCTGCGATAATCTCCCTCCTCAACTCCGTCTCTTAACTCCCTGGATTGCTGTAAGACTCAGCTCCAATACTATGTCCTGCTGGAGGCCACTCTTAGTCCTCTCTGGACTCTGCCACTCCCCCATCCCACCTGAGATTCCCTTGGATCTCCTCTTGATGTATCCTGTATGTACAGTTATGAATACATTGTTTCAACCATTAGAATGTGAGCTCCTTGTTTTGCCTCTCTTTTGGATCCCCAGTGCTCAGGACAGTGCCTAGCACTATAGTACTGCTGATAAATGCTTGTTGACTGACTGACAGACCTTGTCCCAGCTGGCCCCCTGTTCTGTCTTCTGCTTGTGATTTATCTGACTTTGGGAGCCAGCCTCTGGGTCTGGATACTTAGTGCTTTCACTAGCATTTTTTCTGTTATATATCCTAGGGTGAGCAGGACCAAGTGACATCCTCTATCTTTCTCACATGGTTTTTACAACATTTCCCAGATGTGCAAAAAGCACTTCTCCAACATTTTTTTTCTTTCCTTTTCTCTCTTGATTCTTATCCATTTCCCAACACTGACCTTCTGATGTTCTCACTGTATCACATGCAGATCTCATTCATTCCTTTGCTCTTGCCATTCTTCCTGCCTACAGTGTTCTTTTCTTTCCTCTGTCTTGTTAAATCCTGTCAGCTTGTGAGGGCTCATCCCAAAGACCACCTCCAGCAAGGAATGGCTAAGTCCACACTGAGCTCTGAACTCTATTTAAAGCCTGAGTCACTCATCCTATTTCATCATGTTTCTTAAATTCTCTTACATTTTCATAAACTTTAGGCTTATGTCCCTTTTCAAAGTGTCAGTCCTGTGAAAGCAGGTACCATGTCATGTAACTGTGTTATATCAATACACACACACACACACACACACACACACACACACACACACACACACACACACACAAGGTTTTGTGCATAGAATACTAATCCAAACTTCAGAGACAGCATCATAGTGGAAGTTTCCAGACCGGGAATTACAAAACCCAGCTTTTTCCCTAGTCTGATATGTAATTGATTTAAAACTGGGAGGGACCAGAGAGACTATCCATTCAATCAACAATAAGCCAAACAAGGAGCATTTATTAAGTGCCTACTACATGCCAAACACTACTGTCCGTTCTCTCCTTCCTTCATTTTACAGATGAGGAAGCTGAGTTCCGGGAGGGGGTGGTAAATGACTTGTTCTAGGTCACATAGATAGTGAGCATCTAAAGTGGAGTTAGAAGCCAGGTCCTCAGACTCCAGTACAGGGATCTTTTTATTGTACTGTTTTCTGTTTCTTTATTTATAAGACAAAGAGGTCAAGATAGATGTCTTTGAAGTTTCCTCCACCTTTTACATTCTGTGATTCTATGATCCATGTTGAGATCTTAGTTCTGATACTTTTTAATTCTGTCACTGTTGGAAAGTCACTTTCTGATGCTAAGTTTCTTTAAAAATGGGAAAATAATGGAAACAGTAACATTTGAACCACCTGCCTTACTGTGTTGTTGAAAATTCTCTGTAAATTGCAAAGAGGGATATAAATGAGAACTATTATTATTATTTTATTACTATTATTAATAAAATGATTTTAGAACCTGGAATATTAGAACTAGTACTTTAGAAGAAAGAATACAAAAATTATATACATATTATAATATAATATATGTGTATGTGTGGCGTGTATATATCGTCTATTTCAACACACTAATTTTATAGGGGAGGAAGGAAAGGAAGTTCTCATATGATCAGAGATAGAGAACTGCAAGGTATCTCAGAGGCCACCTCATTCAATGTCGTCATTTTACAGATGAGGAAAAAGAGGCCTAGGGAAGCCAAGCAGCTTGCCCAAAGTGACATAAAGAGTCAGTGACAGAGGCAGGATTTGAACCCAGGTCCTTTGCCTCTAGAACCATTGTTTCTTCCACTACACCATGTTTATTTAGCCCAAGCTCATTAAGTTGGTTCTTGTTCTACCATACTCTGCTAATTCACCAAGTAGCATGCAGCAAGCTTCTCCAGGTCTGAAAGGGTTACATCTTTGTCCTTCTAATCCTCAGTACCTAGCATTAACCCTGGCACATAATAGATGTCTAATAATTGCTTGTTCAGCTATCAAATCTAATCGTAGTGTGTTGTTATGAAGTTATTTTCTCATTTGAATAGCAGTAAAAATTGGATGTGAGGGGGCTAAAGGGGACACCATTCTGATGCTTCCTTGTTAGTTCCTCTCCCAGTCCTTCTTTATAATGAAATACCAGATTAACCTTTCCCCAAATACACCATGTGCACAGAGGAGACCTTCCTAGCTGGTTTGTTCCATCCTTCAATTTCAGAGATTCAGCTGGAACTTATCACCAGCAAGGGCCTGCTTAGTATGCACAAGGGGGAGTCCCTCCAGTCTACACTGCAGCAGTGATCATAGCATCTCTTATACATTTTCACATGCAGCCTTCTCGCTGTGGGAACTACAGGATGCATTTCTCAACAGCAGGAGTAATGAACCCCAGAACACACCAAGGCTTTGCTTGTTTCCAAAACGACATCATAAATTAACAGAATTTTTTTCCCTCTAACACCAACCAGAGGATGGGCGCATTTCACTCAGCAATTAATCTTGCCTGATCTATATTAAATATTTATCTGCTGAAATGAGTCCTGTATTGTAGTGATATTTTTCATTATAGGACTTTATCATATCCAACGAGATTTCCATCCACCAAACTCCCTTGTATATATTAAACCCAAATTTCCTGTGAAATGACACATCTTTCTTGGCAGTGACCTTTTTTCTCTGCAACAAGGTACTGATATGTGGGAATTTACAGGGTGATAAATACTTTTATTGAGTAGGCGGGAGTTGAGTAAGCCTGTATTTGTTTCCCTAATAAAAATCCAAGTTGAAGCTGGATGATGAGGTCCCCATTTCAACAAAATAGGGGCCAAGGTCTGAATTCCTGATTGAGAAAAGAAGACTGACCACAGTTTCACTTGGCAAAATGAAAGACGAAGAATAATAATAATAAATATATAATAATTATAATATACTTTGCATGTACATTGTAGATAAATATAGATTTTATGTAGTATCTTATTTAATATGCATTATTTTTTTCAGCTGTAAGTTAATGTGTTGTACTAGAGAACCTGTAAGTTCCCCACTGTCTCTAAAATTCTGTTAAATCTGAAAGCTCATAACAACCCTGTAAAGCATTTAGGGAAGGAATTTTTACCCTCATTTTAGAGAGAGCTTACATGACCTACCCATAATCATACAGCTACTTTGTCACAGAGGAAGGGCTTGAGCCTAGGTTCAGGTCTCTGTCTACCACCTCAGACTGAGTGTCAGATATGCCATTAACAACAAAAAGTGTTAGCCCAGGCAAAAACAGGAGTCATTTGCCTCTTTTGGGCCTGAGGACCACAGCTTGGAGTCTAGGCAATGCTCATCAATTGAAAATGGGAGGGAGAAGGAATAAATGAAAATCAGGTGAAAGAGCAGAACCAAAGAATAGAGAAACTAGGAAGAGAAGGAAATAAGAAAGAATGACGAAAGACAGAAAAGGAAGGGGGCATATTATGAAGAGTAATACTTTGACATTAATTATTTCTTAGATAGAACCTACACTATAATCTGCTTCCTGTTGCCCCATGGTGCCTGAGATCTGGGTGTAGGATCCTTTGAATAGCAACCCCAGAAATTCTAGGATTCTATTCTTTGTTCTTGGATGAATTTTCATTCTTGTAAAATTGAAAGGAATCGAATGAATTATGATTGATGATGATGAAGGTAAAAATCATAAGAGTGGCATTAGTGTCACAGAGGTAACAGTGATGGCAACAATGGTCATGATGAATATATGAGATGGTGATGGTACTGATAGGTATGGTTATGGGTATGATAGTGACAACGCTAATGGTAATGATGGAAAAGGAGCAAGGCAAATTAGAAGGAACATTGAATTTGGAACCCAGATGATTTGGTTTCAATTCAATTTGATTCAATTCACCAAATGCATTCTAAATTATAGAGACACAAAAATGAAAAGAAAAAGCTCTTACGTTAAATAAAAGATGTTGCATTCCATTGGATTATGATATAACATGCATATGTAAGGAGATATAAGGTAACTGGAGGAGGGAAAGAGAATTAATAAGTGGGGAAGATAGAGGCAGGAAAAGCATTGCATAGTAGGTGGCATCTGAAGTGATGTTTTGAAGGAAGCTAAAGATTCTAAAAGACAAAGCTTTCGAAGTATGGCATATGGTCTATGCAAAGACAGAGAGATAGAGATAGGATGTCAAGTTCAGGGAAAAGCTAAATGGCTCAATCACTTTGTGCATGAAGAGAGGCAGCATAAAACGTGTAGCAAGCTAGGTGGAAGGCAAATTTTGAAGGTCTTTAATTGCTGACTAAGGCATGTATTTCTATTTAATCCTCAGGTACTGAGGAGCTCCTATAGATTTTTGAGCAAAGGATTAGCATGATCAGCCCTCTAAAATGGGAATATTAACCTGGTAACTGTGTGGAGGATAGATGAGAGAAAGTATAGACTAGAAGCTGGAAGACTAATTAGAAGGTTACTACAAAAGTCAAAGGATTATTCTGAATTTGGGTGGAGGCCATGTAAGTGAGAAGACAGGAACAGATTTGAGAGACATTCCAGTTGTAGAGAGAACAGGGTTTGGAAAGTGTTTTGAAACATCAGATGGGGCTGAAAGAAAAGGAAGAGTTAAGTATATGAGCTAAGTCGTGAAAATGAGTGACTGTAAATATGGTAGCATCCTTAAAAGAAATAGGGATGTTTGGAGGAAGAATGGGGTTGGGGAAGTAAACTGAATTTAAAAATCCAAGATGGCATTGACATGAAAATATGGGATTGAATTTCAAGAGAGAAATAAGGACTACATCAAACAGGGATTGGGGATTGTAGAGATATGATAATTGAACTCATGGGAGCTCATGATGTCACAACAAGAAAATATAGAGAAAAAGGAGGAGAAGCAATGTGACATAGTAGAAGGAGTTCTATGGAGTAAGGAAGATCTGAGCTTGAATTCTTCCTCAGGCATTAATTGTGTGACCCTTGGCAAGTCACAAACTTTTAGTACCCATTCCTTATCTGTAAAATGAGAGGGTAGGACTAGGTTTCCTTTAAGGTCCCTTAAGCATAAAAATGGTAATCTAAGAGTGCTCAGGACACAGCCTTGGGGGATGTCTACACTTAATAGATGGATGATGGATGATGTAAGAAGTTAGATTAGTTAGAAAAGGAAGCTACTAAGAAGTGATCCAGTAAGTAGGAGTACAACCTATAAAGAGAAGCAAGGCAGAAGCCAAGAAAGGAGAGAGTATCTAGGAGGTTTGAATCCTGGCTTTGACAATAAGTAGCTTTATGACCTTTGGCAGATCATTTCCTCCCTCTGGGTTGCAATTTCCTCACCTGTTAAATAAAAAGGTTAGAACAGATGACCTCTAGAGTATGAATTCTAGGTATAAACCTATGATGTTTTTTGAAAATGATAGTTACAGTGATGATGGTTGTAAGAAACGCAAAGATGAAGATAATGATGGTGGTGTCCTAATGGTAATTAATGTACTACAAATAGAATGCTACCTGGCTATCTCACAGATTTAACAACAAAAGCATTTGTTATCTTGAATAGGCATGGAATGACATAGGTGAAAATTAACATATTAACATTCTCTCTCCCAGGAGTAATTTTTTCTTGTCTAATTGTTTCACTCAACATGAAAAAAAAAATTTTCCCATATGTATGTATGTATGTATGTATTGCTTGTTTGTTTGTAAAAAAATAAAAAAGCAACATTCTCTATTCTGGGCTCTTTGAAAGAATCCTTTTTGCTTTCTTCCAAAGGACAGATAGAGCTTCTTGTGTTTGGTATCAGGCTGTTTGGTTTTTTCAAGGAATTACTATAACAACAAGGCGAAGTCAGTCAGATGATCAAATAGACATATTCTACTCCAGCTCCTCTCACCCTCCTTCCTTCCTCTTCTATGTTCTCCTGTCCTTTTCATCTCTTTCCATCTTTCCCTCCTCTTCCCATTTCTTCTTCCTTTCTTTTCCTTCCCTCTTCCTCTTTTCCCTCTCCTCTCCTTTCCTTTCTTCTCTCACTCCCTCTAGGTTTATTTATTTCTGTCTTTGTCTCTGTTTCCCTCTGTCACTCTCTTTGTCTCCATCTTTCTGTCTCTATTTCTGTTTCTCTCTGTGTCTCTGTCTCTCTGTCAGTTTATTTATCTCTGCAATGTCTTTGTCTCTGTTTTTCAGCCTCTCTCAGTCAGCCTATCTCTGTTTTGTCTCTGTCTTTCTGTCTGTCTCTGTCTCATTCTCTTTCTATCTCTGTCTCTCTGTCAGCTTATTTATATCTGTCTTTGTTTCTCTCAATCCGTCTCTCTCAGTCTATTTCTGTTTTTGTCTCTATCTCACTATCATTTTATTTTCCTGCTTTTATCTCTGTCTTTCCCCTTCTCTTTTTCTCTGTGTCCCTCTCTCTCTGTCTCTCTCTCTCTGTCTTTCTCTCTCTCTCTCTCTCTCTCTCTCTCTCTCTCTCTCTCTCTCTCT
>CM053585.1:248298810-248312190 GCA_028646515.1 Pseudochirops corinnae | reverse complement strand
CAAGCAATAGTTTCCTGGTAGCTCTTCCGCAAAGGCGGACTGATTGATTGCAGATTGGAACTAGCTCCAACTCTCTGTCCCAAATGACAAATGAAGAGCTCTTAAAAATGGAATAAAATATCCCATATGAGGAGAAGTATCTCTGCCAGACCGGGCATGAAAGGCAAAGAGCAATATGAAATGTGTGTACTGCCTGGCCCATCCACAGCCTGCCTCTTCTCAGTATTCACATCATCATCAGCAGGATCATCATCAAAAAGCAGTTATTAAGGCCCCATTTATGTATGGAATAAGTAATGTACAAAGTGATGTTCTAGGAACCTGAGAAAATAGAATGTTAAACACAAAGAATGTTTTGCTTGGAAGATACTTAGAGAACACAGAATGAATATTAGCATATAGGGCCATAGGTAGAAGGGACATTAGACCCTAGACTATAGGAACAGAGAATATAGAGAGACAAGAGAATAGAGAATGTGAGTATTAGAAAAGGCTTAATCATTTCATTTTACATACGGGTAAACTGAGGCCCAGGGAGGCCAAGTGACTTAACTATGGCCAACATGTTAGTGGTTGAAGCCAAAACAAGATCTTCTTCTGACCTGATGTGGTTTGACTTGGAGAAGATCCAAAAGCAAAAAGGAATAATGATAGATAAAAAAGAAAAAGATCAATGCATAAATGAGAAATAAGAATCTATAATTTCATTATCAACCTCTTTGTAGTCAAGTTTGCCTGGAGAAAATCAAAGGTGCAGAGAAATGTAAGCTATCAAAGACTTATCACACTCATTTGATTCATCTATCCTACTCTCCTAGGATTCTCTACTAGATTTTTCCTTACTCCATTTTCTAGGGTTTGGGCCACTTTAGTTTTAAATAATTCAAATGGTGGTTTGTGTCTCCCCTTAAGGATTCTTCTATCATCAAACAGACTATATTTCGAGGGACCACTTCTGGAAAAACATCCTAAATATATCAGGGCAGAGAATCAAATTCTCTAGTTATTTTCACTCAGAAAAGGATCTTATCTATGGTCGTTTATTCCCTACTCTCTAAAAGTAACCTGAAAACTCTTCACAGAAGTAGAGGAATATCACTAAAGACATTCTATCTCTGTCTCTGGATCTCTGTGTCTTTTTCTCTGTCTTTATGTGTCTGTCTTTCCATGTATCTTTGTTTGATTTTTTTTTTCTCTCTATGACTCTCTGTCTTTCTGATTTCCTCTCTTTCTCTCTTTGTGGTCTCTGTCTCTGTTTTCTGTCTCTGTGTCCATGTGTCTCTCTGTCTCTCTCTCTTTTTTCTTTCTCAAAGTCCTTAGATACCTCCCTATGACACAGAGATTACCCTTTGTTCTAAAAGGTTATGTCTGGCTACAAAATGGGTGCCCATCACCCACCAACTAGTCAGTTTATCCGAGTTAAGAGAAAGGTTGGCCCCAAAGTAATGGATTGTTTTGTCCATGACCATACCACATAACAATTTGCTGAAGTGTGGAGGAAATGCTGACATAAGGACACACATACACACACATATGTCTTTGTATATATGTGTATCTGTGTGTGGAGAGAGACAAATAGAGAGAAAATGAAGCAGTGTGTACTATAGCGGGCAGTGTTCAGAATGATGTCAACCTGAGTTCAAACTTTTCACCTTGGCTAAGTAGTTTGCCTCCTCTGGGCCTTAGTTTCTTTATCTATAAAATGAGGGAGTGGTACTCAGTAACCTCTGAGGCCCTTTGCAGTTTTCAAGCTATGATCTTATAAGTGCACTGGGACATATGAGGGTTCTGTAAGTGTTATATTTAAGGCTAAATGGAACTTTATAGGTTTTCTAGCAGAATAAATTCTAGTCCAATATTCTCAATTTCATGTGACAAAATTGAAGCAAAAGAGGGAAGTGATGTGTCCAAGGTCACTTAGTAGGAAAGCAACAGAGTTGGAATTTGAACCCAGATCCTTTGATGCCAAATATTTCTATGACATTGAGTCCTAAGAGAAAATCAAAATATTTCCTCTCTCTGCAGCCTCTGAGAGAGTTGTGAGTAGACTGATAGGACTTAGGATTTTGTGCAGTTTATATTATATTGCCATGTCATGGGAGGTTGGAGGATATATAAGTGCACTGAACAATTTACATATGAGGCCTCTCTCTGCCCACCCCCACCCCCACTGCTTCCTTCTCGCCTGATGGGATTCATTTAACCAGGACAAATAACTCCAACCTCACTGTAGCTTCCTCTAAATAATTCACTGTGAATGATTATGTCAGTGCAAGACTCTTTGAGGCCAAATGTGAGAAAGACAACCTGCAACTCCCTGGAATTTGAGCTCCCCTGCAGTCTGGGTATGAGCTGCTCCCTAGAGAGAAGCAGTCTCCCATGTGGCATTTGTTTTTTATCCAGCAACACCCAGAGCAAGTCTAGAATAACCACTTGTATTTAGAGAGCACTTTACAGTTTGCAAAGCACTTTCATATATATTTGAGAGGTAGTTGAGTACTCTGGCCTAGAAAATGGGCAAATGGGTTTGAGCTCTGGATGTAATACTCTGTGAGACCTGGGGCAAGTCACATCATCATGTGATTCATAGTTAGAAATTACCTTACAGATGATCTAGTCGAACCCTCTCATTTTACAGAGGGGGAAACTGAGGCCCAAGAGCTTAAGTGACTTGTCAAGGTCACGGAGATGGCAAAGCCAGGACTTGAATTCAGAACTTTTGACTCCAAAGCAAGAATTAGTTCTGCTGTGCCAGGGATTCTCAACCTGAGCTCTGTGAACTTGTTTTAAATATTTTGATAAATGAATTTCAATAGAGTTGGTTTCTTTTATAATCCTTCCTGGTTTATAGGCTTCACCAAATTGCCAAAAGGATCCAAATTTTCCAACCATTCATGCACCTATTAATACCTACCTCAGCAACAACAAACAACCACCAGTTAAAAAACTCTGCAGTAAACTTTGTTCTTCCTAGTATCTCCACATTCTTGTTTGGCTCCATAGTTATATATTAAAAGACTGTAGCAGATAGGATTCTTCTTTATGACATATCTACTTTCATTCTCTGTCTCTCTCTGTATCTCTTTGTTTCTCTGTGTCTATCTCTCTGTCTGTATTTCTCTCTCTGTCTCCCCTTTTTTCCCCCTCCCCTCTCTCTCCCTTTTTCTTTTTTCTTGCTTTTTGGAGGGGGGAATACAAGGCAGTTGGGGTTATGTGACTTGCCCAAGGTCACACAGCTAGTAAGTGTTAAGTCTCTGAAGCGGGATTTGAACTCAGGTCCTCCTGACTCCAGAGCCAGTGCTCTATTCACTGTGCCACCTAGCCGCCCCTTTGTTTCTCCTTCTCTCTCTCTGTCTCCCTAGCAGCCCCACCACTTGTTCCAAAGCATTGCTCACTGTGTAATGGAGAAAGGAGAGATATATTCAGCAAGTATAACATACAACAAAAGGCATTAATAAAAATATTTTAAAAGAAAAATATATTCCCAACCTGAGTAATAATAGTTGTAGTAATACCAATAATACCAGTCTGAATTTACATAGTACTTTTATAAGGCACTTTATTTAAAGCAATCTTGTAGGATAAGTTGTTTAGTAAAGAAAGGAAGAAGTATATACTTGGAAATGAAGGCAATATAAAAAAATAAATGATCTCAAGAAAAACTTTAAAATAAAATAAAGGAATATAAGCATGTCTACCTATTTTAAAGATGGGAAACCTCACCTTAGCAAGATGATGTCTTTGCTCAGGATTATATATCTCTGAGTCTCAATGTCCTCATCTAAAAAATGGAGATTATAATACTTGCACTACTTGCTTTACCTGTCACATAGTAATACAACCCTGTGAGAACAATCCTGTGTTCACTTTGGGACCTTAAGGTGCTACAGAAATTTGAATCACTATCATTCTCTCATTTGAGTCTGATTAGGACCCAGGGAAATAGGTAGGCTTGGTATTACTATCTTCTTTTTATAGATGAGGAGACTGAGGCAGAGCTATTAAGCAATTTATCCAAAGTCACATAGATGGAAGGTGGCAGCGATCTAAGCCTAGATCTTCTAATTTTGAGGACATCACTTTTCGAAAAATCTAACAGCTTTGCCCTACCTCCAAAATTCAGACCCATGATTGGATATCCACCAGTATCTCTTGCAACCCAGGGTCCTAAAACCATTTTGTGATGACTTTGAGTTTTAAAATCACAGAATGTTATTCCTGAAAGGATTTATCCTTCTCATGTTAACAACAAGGAAACTAAGGCCAAGAGAAATGAAATGATCTGCCTAAGATCACACAGCTATTCAGTACTACAGCCAGGACTTGAATCCAGATTATTTTTCTTTAAACTTTTAATCCAATGATCTTCTGACTACAACATTCTTATTTCCAACAATGCTGGTTACATGACCTTACGGTTCTACTCAGAGTAAGAGTCATATCTGAGCACCATCTAATGAATCCCCCACAATCAAAACATATCTTTGTTCCCAGGGACTATTCTGCAAGTGTAGGTTGAGAGCTTCCTACATCCACTCAGGAGATGTGGCCCAAAGTCTGCCTTCACCTACCTATTCCTTTTAGAGACATGCTCTCAAGTTACCGTTGACAACCCAGTGCCCAGTGAAGACAATGTAAGGAAGCAATTGAGATGTCTGTGAATGTCTTTGAGGTGGCCCTGTATCCCAGAGGCAAGTGGGTGGTTCTCAGCTAAAGAAATAGTTTCCCCCAAAAGGAAGAGAATTATAGGGGAGCCAGAAATAGAAAGGCATAAAAGGTACCATCATGTACCTTCCCACCATCCTCCTTCCATTTACACCAGAACAAAAGAATTCCTTATGCTTAATCGTGCTGGGATTTTTTTTCCTCTTTCTTCCTTTTTTTTTTTTTTTCTTTAAGCTACCACTACAAGATACCTATTTTAGGAAAACTATCGAGGGTGAAAGCCTTTGCTCCCTCCAAGGTCAGGTAAGGTTACAGTCAAAGTACAGTTTCTTGTTTATGTGGGGGTAAAAAAAATCTGAGAACCTTGCAGACTAAATCTTAGCTGCCTTCAAGAAGGCAAGGGTCAAGGTTATTAGCAGAGGATACTGTACCCTCTATCTGAGCCAAGGAGCAGGGGAAAGAGCCAAGTCAGATGGAAGAAATAGCCCAGGACAAAAATTGTCTTCTAGACTGTGATACATTTGGATCAGAGCGTCTCAATGTCACAAAGCCAAGTTCAGCTTTTCCTCTGTTCTTCAAGTCTTAAAACAACAATAATACATTTATCATGCAAATTATTTGAAATTAGCATTAATAATCTTTTTTCTTAATTAGTGACATTTTATAGAGATCAAAGTTTTTTAAGGTCCAGTAAAATTGGAAGTGCATTCGATTATATCCTTTTCCCCCCCCACATATCAGGAGGGGCTCAAAGACATTGAATAAACTGGCCAAGGTCAGTTCAAAGTTATATGTCAAATAAGAGTCCAAGATCCTGACAATGGCCCCTGACAACTCCAATCCTGGAGTCCAAGAAGAAATACAATTGACCAAAAGAGTAAAGGGAGTAATAGACAAAACACTCACCGATATCTTCTGGAGGGTTACAAATAAAGTACAAAAATCGTAGAGCATGAGAACTGGAAGGGATCTTAGAAATGTGGAAAGTTAGAGTTGGAAGGGATCTTAAAAGATCAACAAGTCTGATCTCATTTTACAGATGAGAAAACAGAATCATAGAGAAGGAAAGTGACCTTTCAAAGGTGAAACAGCCAATTTGTGGGAGAACTAGGACTAGAGCTGAAGTTTCTTCTTCTCTAATTGAACACATTTTCCACTGCATCATGTGATATAGATTTTAGGTGAGATATTTCTCTATAAGATAAAGGAATTGACCCTTATAAACATTCAAGTTTCTATTCTGTTCTACAATCCAATGACTATAATATTCACCTTGGAATAGCAATTTACACAAATTTCCAGGAAAAGAATATTTGAGCAAAATGGTTCAGAAAAAAAAAGAGCTTTCCCTGGGAGCTCAAAAGAACAGATGAAAGCTAAATTGTCTTCAGATTCCAAGGTCAGTGTTGGTGACGGTTTTGTCTTTTTTAATTTAGTGAATAAAAATTTTTAGGATTCTGGGTTACTTTGCATAAACATACATGAGATATTTGCCTTGGAAAGGAGCAGTGCCCACAGAATATTTCCCCCATTTCTTAAAAAATAAAATAAGATGAAATAAAATAAAAGATGTTTCAGTCAGAACTAACCTAATCCCTACCTCTAGATGACTGAGCACCTTTCTGATACCAGGAATAGTAAGTTAATATGCAGAAACAGAATATGAAAAGTCTGAACAACCAGAACTCATAAAGAGGAGTGGTACCAGGATGCATAATTCACCTTCCCTTCCAGAACATTGGTTGTCCTTAGTAACTCATAATTGGTTGAAGTCACAATCTCCTCAGGTATAATTTTTTTTTTTTTGCAACTGATTTTGTAAAATGTCAAATTCAACAGAAATTGAATGGAAAGGAAATTCGTTTGCTTCTGGTTCAGAAGAATGAATGATTGTTGAATTGATGTTCTTGTTTACATTCTTATTCACAAGTTTCAGAAAACATCTACCTAGGTTAAGTTCCAGGAACAATCAGATGGGACAGGAAATTTTAACTTTGTGTCATTAATCTATTTCCTCGAGTGTTGGGCTATGTGCTTACTATACAGTACAATGGAAAGAACAATAGTTATAGAATGAGAAGACCTGGCTTCCAATCCAGCTTGTGATACTTACTACTTATGTGACTTTAAGCTAGCTGCCTAATTTGCCTTTGTCTAGGTTTCCACATTTGTGAAATAAGGGGATTAGACTAGGTGGCCTAGGAGGTCGTGTCTACCTCAATATTTATAACCCTATTATGATTCCCTTCAGTTCACTTAAGAAATAGATGTTGTACTAGAAAGATAACTTCACTGGAGGCCAGAAGACATAGCTTTAACTTCTGGCCCTGCCACCTGTTAGTTGTGTGGACAAATCATTTTACCACTTTGTGCCTTGGTTTTGTCTTCTGTAAAATGGACAATATTATTTGTACCTCCTATCTCACAGAGCTGTTTTGAGAGGAATGACTTGAAAACTAATAAATGCCATGAAGTAGCATTATTCAAATGCCTGCATGTGACAGTCCTGTTAGGTGAGATTGCTTTTTGCATCAAGGATATTGCTTATGTTTGGCACTGTATGCTTTACAAAATCCTAAGCATAAACTGAGAGCTGGAAAGGATCCTAAAGGTCTTCTAGTTCATTCCTTCATTTTACAGATGATGACAGTGGGACTTAGTTTAAGTGAGTTGCCCATGATTGCACAGCTAGTAATCTCTAAAGGCAGAATTTGAACTCGAGTTTTACTGACTCCAAATCCAGCCCTCTCTCTGCTACCCATTCATTAAAATGTAAGGAGGTCAGGAATTGTCTTTCTTTCTACTTGTATGTATTCCCAGTGCCCACTACAAAGCTTGGCACATAGCAAGCTTTTAATAAATACTACTTGACTAACTGACTGTCATGGTGCCACATATCTCTGAACTTTCTTTGCCCTACTTTTCTCTGCCCTTATTTCACCCGTGTAGTACCCTTCTTGTTGTACTGAACAGTGCTGAAGATTGAAGTAATAAATAATAGTTCCCATTTATATAGTTCTTTTTAGTTCGTAAAATAACTTCCTCAAAACCTTGAGATAGATAATATTATTATCTCCATCTTACAGATCAGAAAACTAAGAGGGCCCATGTTTACACAGAAAGTTCTTGGCAGAAATGAGACTCAAACTCAGGTCTTCTCAATCTAATTCTAAGCCTCTTTCCACTACACAACTCACACAGTTGGAATGTCAGGACAAGACCCTGTGTATCCATGCTTTTCTGATTGCAGTTGAGTATACTGAGGACTCATTCTCTGTGCATTTTTTTATAAATCAAAAGAATATTGAAGTCATTATGTTGCAGTACAACATATCCTTTCATCGGTCAATTTGTCTGGGTCAACTGTCCTCACACATTCTTTCAAACCATCTAGCAGATAGAATAGGTTTATATTTTACCCTTTGTCCAATATAACAGCTGCCATTCACTGTTATCCTAAAATGATATTCTGAAATCAAGCCATTCTCAGGCCATTATTATGTCTCAAGAGCTATCTTCTATCAGAATCCTGGAGGGAATTCACCCTTAGTGTCTGGATGGTCAGTATATATCCTGCTCCCCAGGAGTTCAGATTATCAGAGAGGGTAACATCATCCAGGTCACAGAACCATTCATATCATCTCTTTCTTCCTTGAACCACCTGTGTTGTCTCCCAGGTGCAGGATGTAATATAAGGCCCATGGAGAGCTTGACATGCCACATGCAATTCTGCCCTGTCAATCAAGTATAGGCTAACACAAGTGTTCAAGGGCCTTGCCTTCCCCCATGCTGGCCCTGAATGAAACAGGAAGCTACCCTTTGAGGCAAGCAAAAGTCAGCGTTCCTGAAATGATGCTGATTGCTGTGATGGCACTCGGGTGAAAACAGTCCCAGAGGACCCCAGCCTCTCTAAGGGCTTTATAGATCAAAGTCAACCTGAGATCTTCTGTGAGGAGTGAACTGAAAGACCAGACACTGCAGACTGCTGCTATCACCTGGGCTGATTAATGGATGAGGCACTTGCAAATTAGAGTACGTGGGTTGGGTACACAAATCAATAAGTATTGAAAGTTTTGAATGCCCCTCAGGCTAAAGAAGTGATGCCATGCAGTATGAAATCAGAAACCTCTTCATTCCTCTTTCTTTCTCTTGGACCTTCCTCTACCCTCCTCCAGAACCATTGCCTTCTCTATCTAAAAAGAGATACTGATATCCACATGGACAACCTAGACTAACCCAAGGGACAAAAAGAAAGAGAATAATGGTATCCAGGTAGTGGGTCCATGGCAGTGAACACAGAGACAGTAGACCTCAGTTCCAGCCCTGGTTCTGTCACTAAATTGTTATGTGATTCAGAAAAAGTCATTTACCCTCTCTGGGCCTCAGTTTCGTCTCTAACAATTTCTGTAATAAAAGTCCATCCCTGAGGTCCCTTCCAGCTCTAATGTCCTATATATTAAGGCCTAAGGTGCCTTACATCTCTACAAACCTAGAGTTATAATTCTTTTTTAACACTACCTCCTGTTGGTACACGTCTCCTTCCAACTTATTCAGAATATGCCTCCTGCATTTCTAGGATTCTCCTCTATAAGTTCAAAGTATATAGATTCAATAAGGAAAAGCCTCTTCTTCAGCATACCTGCTATGCCTGATGGCCTCCCTGCTGCTTACTGTTATAAGAGGGAAGTGTCAGCATCATCATGCTCACAGCTTCCTCTCTGTCTCACTAGCCGTCATGATTGGCAAGTATCTCCCAAACAATAAGGACCAGCAATGTCTGATTTGATGGGTTATTTCTCATAGCCTTGTCTCGAATCTTAATATGGACCCTGTGGGAATGTGGGGCAGGCAACCCTTATCTAATGAGCCTTTCATCTCTGGAGTTTTAAAGAAGAGGGAGGATTTCCCTCCCAATTTCCCTCCCAATTTCCCTCCCAAAGACCTGATGGAAGAGAGACAGGTGTTCCCAAATTTAGAGATCTTCACAAACCATGAGCAGACTCACCCACACACCCTCTTTGCAGCAGAGATGGTCCTCCTACAGAAATCATGATCCACTGCACTTCCACCCACCCACCAGTAAGCTCTCCGTAGCTAGGTCTAAAAAAATGAAAAATTCATATGATTTGATCAAACACCAGATGATAGAGGACATGTAGAGACCCTCTATTCTGATAGCTTATTAGAAACAGGGTTGAACAGGTTTTCTGGAGGTCATTTGGACTAAGACCCTACCATCATAAACGAATGACTAAACCTGTGATGTGACCTATATGACCTCTTTTCACTATTGAATTCCACCATTTATGTGTTTTTTTAAAAAAGTATCTACTTTAGGTGGAACACAAATACCTCAAAATCATTGACTATTCATGTTTCTGTCCTTGGTGCTGAAGTTGTCATTTCCTTTACATTGAGGGGAAATTTCAAAATTAAGACTCAGAAGAAAAACAAAAGAAATAGTTGAATAACACAATATACAGGAAATCAAATTTCCCATTTCTGTCCTTTCTCAAGTATAAGCCTTTAGGTAGAGTTAGACCTGAATAAGAGTAAAAAGTTTCATGAACAAGGTTGCCTTATATTTATTTACCTCATATATGCAGGTCACTAGGCTAGTGACTACATACACTATGGTCCTGGATAGAAATACAAAGACCTACAGAAGTATGGTAAATCAGAGAATCAGAGAACTAAATGGAGAACCAAGAAATGTCAAAGGCAGAAGTAAATTTTGAAAGGAGAACGTTATCATTTAAAATATTAGAATGTTAAAATAACAGAATATAGAATTTCAGAACTGGAAATAATACTTAGCTAGTCCAACCTTCTCATTTTTACAGATTAGAAAACTAAGACTCAAAAATTTAAATTCCTTGTCTAAGGTCACACAGAAAGTTAGGGACATAATCATGGCAACTCTGAGGTTTTTGACTCCCAGTTCATTGTTCTGGCATATCTTTCTGCTTCCATTCAGGCCAAAAATGGACTCTGCAAGGTGCAGGGTAAATGTCAATATGGGAGCCTTATTCACTTCCACTAAGTTAAATCATTAAAATGACTAATATAGGCAAGCTTGAATAAGAAGTAAGAGTTAAAAAGCAACCACAATAGATTCTAGAGCAGTGGTTCTCAACCTTCCTAATGCTGTGACCCTTTAATACTCACATGTGGGTGGACCTGCCTGGAGACGGATAAAGGAGTGGTATCTCGGTTCCCAACACCATTGGAAATATGTGTTTTCTGGTGGTCTTTGGTGACCCCTGTGAAAGGGTCGTTTGACCCCCAGAGGGGCCACGGACCACAGGTTGAGAACTGCTGTTCTAGAGGATCATTGATAAAGCATGGTGCCCACCTCCTGACACACAGGTGATAGGCTCAAGACACAGAAACAAAACCAGGGGTGTGCTGGAGCGAGCTGATACCAGCTCTCAGGACAATTGTTAAATGTTCTCTGTGGGCATTTACACCTTAGAAATCGGTAAGTGATATAAATCCGGGATTGATTTATTGTTTTGTTGATATTTTAGACTTTAAAAAGTGCTGAAGAAAATGCTAATAATGCAAATTAAACTTACAAGTGTATTGTGCATACTCTTTTGCTTTGTTTTTTCCCTTCTGGGGAGGCGATTGTTAAACATTTACCAGCACATTGATAATATATACATTTGGATATTGTCAATGAGGTCAGTTAGGATATAGTCAATGGCCAAAGGAAGGGAATTTGTTTTTCCTACATGTATTTGTTATGATGTTATTGTTACTCTTATTAATGCTATTGTTGTTGTTTTGCTCATTGTGAAAGGGAGGCCAGGGAGCAAAAACAGATTTTTGTCCATTGAAATATGTTTAATTCAATTGAATTTTTAAAAATAAAAAAATGAATCCAATAAAAGAGAACATGTATACAGATACAAGATTCATAACAAGATTTGTTTGAATGGAAGCAGAGGGAAAGAAAACAATATATTCAGTGATCATAATAACACAAAGGAAACCAATACTGAAAGACATCAGAATTCAGACCAATGAAATATGCAATCTTGACTCCAAAGGACAGAGGAAGAAACAGAGCTCCCTCCTCCTAACAGAGAGGCAGTGAACTATGCAAATGGAATGCTGCCCATGCTTGCAGACACAGTTAATGTGCAGGTTTGTTTTACTTAACTGTTTCTATTTATTACAAGGGAGAACTTGATTGCATGTGTTATTGGAAGTGACAGTCATGCAAAACAATTCCCCCAAAACACAAATGAATTTTTAAAATCCATGATGTAGCCATGACAATGTGCATGAAATAAAGAAAAAGAAACAAAAAGGAGGGTGGGGTAGCAAAAGGGGAGGGAATGCTTCCAATTTTAAGCCTTAGCTTGCTTGAAAGCATAAGAACATTAGATCTTCCATAGCAATAGCTGGATGCTCTTTCTTCCCTTCAGTTCTCGGTTGGATGTAGAGGCATGAAGCCTCCTAGTCCCCACCTATGTGGCACAGTGGATAGAGTGCCAGGCCTAGAGACAGGAAGATTCAAACACAACTGAAAAATAACTAAACAAAAAAACCTCAGAACATCCTGCACCCCCTCAAAAGGACAGATTCTGGAATATAGAGTTGAAATAGTATGCATTCTAGAGTCAGAGGGCTTGGGTTTGAATCCTGGCTTTGTTACTTTGCTACATTTTAGCCTGAGTCAAATCTCTAGGATGGATCTCTAAGGTCCCCTTTAGCTCTAAACCCCAGGATCCTGAATCCTGACTCCACTTACTTATTAGCTATATAATTTTGGACAAATCACTTCACCAGTCGGAGCTTTTGGTTAGTCATCCACAAAGTCAGGATGACAATACTTTCAACATCTACGTCACATGACTATAGATGATAGAAAACAGCTTTGAGGCAGCTGGCAGCTCAGTGGATAGAATTCTGGGTCTGGAGTCAGGAAGGGCTAAGTTAAAATCCAGCCTCAGATACCCCCAAGCTGTGGCTTAACTTTTGTTTGCCTCAGTTTCCTCCACAGTGAAATGAGGAAAATAGTGACACCGACCTCACAGTGTTGTTGTGAGGGCACCATATGAAAGCTTATCATCTCTGTCTCCCTTACAGAAATATTCAGGGTTCGGAGTTCGAGAAGCATATCAACATAACTATAACTGTTTATACTGCAAAATGACTAAATTTAAATATCGAGTTTTCTTCTGCTGGTCCATTTAAGTAATTGCTTAGGGAATTCAGTAGTCAGAGAAACTGGAAAACCAAAACACTAAGGATCAATTAAAAATCAGATCAGATGAGAAATAAAATTGGAATATTTATTTGATGCATGTAAGAGTAGGAAAAGAAGACTAGATTCACAGAGATTTGTTCCGCAAATAACTTTTCAGGAACAAGTATGATAGTATAACATAGTTGAAAGAAAATGGTCTCTGGGCATCTAGGAGGTGCAATGAATAGAGCGCCACCCTGGAGTCAGGAGGACCTGAGTTCAAATCCAGCCACAGACACTTGACACTTACTAGCTGCATGACCTTAGGCAAGTCATTTAATCCCAATTGCCTTGCCTTCCCCCCTCAAAAAGAAAAAAAAAGAAAGAAGGAACACATACAGAATAGGACTCTACCACCGACTAATTGTGTGACCTTGGCAAGCTGTTGCATCTTTATGGAGGCAGCTAAGTGGATAGGGAATTGGATCTGGAGTCAGGAAGGCCTGAGTTCAAAT